>JAZDUH010000461.1:6960000-7510000 GCA_036419115.1 Scarus forsteni
AAATGAAATGATATAAAGCCTAAAATATCAGACGTCAAGTCAAAGTTGTCATGATGTGAATATTTAAGTCTAAATGTTAAGTTTACAGGGCTTAATTCAACAATCAAATCAACGTCTCTGAAGTCTTCATGCAGTCATGCCTCCATGCACTCTGTCTGTGAGACAAAAGAGTGCCACACCTGATTCTGAGCCTTTTTTATGCTTCAGCTCTACCCTCTCCCTCTCTACCTGCACTGAGGAGTCTGGTTTTGATCCTAAAGGGGCTCTTTATGAAGAAGACAAGGATAACTAAAGGATAAATTAGACTATGTCATGAACAAAATGAATAAAGTTTTTTGATTGTCTTTACAGTTGTAAAATAAAACTTTATATTGCTGGAAATATTACCTGAAAACACAGAATGTCCCTGGATGTAACGTTATGCCTAACTAAAACAAATTACGGGGAATAATTCTGAATAACATGCTGTTTGACACGCCTGCTGTAGAGCAGT
This sequence comes from Scarus forsteni, assembly GCA_036419115.1. Classification (NCBI taxonomy): domain Eukaryota; kingdom Metazoa; phylum Chordata; class Actinopteri; order Labriformes; family Labridae; genus Scarus; species Scarus forsteni. The sequence goes on from JAZDUH010000461.1 coordinate 6,960,494, forward strand.
GCTCTGCCGCTGAAATCCAGGCATCTAAATCTGGGCTTGTCTGCCTTGACCATATTTGACTTCTTTCTTTTTATTCCTCCCGACTCCCTCTCAAGAGGTTCTTGATTTTTAAGTCATGTTGAGCAAAGAATACACCGAGCTGTTAATATAGGCTAAATATGGGACAAATACGAGGCAAATTGTGCAAACACATCTACACGGAGGGCTCAATGCAGAGCGGGTTAACCTGTGACACAATGTGACACAGGTTAAACTGAGCGATCTCTGTACAAAACTGAACATCTTATACGCCCACCTTGCACGGTTTCCCTTCAGGCTTACAACCGTGAACACGCTGATGTGGTTGACAGACAGATATAAGTCCGACAAAGTGAACGTTTTAAAGTTTTATTGATGTTTGACATATTTTGAACAGGCATCGACACAGCTACCTATGTTGTCTCGCTCCATAGCGAAAGTCGTCATTTTCCACTCGTTTGCAGATTTGACTCCATAAATCTGTGGGTACAAGGATTCTTACAGACTACAATGACATGAAAAGTCAACAGCAATCGTGTAGCACGTCTGAAATCAATAGAAGCACTTCCTGGTTAGTCAACTAGGGGTCCGCGAAAGGCCACTCCTACAACACATCAGGCACTATCGCCAGTTAACATAGCCACCAGTTGATATGTAACAGGGGACACTGAGGAATAGCTCTTACATCTGCTCCACTTCCCTCTGCTATTAACAGCTCATAGCAATTAGCAAATAACAGCACACAGCATTTAAAATACATTTCCAGGGTCCAAGGTTAGTTGGCGTATGGTGTCAGATTAAGTGGTTGGTGAGTTGAAATCCAGGTCATGAGGTCAGAATATTTAAAGGAACTATGAGGAGTTTCTAAGTAATTACAAAAAAGTCTCACTTTTAGATATATGCCTGATTGAAATACGCACTTTAAGATGAGTTTTATAGAATCAAAATAGGTTATCTATAAATGCTATTCCATAGCCTTCCGGTCGGGTTGGACAGGGCTCCAGGGAAACTCCAACTGGAACGCCCCCCTAGGTTGGAATTTCCTACTGGGAACTTGGTGTAACCTCGTCACCCCCAAGTTGACAATCGAAGATGGATGCCCCCAGTGTGAACAGTTATTTAGCTCCTGTAATAATCAATTAATTTGCACTTCTGACTGGGGTGTGTCGCTCTAGATCAGCTGTATACATAGTATTGTTAGACTTATATTTAAAAATGCTGCCATAGTGATAATCACATTCTTCATACAAGGACACAGAGCCGATAACCAGAGATACAATGTAGCCTCGTCGGCATGTTTTTTCAACTGGCATCCATTTCCAAGATGTCAGAACACAAAAAGGTTACTGGAACACAGCATGTCACGAGTCGTAAGGAATAGAAAATGACATTTTTTTTTCAAAGGAGGGCCTACAGATGGGTTGCTGTGATCTGAGCAACAGCAGATTGTGCAAATCATACTGACTGAATAAGCTAAAACTAAAATAGGGTGGTGTTTGCTATTCGTAATAATAAAATGGAATTTTTACTGCACTGAAAAGCATGGGATCTTTATACAGATTGGGAATCTGAGCAACCTTTGCACCAGTCAATGTTGTTGAGTCCTGTGATGATCTGCTGTAGAGACAATAAGTAACATCAACCTGTAAGTAATCCAAGCCTCTTAGCCCAACTGGCAATTTCCTATTGATGGAGCACCCCTTAGCATCTGTTTACTTGACTTCCTGATGAAGACTTGATGCTGAATTGCAGCCAAGTTTGTTTTTAAGGCCTTGGTGTCTTTTCTTTTTATACTCGTGTTAAGCTGTTGATGTTTTCGTGATATGCTGTGCCTGTGCAAAGAAAGGTGACTGTTGGATCAAAAACATTATTATTAAGTACCTTGTCATCAGTCTGGTTGCCTGGTAGATGTATTGCAACTTTTATTATTACTGCTACAGCAGTGTAATTACTTAAATTGTTACCCTGTTTGTGACGTTTGTAGCAATTGTTCTCACTGCAAACAAACCACTCCAGAGGTCAGTTGGAAGCAAGCTTAAATCACTTTTTTTCAGGTGAGCTCAATGGAGTTGTTTGTGCTGAAGCAGGGATCAATTAGAATTCAAAGTATTCTTACCAAGCACAGAATGCACACTTGTATCAGAACAAATCTTTAAAGGTCTAGGAAACAACCATCATGTGTATCTTGAGTTATATTTCACAGTAAACGTAATTCAGTGGATGTTAAAGTGTTATGTCTGCTAAGTCAACATTTCTAGAGTGCCATTACTATATGTGTTGTATACCTTATATTATATATGTCTTTTAATGTTAATCAAATTAGAACCAAGGTTCCTATTGTTGTGGTCAGCACACTGTCTGGCTTGCATTAGTACACATAAGAATCTTTGAACAATTAATCTCGATCAGTTGAGGATCTTTATAGACATATTCATCTCAAATAATGAAGACACTTAAAGTTTTCCTGATGCTCAAGTGCCCCCAGAAGTGCTAGGAAAAATTCTGCTAGTCTTGTAACTTATCTAATTGCCATAGGGCATCACCTCTGAGTTAAATTTTCTTTATTAGTTTCCAAACCCAAATGTGGCTCATTAGCTGGTCTGCTCTAATTAGAGAGCATATATCTGAGGACTCTAGGGTGTCATACTGCATGCTGGGAAAAATTAAATGCCAGCAGATCAGGCTCTCTGTTTAATGTCCCCAACAGTGGAAAAAAACAGAAATATGTGAGACTGGGTCTGTGATGCAGATTTACCTTTGTTTAATCCACAATGATGTCGTAACTGGTAAAATAACTGCAGATTTGTTTCTCATATCGGCTGTAGGAGCATCCACCTCTGTTTGACTTTTTTTATTTTTATGAACCAGTTGTAAGGTTTGTTTTAGTTTTTCCTGATGTAAATCATAGTGGTCATATGACTTATAAAGAGGTTTACCTTCCCCTGTCTTAAACTTGTACAGCAGGATCAGCTGAAACTATTTTTTGGCAAATATGGCCATGGTCTCCCTTGGGATGGGCAACTACTTCGGTATTCTGTGTCCACCTCACATGCATGCCTGTAAAGAACATGCTGAGTCGAGCACCCTTACACATCCTCTTACATCCTGTCATGCATGCTCCCTCCATATCTCATCCATGTGTACCCACTCCTCCTACAATCAAGACCCCACATCTCTGGTGTCCCTGGTTTCTTACAGCCTTAACTTCCTGTATGGGCTTAGATCAGCACAGTGCTTGAACTGCTATCTCAAATCAAAAACACTACTTGTTTGTCCTCCGTACCGTTTGTCTTGTCTTATCCTATCTGTCACTATTTCCCCTTCTTTCGCACCATGGTGTGGCATGGCCCTCCTCTTCAGCTCACATCAGGGATTAAATAAAGTTTGATTTGATGGAGTAGCCTAAAGGGAGGGCTGGTGACGGTCACTGTAGCAGTGAATCATATTCACATATCTCTGACTGCTAGAAAATCCATTGGTCTTTCCACAATGTCATTGGACACAGTGCTCAGCTGAAAAGATAATGCAGACAAAGGGGGAAAAATGATTTTTCATCTACAAGCATGATTAAACAATGCACAAGGGGGGAGTGACAAGAGAAAGTGTGAGTGCATTTGGCCGATTGACTGGTGTCTCATTACACGCACAATAAACAATGAACATGAATGAATCATAAGTTTGTATAATGATATCTGATAAACTTAGTCTATTAACACTGCACCAACATTTTTAATGAATTTAACAGGCTAAACATTTACAAGATGCAGAGACACTAATGATCCACTGCTGTCCATGTCATCGGTGCACATTTGTGCGCTACTGTATGAGGCACTGTCAGTCAGTGAATAGTCTGCTCCTGTCTGATCTGCTCTCAGACAAACTAATAAAACATCAGAACAGATGATAAAACTAAGTTTTCACCTCTTTTTCACCTGTTCAGTGCGCTATGGCTCTGAGCTGTTTTGCTCTCCAGCAGCAATCTGTCCTCGGCAGGGGTTGGAAGGAAAGAGTGGCTGCCTTTAAGTTCATAACAAATAATATATACCCATCATCCCTTTAATAAGAGCTCACTCAATGTGAGCTAAATGCTGTAACATCAGGTTGCATTATGGGCACAAACTTCCCCAGCATTGTGAAGCACAGTTTTGGTCTATTTACTGCCCCTTATCACTGCTCTGTGCATGATTTCATTAATGTCCAGCTGAGCATGCATGTTACTTCTGAAGCGTGAGCTGTTCACATCACAGTCTGCAATCAGGCCACATTTAAAGGTACAATCTGAACAGCCAACCAAAGAAATCAGATTCGAGCATTAACAGCTGCAGTGAGCGTAGCCTATGTGTGAGAGAGAAACAGTGAAACGTACTGAAAATATACCACGCAGAAAACTTAACAAACCATCACCCAAACCAAGTTGTAATTTTCATTCACTGTTACACCCCTAAGATATTTATTTACTGTGCTGTATCATACCAGCAATGATTTACTGTTAAAAAGTTGAATTAATTCTCATAAATTCTTGTTACTTAGTGCCTTCAAATTTTCTGTTACTTTATAACTGAGGATATAAATATCTATGATTTTCATTTGGCTGGTATGTTGGAGCCAAGCATCTCAGCTTAAGGTGGCTTAAGATGCCTGAAAGTTCAAGATTTATGTACCATTGGTGATCGCTTTATATTTTATAATTTAATTTAGATGTGACTGAAGTGACATTAGAGGAAACAATTGCTTCAAATGTTTTCTTTCTTTGTGAATAAATGCATCTACTAAAGGCACACAGTAAGAGTGACGCCGACTGACAACAGTCCTCGAATAAGCGTTTGCGTTCACATGTTACAGATGAACATTAGTTGAACCCTTATTGTTTTCAAGGACATGGCACAGAGAATCAAAGTTTTAAGGAGAAAAATCATGTCACAAGAGTCTGCGTGTATGTGTCTATATGACTGCTCATGGACTGGGAATCTGGTATGTCGTCCATCCATCTCTTCATCTTTTTTTACAGAAACACAGGAGTTCTTATCTGGGTGTCACTGGTCTCTTGGTGGAGCTCAGAGAGGAGAGAAAGCCCACGAGTCCCCTCACAACCTCTAATGCACTGAAGCTATTGAATGAGGAAGATGGGCAGTATTGACTTTGATCTGAATGGAGCAACTTTCATGGTCAATTTTACATGGGCTGATGGCGCTGCACATCAATTTACCCGAGGCCTTTCTGCCAGAGGGAAATGAGATGGATTCCTTTTCCACTTGGAAAATTAACTGTAGGGTCACTGGATATATGCTCCCTGACCATAAGACATCTTACTGTACCCCCCCACCCCCATCCACACACCCACACACACAAGAACTAATCACACTTACATACACCCGCACATTAACATGCAAAGACACACCTAAATCTTTCAGCTGGAAAAACAAGAAAGAAAAGATAAAGCAGGATTTAAGTTGGAAGTAAACAGACTATGCTATTAAATGTGGTGGACAAAGTTCTCAACTCTGTTACTGGAGTGAAAGTATAGATACTCCTGGTCAAATATTAGGCTACTCCAATACAAGTGAAAGTTCTTCATTAAAATTGACCTAAGTTAAAGTCCTGGAGAGCCTGCTTCTGAAAATACTTAGGTATCAAAAGTTCATTTTTGTTTTTATGTCAACATGTTATGTATTGTCCCCACAATGAATTTACAGAATATAATGACTGAAACAACCTACTGAATGCACTGACCTGCTTGTAGAAACTGGAGAATAAAAAGCTTGTAAAATGCTTTGAAGCCTTTAGAAAAGCCTATTGAAACATGATTGAATCAACAAACTCTCTGGTGTGGAATCATTGTCTGTATCTCCTGTAGCCATCGTTACTGCCAAGACAACTTCTATTTGAACAATGTTAGCTCAGCATTTACCAGCCCGATCTGAGTAGCACACGTATGAGGTACAGGTATGGCATCACCGCTTCAGCAAATCACACACAGATCACATTTCAGAAGAGAAAAGAAATTTAATCTGTTGACTTCGGAGCTTTGCTTAAGAGTAATGAGTGACGAGGCCCTTCACAGAAATGTAGTTGAGTTAAAAGTACAGTATTTGTCTTTCAGATGTAGTCGGCTCAGGCCTGGTCTACTTAGATCCAAAATAAAGGGTGCTAAATTGCATGTGCAGACTAAAAAGTTGCACATACAATTAGTGGGCTTGTTGTGGGTGATTTACTACAACTGCATGCACAATTCATAACAGGTGCAAAAGTGGTGTGGACTGCCAAAAGCAAGTACATGGGGTGCCTGGTTGCTAACCACTCCACCAAACCAGCACCACAATTCAACATATTCTTAATGACAGCATGCACATAGCTACACAGCTTCATCATCGATAACCTCTCATGTGAAGAGCAGTCTTACAGTTACGAACACACAGATAGCGGCGATACTCTTGCCTTTTCCGCACCAACTATCACGCTCTTCATTCACTGATAGCTCCTAAACTCACTGTCTGTGCATGGAGAGTGTGATGCAGTCAGCTTTGAGTGACACAAATCAGTGATAATGGTTATAAAGGTTTTTTATAACACAGGTTAAATGACCTCCTCTGCAATGTAGAGCGCAAAACAGAGAAGATTTACTTTGCGTGTGTCTGCATGGCACACTAGATCGTCCCTCTTTCCCCAAAAAATCAGTCACTGATGGAGAATATTCCATTTATGCAACCCCTGTTACTCGCCACCACGATTGCAGCCCTCCGTTCATAACACTGTACCTTTTTTGCGCCTGCTTTATAAACATACTAAATTTGGACACAAAAACACCGCACAATCAGTTGGGGGTTTGATGAATCATATTACAGGTGCTAAATGAGTACATTTGCATCTCCTCCTCCCAGAATTTTGTTTGTTCTGATGATTAGTTCTGTTAGTAGATCAGATTTGTGCGCGCTATCAAGTTTGCATGTTTTCCTTTAGTAAATTGGGCCCTAAAAGTCTTAGGTTTAGAGAACTAATAATACTCAAGTATAGATGCTCAAAAATGTACCAAAGTACATTTAATGCACAACTCTGCAGTCAGTTAAGAATTTGTGAAGTCAAGGACAAAAGTCATATATGTGGCTCAGGTTACAAGAGGAGGCATTGACGATGGCCCACTGATCTGGATTACTGGTATATACTGTATCTTGATTGAGACTTGCTGAAATGCATTATGTGTAATGCCTTTAATATAAGCTCAGCCTTGCACAAAGTACAACTAAAGGAACATTTTGCAGCTTTATTTCTCTATTCATCTGCCAAAGTAAGTCCGAGCTCGTGCTTCTAAGCAGGCGCAGAGCTACCATGGTGGCACAGCCAAATTTTTAAGGTAGACGGCACCATAGGGTTCTTTCCATAGGTGCGAACAGGCCTTGAGGATGTGATTAAGGCAGCAGGTAAGAATGAGTAAAAAAAATGAGGACCCTAATTTCGTGGTGCAGCGCAGGGGGCACAAGCCTGGCGCACCCCGTGCAGTGTTAATTTTGTCCGGCGCACCGCTGTGCATTGCCAATTTGACAATTTGGTAGACCGTCTGCGCAGAGATGGGTGTGATGGCGCACCAGGGGGAGTCGACGGCGCACCATGGGGAGGTGCCGACAGATTCAGGTTGGTGCAGTGACAATTTCGTGCCAAAAAGCCGTGCGGAAGGTGCGCTGAAAGCTCGCCAGCTCCAACCTGGTCTATTCTCGGCGCAGGGCGAAGTGCACCCTCCGCAGCTGTAATTTGGTGACAGGCGCACATGTGCGCACACGTCAACAAACCCTCAGAGGCAGGTTTCTAGAGTGTCAGGCACATTTTAATGCAACAAACAGTCACATCAATCACTATTTAATGTAACGGTCTTAACCAGCATACATTTGTATCTATATTAATTGTCCCATCACATCTGATGTCGGATTAAAGCCGTTTGTCATAATGGAAACTTAACCTGACAGCAGCTGGAAGTTTGATGCACATCTTACAAGTTAACAATAAACACCCTTAACATCTGATACTGATTATATATCTGGCTTCTCTCATTTCATCAAATTGAAAGAAAAGAGGGAGAAAACAAATGTATGTCACTCAGGATTTACCTGTGATTTCCCATATTCCTCTATTTTAGTCTTTATGTTTAACGTGATATAAAAAAGATGGAGTACATTATTGCAAGGAGGATGAGGCGGAGACACCGGGAGAGTATACAGTATATCACTAAAGGCTCTGCTATTTGGCGATGACAAACCAGGAGTGCAGGTGGATCACAGGCATTATGAATGGATCAGCCAGCTGCTGTGTAACTGTCTCTTAATTTTTTACTCCTATTAATGACAAAGGAACAGATTACATCTGTCCAGGGAGCTGGCCCACACGGTGACGCGCTTTGTGGCCTCCGATGTGCGCCCCGCTGTCCATTCTCCTGCTGAAGTGACAGTGGCTCTGACCGTCTCCGCTACCGGGTCCTTCCAGCACACTGTTTCCGCGGTGGCGGGGATCATTCAGACCAATCAGACGCTGCGCCTCAGCGGCAGCGCAGTTAACGGCAAGGAGAGGCGGTCATTTGATTGGTGAAGACAGCACTCGGCTGTGTTAAACCCACTCATGCCTTTTGTCCTCCCTCTCTGCCAGTTGCGCTGAGGGGCGGGAACGGAGGCGTGGATGCGCCTCTCTGCTCCTGGAGTGTGCCTCTCTTGGAACTGCAGGAAACTTGCAAAGTGCGCTGGTCACACCCTGTCCGCGAGGCGAAGGCTGGCGCAGGGCAGGTGCGCCTACGCTTGCACCTGGTCTACGAAATCAGAGCCCTGAGTCTCAAGCCTACACCAGAGGTTGGGTCAAATGATTGATCGATCATTGATAGAGTAAGATAGCTTCATTTTTAAAAATCTGCCTTGGCCTGAGCAAAGAAGAAAAAAATAGCTGTATAAAGAAGAAGTGATGTTAAATCCTGAATGATTAAGTGTCAAAGAAATGTCAGACTGTTTTAGTGTCAATGGAAATTAATTTACAGGATATCATATACTCCTAAAAAGACACATTTTGTAGCCTTAGAAAGAGCCCAAACTCTCCAGAATACATTAAATTGGGTGATACAAATAATAGAAGACTGTCTGCATTAAGGGATAAAGTAAATGCAGTGCCAGAATGGGGAAACACCACTATACAGGAGAATATTTTAAATTGATTCAAATGGGCGTTATGGACAGGGCAAAGAGAACTTGGGAAAGGGGACGACCCTTCCTAGTGCTGTGTGACAGGTTAGATTAATTGAATTGGGTAATATTCTTGCAGGCACTGGCTTAGGGAAGGGCATACAGAAGAAAGTCTAAGAAATAAATCTGCTGCCTTGGCCAGCACCTGACAAAGATAACGTTATTGTACCATACTGAACATCCTCTCTGCGTCAATCAAAATGACAGCTTAGAGGGTAGAAAAGGAGTGACCAGGGAGAAAATTATATTTAAGAGTGTACTTACAGTACAACCCAACCTTTTAAAGGGAACATATTATGCAGACATCAATTTTGAAGACTTTTGAACACATTTTTGGGTATTTGGCCTGCCTCCCAGTCCAAAAAACCGATAACTGCTCGATTAATGCCTGTAAACAACCACATATATCTTCACATATAGGGTACCAGCCTCAGGAGACTGAAGGGCCCATTGGATTCATTTTATTTCTTAAGGGAATGAGCCAGCTACAGTCGGCTAAAACCTGAATGTGTGTGCCAGTCACTTCACGGCCGACTACTTCTTCATCTTCAGTCAGTTCAACACAGGACTGGGAAAAGACTGTTTCTTGAATCTGTGCTAAGAACCAATAATCCGTCGCCAAACCTGATGAATATGAGTATTTTAATGCGTTTGTGTTAATTGTGTTCATTGATACAAGCTAATGCTAACAGCAGGGGGAAGTGAACTAGAGGTGAGCTAAAGCTGAGATTAGCATGTTGAGAAGTTGGGCAGTGGGGTGATGTGAGCATGTAAAGAATGCAGCCAAGCATGTTACAAACATTTCATGAAGACATTAATGATCCATGTTTAACTGTAGAAAAGAAGCAAAATATGCTACCTTTAATAAAACCATGTTCTGTTGAAATAAATGGGGAAAATTTTTCTAAATGAGTGGCTAATACTTTGGCCAACGTATAAATATCAACATAAGGAAGCAACATAGGCTTTCTCTAAGCACAAGAAGTGGAGTCTTTGGCCTCCAACATACAAGATATGGATGCCTGGGACTGGGAAATGTAAAACTTGCTTTAAGGACACATTATAAACAGCTTTGAGGAGAAGAACTAATTTATTTATATTCTTAAAAAGTCAATGGGAAATCCATACAGGCAAGGTGGTCATAAATTTAGCTTTAATAGAAACTGTCATTTTTTTTCTAGATTCAATGGTGCATCAAGCCCACGAACAAAAAATCTGAAGGTGATGAACTTCAGGTTTTTGAAAAGGTAATGTCTGGCAACTGATACTTTATGAATGTCTTCTTCCAATTCACAAAGGATAGAGCGCAAAGCCTCATTGGCTCTTTGCAGTGGCATGGTAAGATGTTGATGAATCATTGCTGTAGGAAGATCCAATTCTACTAGCAGTTCATTATGTTTCAAAATAGTCATTTTGTCCTTAACCATGATATATGTTGAAAGTTCCAGTAGCTTTACCCTACGATATCTGTTGCAATGTGTGGACTATAGGATATAATCTGACCATGTAAGTGTGCTTTAAAAACATTACCATAATAATAAATAAGAGACAATTGCATTTGTAATGAACTTAACATCTGATGAGGATATTATACAAATATATTTATTATATGTATTTGTATATAGACTACGGCTTCAGGCTGCTCTATTGTAAAATGCCCTTAGATTATACTTTTTATAAACAGAACTGAGGCTCCAAGGAAAGAAAATTAGCCAGATCTGTCATTTTTAAATTCTGAGCTAGAGGAACATAATCAGAAATTATGGTTGGATGATAATCAGATGAGGTAAATTTAAGGCTCTATGTATGAGCAGTCACTCCCTGCTGTAGTCTCACTCATAGCTCCCACCTTCTCTTGCTTTAAAGGGCACTGATTTGAGCTGTGCACAATCAGGTGGATCCAGGTGCACTGCAAGGTTCTTTCAAAATGTGCAATTCTATTGAGCTTAATTTGACCTGAAAGGTGGACAGGAGCTTAAATAATGATAAATTGAATTAATAAAAATCATACTGAGTGTCACATTCAGCTAGAAATCTCTACAGACAGTTTAATTACAACAGGACATGAGAAAAAACAGAATAATGAAGAACACTGGCAAAAAACAATCACTGGCAATCACATTACATACATGCTATTTACAATAAACATTTCCTCTTAATCAGACTGTCGTCCTGCAGACTTTTTAGGAGCCATGCTTTGGGGAGTATCCATCACAGTACTTCTCTTGCTACAGCTTTGAGATGCAGCAGGGAGAGAAATGATGGATAAAATTAATTTTAATCATTATACCATTAGTCAAAGCAGGCACTCTGACACTCTCTTCTGGTATATGTCTTGTTCAGTGTTTTGCCAAAAACAACACCGCATTATTTATTGGGTGATACAGGCTGATTGCACTCCAATTGATTTTGTTGCGAGCTGCTGCAGTGCAGTAGATTCTTAAAAATATTCTAAGTACTGTCACTGTTTCATGTCTTTTGTTGTCTGCAAATAAAGGCTGTGGTAGCTCTTAGATCAGCTTATATATGGATCTCTTCATCCAGAGGAGAGTAAACTTAAAAATATTAGACTGATCGATTACAGTGAGCTTTTGAAAACAATTAGTTCATTCTTAAAACTCTCGAATCAGAGATGGATAAAAACTTTTGTAGAATCACTAACCAAATCCAACACAATGACGGTGAAAAACGCTTAACATAACTTACACATATAAACTACATTAGCAAAAGTATCCACTCATCTGCCTTCACACACATATTAACTTCAGTGACATCCCATTTCTAATACATAAGGTTTGATCTAATGTTGGCCAACCCTTTCCAGCTATAACAGCTTCAATGCTTCTAGGAAGGCTTTCCACAAGGTTTAAAAATGAGTTTAGCAATTTTTGACAATTCTTCCAGAAGCGGATTTCTAAAGGCCATACTTTGTGCACTGGTGCCCAGTCATGTTGGAACAGGAAGGGGCCAGCTTCAAACTGTTCCCACAAAGTCGGAAGCATGAAATTGTCCAAAATGTCTTGATATGCTAAAGCGTTCCGAGTTCCTTTGACTGGAACTAAGGGCCTGAGCCCCACTCCTGAAAACAACCCCTCCACCACACTTTACATTTGTTGCAATGCAATCACACAAGTACTCTTCTCCAACCGCCAAACCCAGACTCATTCACTGGATTGCCAGACAAAGAAGTGTAGCAGCATAGGAATATTTATTTCTTTATGTGATGTGCTGCTTCACTTGTCAACCAATCATGGGACTGGGGGGGGGGGTATTTAAGTAGTGCGTCTCTGCCTTTCTGCTTCCGTCTGTGTCACTTCTGGGACTGTGTGGCTGCTGCAGGTACGTGTTCATGGCTTTACCTCGCTGGTTGTTGGTCTCCTTGGTGCTATGTTTATAGCTTTTATTTTGCACTGCAGAGCGTCTGGTTTGTCACTGGCGTGTCCGTCTCCGGTGTACTGTGGTGAGTTCTCGTTAGTGTGCATGCTCGTAGCTGGCTAATGCTAGTGAAGTCACAGGTGAGACGCCGTAGCTGCCTGGCTCTCTCTCCCTCCCTCCTCTCAGGTGTGTGTGGGCATGTTTGCTGCTGCTGCTGAGAGGTATGTAGATCTTGCCATGTAGCGTGCAACCCTATCATTGTCAGCTTAATTGATAATGCTAATATGGTATTTCTAATAGGCAAACTTTTTATTAATCCCGGTAAATGCTGCCGCTGAGGGCGACGTCACATCCGCTGATTGGAGTGTTGCTGTTTTGTCTCCTAGGTTTCCACTAACGTTGTCTCGAAGCTTCAACTGCCCTGCTTCAGCACTTCACTGCTTCAAGTCTGCTATTTGTCGCTTGTGCTGCTTTTAACCTTATGATTGACTGTCTCCTGCTCTGCCTGCTGTTGCCTCGCTACACGCTAGCGCTTGCTACTTAGTCTAGCCGCCTGCGTTACTGACTGTGTGGACTCCTCTCTCGAGGAGACGGACTGCCTCCTTTTATTGGAGTTATTCTTTTTTAGTGCTGTGTGTCTGTATTAATGTGTCGGGGCATCGGTGGCGCAGTTGGTTAGTGCGCTTGGTCAGTGATCGGGAGGTTGCAGGTTCACATGGCAATGTGTCCTTGGTCAAGACACTTAACCCCAAGTTGCTCCCACTGCTGCGTCAGTGGCGTGTAAATGGGCATGAAAGTGTGTGAATGTGTTATAGGTACTGATGGATAACTAACATAAAAACTCTGAACCATCAGTGAGTGAATGTGAGTGCGAATGGGTGAGAATGGGTAGGTGTGACCTGCAGTGTAAAGCAGCTTTATGAGCTATTTAAGCTCAAGTCCATTTACCATGTGTATAGGCTTTTCCTGTGTGTCTAATAAGTTTAAGTTTACCCTTTTCTGTTAGCTTTATTTGTAGTTTAGTTGTTTTAGGGGTATTTTGTGGGCTTTCTTTGGGTGTGTAAGTTGTTTCTTTTGGTTTAACTGAGATTAGATTTTGATTTGGGTTATTAGGTCAATTCTTATCGTTTAATCAGTAATTTTTAGATTAATTAGTGTATTTGGGTTGTTTGTTTGCTTTATTGTTTTGATTCCGCTAATTGTTTTATCCCTTTTCAGTTGCTGAGGGCCGGTGGTGGTGCTGGTGATTGGGTGGCGGTATTCCCCCCTTCTGTGTGCTGTGCTCCCCTGGGATTTGGTCTTTCCATCCGTATGTGTGTCATGTGTGCAAGGGCGATTTTTGGATTGATTTGGGTGGATCCCTCTCCTGTTCACTAGCCCGTCTGTCCATCTGGTAAGCCTCTGCATCTGATCAGGTCCCTCTCTTCCCTGTGTGAATGGTGTTTATAAATTTGTCTTTTAACATTAAGATCAAAATAAAATTATTTTTATAATTGGAAACACGTCTCTGGCCTCTTGAGTATAACGAACCTGGGTGTTATACCTAAGTGGTTTAAAATAAATAATTCTCTGGGTGAAATTCCCAGAGTGGCGTTGTTTGGCAACTTTAAACTAACCCAGTGTAATATCACTGAAGTGAATAGAGTGTTTTCCTCCACTCGCTGCCACTGCCACTGCCACAGAAGCATGATTGGTCACTCCAGAGAACATGTCTCCACTGCTCTACAGTCTGGTGGCAGCGTGCTTCACAACACTGCATCCAGTGCTTTGTAAAGCAAAGTGTTTGCAGTGAGGCTTGGATGCAGCTGCTCCATCATGGAAACCTGTTCCATAAGCTCTCTACACTCTGTTCTTGAGGTAATCTGAAGGCCACATGAAAAACATTTGCTAAATAAGACAGTCACCCACCATGTCACAGAGGGGCCATTTATTCAAATGCTGTTCTCTTTTCACGCTGTGTCACAGCTGATACTTTTTACGCCTCTGCGTTGGCAACAGCAAAGGCCAGAGACGCTGCAGAAGGTTTAAGCTTCGTCAGTAGCATAATATCTCAAGAAGTCTTCAAGGAATTTGTCTTTTAACTTTGACCACATGTTTACTTTGAGGAACTAAGGATGAAGAAATCTGATTTTGAGTCAAAGGTCATAGAGTCTTGTGGCTCTTCTTTGCCTGTGAACGTGATCTCTCAAGAAAGCTTGAAGTAATTTCCAACACATTTTTAACAGTTGTCTATTCTTGATTAAAGATCAAGTCTTTCAAGTTTGGAGGTTATAGGTCAGTCATGTCAGCTCTGTGTTTACCCGTTACGTGTGAGAGAAATAATATGTTATACCACAAGTCTGTTCCACAAAGACACAGGGATGATCTGACTGAAGATTTACAGGTCTTGGATTAAAGGTCAAGCACATGGAGCCACGTGGTTACCCTTTGCTTTTGAATGAATACATGAAAGAAGGCTCAGAGGAGTTTTTATTGCACTATATCTTAGGATCAGTAAGACTCTGACTAGCCCTGATCCAGCTGTATTCTCTTTGTCTGATGTTAGAGCTTGAGCCACGTAAAGGCCCCCTTCCCCATATAAACCCATTCTGGTCTGATTGGTCAATAGGCCATCTCTGTGGTAATTGGACAGTTCAGCGCCATGTTGTCAACAACTCTACATTTATTCTTCCATTGCTGATCTTACCTGAGCAATGCCGCTCTTAGCCAATGAGCTGAAAGTACTGCCGAAACAATGGTAAGACCTCACACTGGTAGGTCTATTCAGGGTGCTGGACTGCTTTATTCTGCAGCTACTGGCACTATAAATGGAGGGAGGGAGAAGTCTGTAAGCTGCAGATTTTTTTTTTGCTCATAGAAGAACTCATAGGAGAGAGGTAAAACCCACTAAGGAGCATGTAAAACACAAAAAATGATAATATGGCATCTAAAAGTGAATCCCCGTAAGTGTCTAACTCTTGAGGGTCTTGGTTAAAGGACGAGGTCAAACAGCTTCATTTCCTGTGAGTAAAATATCCTGACCTTAAAAATTCTAAAGTGTTTCTTTAAAGGTGATGGAATAGAAACATTTGAGATCGTGGAGTGAATAATGGCCACCTGTTGCTTGTGGAACGCAACAGATTTCAAACAACTGAAGGGAATTTAAAATACTTTACAGTAATGCCAATTCTTATGTAAGGATGACCTGATTTGGTTTCAAGGTCAAAGGCCAAGGTCAAGATAAAGGATTTTCATGATCATCCTTTGATTGTGAATGCCAAACCATGAATGCAACATAACATAATGCTTTGAGGGATTTCCTTCAAACTTTGCCCAACGCCAACATGACACATGTATGATCAACATGATTTTCTATGTTTGGACTCAAGGCAGCCTGCTGAGAATTCACTCTCAAACTTGGACTGTTTTTTTTTTTTTTTAATGAAAGATGACCAGATTTGAGTTTGGAAATCATAGTTCAAAGATATCATGTTCCTCACCTGCTATTTCAGGATTGTCTTCAATCTTAGACAAACTCCTCTTTGAATCAAGAGCGAACTGCTATGATTTTTTGGGGGCACAAGGTTGAATGTCCTTTGGCCTCACAATAATGCCTTTACTAGTATGTCATAAAGTCTATGAAGGATTAAAGCCTGGCTCACACTACAGGATTCTCGTCCTGATTCAACCCAGATTCAGGCCTCCTGACAATTGGAGAAGAAATCTGGTCGCGGACCAAAATCGGCCTAGACGTTCAGCGCCGATTATCTTCTAGTGTGAGCGGGTGACAGATCAATCTTAACCCCCACGATCGTCTCACAGACTCGTCGGAGCCGCCCCAATATTTCAAACATGTTTGATATTTATCTGGATAATTACGTAACTTGTATTCGCTGAGGATGACGGTAGCCAATCAGAGAGAGCCGCCTACGATGACCAGAAATGACCGCGAGACAGGAGTTATCAGAGGCAAGAATGGCGAGCACAAGGAGGGTACGGGTGAGCTGGAGGACAGTCTTTGTACAACTTTTCATGCAGAGATTAGCACAACCAATGTGAAAAGGACAAGTGTTGGAGAGAAATCGCATCAGCATTAAATATTTCAGGTGAGATAATAATGTGGTAGAGTGCCGCAGGTAATCACCCCCTACGCTGATATCCAGGACAACCGCAGTTAAAGTTAACAGTAATGAGCGACAAGGAATAATGATTTGTTTGCCAGCAGTACCGCACTAGTTTCCATCTTTTGTGTTTTTGTTTACATACGCTCTTGGGTGAGATGACGTAGGATCACAATCTCGTAGTGTGTGCTTAAGATTTAAGAAAAGATAATCTGTCAAGATTTTCTTTATGTGATACAACCCTATTTCAAAATCTTAAAAGATTTTTGTGCTGTAGTGTAAGCCAGGCTTAAGAGTTGTCACTCTGGTTTGAAGATGAATAAACTGAATACTGGAAAATCTTTCACTGTGATTTTGCATTATGTTGACATATTGAATATTACTGAATTTAGAATAGTCTTAAATTACTATTAAAATTAAATAAGATATAAAAAAGCTTATTATTTAAGCTGCCTTAAAATCAAAGTGTCAGAAAAATCTGTTGCACTTGTTTACACAAAAATCATGACTGTAGTGATGTGCCTAAATACCACTGAGTACACTTTAAACTCTGTTCTATGAAAAACATTTACACCACTGGGGGTCAGCAAAGGGATGATTTTTAGAGGCTGTGTGATCACTTTTTAGGTCTGATTGGGTTAGAGAATGAGCACTGCATTTTCTACAGAAATAATCAGTTTAGGCAACAGAACAAACAGCTGCTCTAAATCTGATCCTGAACAAATCCAGCATTATTCTACCATCATCTACTGCCATGGAAATGTTAACAACCACTGATGCAGCGTGGGAAATAAAAGCCGAATCGTGCCGTATTTGGGATATCAGTGCTTTCTTGTCAGTGCTTAGTTGCTCTAAAAGCTCTAAGCTCAGAATAAAATGTGAAATCATTCTTGAACAATGATCCCTGAGTTGACTTTTACGTTGTTTTTGTTAAATATTCATTTACCCTGTCAAAGTTGGCGAGGGCAGTCCTGCTCATTGAGCTGGGTCAGTGCACGGTATGTCACTCCCTGAGGGTAAGGCCTGCAAGTTGGTCCATTTTTCATTGCAAGATATGCCCTTTAGTTTACAGCAGTTTAAAAGAATCTGTTTGATACTGTCCACAGAAAATGCAAAAAAAAAAAGACATTAAAAAAACAAAAGTACTAGTCTAGCTGTTACAATTTTCTGAATCTAATCCTGTTGGATTTTTCCTTTTCTTGTGTATGTAAGCCTCACAGACCATAAAATCAGAGACTTCATTGCTAGGCAACTAGTCTCTGCACAGAGATGGGGAGGGTGTTCTGTGTTTACTGTCAGAGATCTGCTGCTGGTGGGAGTGCAGCCTCTCCAAAAGAGAATAGATTAAAAATAGATAAAACAGATACTAGTTGTTTTCACAGACTTAAAACAATAGGACATAATTGCTGACTCCCAAAGGACCGTGTATGATTTGCTCATATTAGGGGTCTGTCCGTACCCATTTTTGTTCATCGCCCACTCCAAATACAGCACATAAAAGTCTTGTAGCAAAAGATGCTCTCCGGATTACTGTGCTGATAATTTACTGGGCAGAGTATGGGGGAGCGGGAGCTCTCGAGAGAATGGGAACGATGAGGTAATCATTCATCCTGATCTGAATTAATAAGGCCTCATTAGGCAGTCAGAGACACACTGCAGCACTGAAAGAAATCACAGTGTGGATTCAACCCATCATATCCTTCAGTTGAATTTGTTCTCTGCAGACCACCAGCTTACCCTGCGTTCCTCATTGAACTCCTTGTCTTGCTCCTTGTTACAGCAAAGCATTATTAGATGAAGAAATTGTATAATGTGTTGATTCATGCTGCTGCTTGTACTACAGACTCGCAATTTACCACATCATTAAAAAGTTATTCAAAAGAACGAAAGGTTTAAGGAAATGGGGATTTTCTTGTCCATCAACATTTTTGTCTCTGACACCACTACATATAATTTTGTCTCTCTCTCTCTCTATAAGAAAATATTTGTATATTTCTGTAATAGTTATTGCATTAAGATGTAGAAGCTCTTTCACTGAAATATGTTCAATGCTAAAACATAATCATTTTGTTATCAATGACTTTTCAAATTTGTTGTCAAACAAAAAAATGAAAAAAATAAATCACCTTATTAAAGCTGGGGCTGGTAATTTTGGAAAACAAGCATGAATTTGAAAGTAGCATCTCCTCAGGACTCTGTCTAGCCCCTCCCACCCCTCACATGCACGTGCGCGGCTGATATATCCAGAAGACTGATTCAACTCCAAACCCTCAGCACAACGTGTTTGTTTTACACGACACCAAGTCATGTCTCAGTCAGCAGTAAGAAAACACCAAAACATTATCATGGTAAAGTTAAAAAACAAACACGGAAAGTTAGTAGGTACTCACAGCCCGATGTTGATTGGGGTATACATACTTCCTCTGCTATTCTCCACATAGCTGTCAAGTCTCCTGTTTTGGCCAGGAAACTACCATATTTTACGTATTTTATCCTCTTTCCCACCATCTTCCTGTATTAGTATTCTCCAGTGTCTCCAGTGTGACGATATAATAATAAAAACATTCCTCTGCCTCTCCAAACTGAACTCTGTCACTAGCCTGAATGGTGCGGTATTGCTCCAAAATGATGGATGCCAACCACCGTAAAACCGAAGCCTCATGAGAACGTCCACCAGCAGTAGCCTGGGTGGCAGCTGTCGTGTTGTTAGAGCCAACAGCAGAACAAACCAAGAAAAACAAAGTGTTTATTTTAGATTTCTTGTACATCTGTCTCAAAATGTGAGGGATACTGGAGCTTGTTTGGAGTTGTGGGATGGCTCGTTGCGGGCTTCCCTTATTTACAAAGCCTAAACTTGACAGGTAAGCATTCTCCTGGGGACTTGGATCCCTCTCAGCTCGGCTACACGCACCGAGTCTATGCACGCCGGCACAGCAGGCAGGCAGAATGGTGACGAGATTTGATTGGTTTAGAAACTGGTGACACAGCATGTTTATTGGTTGGTGTTTTCCCTGTTTTACTCCTGCTGTAGATAGCGGATATTTTTTGCTCTGTTTTAAGAACACATTATGAATTGATCACCATCAGGTCATAAAGACCATTTTGACCAGTATTACAAAAAGTTTATCTAAATCAGATTACTGACCCCGGCTTTAATTCTAAAAAATCAAACGTCAAAGTATAGTTTTTAGATTGTATTCATTCAGTTTGAATTTCCTCTTTCCTGTTCTAAATGCATGTCCAATAGCAGTAACATTTTCTGTTTTAATAATTTTTGGAAAAATTTAAAAAATGTTCGATTTCCTCATTTTAGTGACAGGTGGTCTAATAAATTTGTTAGTATTGTACATTTATAGTCATTGGAACTCAAACTCAGTTGAAAAGGTGCACCTAAGGAACATCCTGAGAGTCCACAGAAACTGCTCAAAGCGTGGCTGCAGAGCAGAGCTGGGCCATTTCACACCCTTAATCTAAATACAAAAAAGAACAATTAAATTGATGAACCATCTGTTAGAGTCTGATTCATATTCAGTCCAGCACAGAGCCTATTTAGTGGCGAAGAAATCTCTCACCCTAGAAAAACATAAAGTTGGTGAAGAACTCAAATCTTCCTATGAACTTTATCACATTAAATGTATCCCGAACTGCCAGGTCAAAAAAAAGCTTGATTAAGTTACTAAACTAAAATATTTAATCAATGAAAGAAAAAACTGAAACCGAATCACTCAACAAACTATTGTTTTAATTTGCTTAATTGGAAATCTTAGTTGTCATAATATTAAGAAGAGATAAAAGACCTACTACAAGACAAACCTTTACTCCATACAGACTCAAATATACTTGCTGTAAACTATGCACAAGCATAATGGCCGCCAAGCATCCCCTGCATTGATTCAGTGCATCCGTTGTGCACATCATCCAGAATTAATGTGACGGAGACGTGAGCTGCCTTCTACATGTCCCCAGCAGGATCAGTGTAGACATGATGGATTGATCACTGCAGCAGAAACAACCATAACAGAAGCTTTTAAGACAAAATGATAAATGAAGCCTATACTATAATCAACACCAGTGATGTGTGAGACAGTCCATTCACAGAGTTATCAGTTCATCTGGCTTATGACTGAAAATTATTCTTTAGAAATCAGGAAACAAGTAGATAAGTGCAGTGTACTGATTAAACTGGTGATTGTGTACAGTGGTGAGTTAGAGCTGACGCCAGGGCTCACTGTGTGAGTATGTTTGTGTTAGCTCGGTTTCTCTAAAAGTATTTTTCACATGTGAACTATTGATTGGTATTCCTTGATTAAAACCATTAACAGTGAAGCGCTGAAGGGAACACCCTCTGCTTTTTCCTGGTGCCTTAACTATGACATCTATCAGCACAGGCAACCACAAGTCATCAGGTAACGTCACTCACTACACCCATGCACAAACAGTTTTGAGTGCATGTGGGGAATTATCATAGAAATGAAGTGCAGATAATGCAATGTTGAAGTTTGAACACTGGTGATATTGATATTGATTATTGGTTTTGTATTGTTATTTTTACTAGCTATCCATTAGTTATCCTTTAGTAACAGCCATCACATATAAGCAAGTATATAAACAAAAGCACTCATGATACAAACAGGGACAAACTGTGAGTTTATCTCCAGCTTTAATTGTCTACTGAGACTTGTAGGAAAAAGTGGATAGAAAGATCACACAGAGTCTCTGAGCACTGTGAAATGAGACAGGTGGAAACAGAAATCCATTTCCTCAGCAGCTGTCTGAAATACAAAGAAATCAAAGAAACATTTTTTTCTAGAATTTAATGATGAAATCCCTGGATTTTAACTTGTCAAAAGGAACATGGAAAAAAAATCATTCTGGGGTAAGAGAGCTCTGCTGTTCACCTGTCTGCTAAATATTTCTGTGAATGTCACAAGTAGAGACGAAATTTACAGCAACACTTTTTTTTTTTTCAATTAATTCTTATTTCTTTAATCATATTCAATGGAAAGAGCTGTTTTTCAGACCACAATATTTGTTTGAACATCAGATCATTTATCAACTTTTATTATTTTGTACTGATGTACAGTATTTGTGATTGATAGTAAAATATCCTAAATATTTTTAAATGATTTGTGAATATTAGACTGATCTTTTAAATCACAATATCCATATATTTAAAGGTGCTATGAGGAGAATTTATCGCCGGCGTAATGCTGCATTCCTGTAACCTCGGAAATGGGAGTGACATCATCTCCGACTTATCGGCGTTCCAGTTGAAGTCAGAAAAAAACATGCCTAACTACCAGGCTATTGTTAGCTGTTGTTAGCACGCCCTGCGTTGTTGTATGAAGAATGTGATTATCACTATGGCAGCATTTTTGTAAATATAAGTCTAACAATACGATGTATACAGCTGATCTAGAGCGACACACCCCAGTCAGAAGTGCAAATAAATTGATTATTACAGGAGCTAAATAACTGTTCACACTGGGGGCATCCATCTTCGATTGACACCTCGGGATGGCGAGGTTTCACCGAGTTCCCAGTAGGAAATTCTGACTTCGGGGGACGTTCCAGTTTTAGTTTCCCACTCGGAGCTCAAAATTCCTACTTCTGACTACAACTTGAACGCACCGGAGACGTGAAGCCAAATGTGTTTGTTTGTTGTGGTAAATGCAGCATGGATCTTTGTCGGAACTCTGCATTGCTTTACAACTTCTTTTTCAACAACTTACAGGATGCAAAGCCACGAGGTAATGTATCTCTTTCTAGTTACGTAGCGGTAGTTTTTGATGTGTGACGACAAGCAATGCGGGAAAAAGTTATTATCGTAGTTGTAGACGGCTATATATCACTACTTACAGCCCGGTGCTCTAAGTCGTGTAATATAAATAATAAAATAATATAAATTTGCTCTAGTTTTAATTGTCTTGTTCCTGAAGTTGAGTATCCAGGCCAGTCCAGCCCTGTACGACCCTACCAGGAGGCTAAAGAATAGCATTTATAGATAACCTATTTAGATGCTATAAAACTCATCGATAAGTGCGTATTTCGATCAGGCATACATCTAAAAGTGAGACTTTTTTGTAATCACTTAAAAACTCCTCACAGTCTCTTTAGGGTTGATTATTTTTTAAAGTATACATAATTAGTTATATGTAATTGCAATAATATTTTACATATTTTATATGATGCTTTGGTAATGTTGTTTTTCACAACTCTCATGCCAATCAGGCTTCTTGAAATGAATTGAATTAAATGTCTCTGTCCTTGATTGCTCTTTTTTGTTTGACACTAAATTGAGTCAAACAATGAAAGTGGTGGGTTCTGGGTCAGTGTTAAAAAGCCTGAAGCCCCCAGTGCCCCAAAGGCAAATGTCGGCAGCCTTTCTTGGATTGCAGCCCTGTTATGTGCACATAAATGTGAAGAAAGCTTCTTTGAAAATCACAGTGGGGATTTTCTGAATGGCCCAAGACTGTTTCCACAAACTAGATTCATTATCCAGAATAAACAAGCTGCATCAGGGCCTTAGCTTTTGTCCTGCTGTCAGTCTGTTTTGCAATTCAGTAGATTATAGTGGCAGATCTTTTGGGAGTGACGGGTTGAATTGTTACATGGAGTGGAAGCCTGTGGTTTTGGTTTTATTCCCAGGGAGAACTTGCCTGAGCAGACTGAAGGGCAGTTTGGTTCATAAAGCTTCCCACCTTGGTTTAGTCCAAGCAAATGTGACAGGTTGCCAAGTGAAATCCAACAAAGACACATAATTTAAATTACCGAGAGCAAAACATCTTCCTGTCCTGGATGTTATTACGGTTTGAATTACAGAAAGCGAAGCCCATCAAGGAAAAATAACAGGAAAATTTCTATTTGTTGCACTCTGCTTCTTTCAACTCCAGTCTTTAAAATTAAGTAAAACTTTTCAACAGTGTTTAACATCATTCCCTGTTTTACAAGAAGTATTTGCTGAGGTGTTATGCGCCTAAAGAAACTTTAGGAGCATATATTACACGTGCATAAATTTGCTTTTGTGGGTTTTCCCAGAAGAAGACAGGGTGGATCGTCCTTTTGTCCAATGACTTCCATTGTGTCTAGCAAGGTTCAGCAAGTGCCTGTTCTATGCATATAATGTATCTGTGTTGCTCTTTTAGGAATTTGTATCAATTTTGCACTATCAAGATAAAGACATTTACATTGGTTGGAAATCAGCACCCAATTCATGTCAATTCAATAACTCAGCAGCCACAAGATGAGTAACAGTAATGAAGCGCAATGATTTGTGTGCATAGACTGAATCCCTACTTCCTGTTTATCCAGCTATATCTATAAGCAAAATCACTCAATTCTACATATTTCATGACCACAGGGCCTCACCTCCTGCTGTTGGTGTTTATAATGATATGCTCTGTGATGGGCTTGAAGCACAGCAGTGCGTTTGGTCTACGTGTGAAAATTCTACAACTTACAAGCTCTCAGTCTACAGTCACAAACATGTTTGTAAAATACAGGCCCAAATTTGTGATATATTTATTTTTTTAAAATAAGGTTCATTTAGCCTCAATTAGCATTTTTGTATGCTTGCCATGTCCATGTCAATTACTGGCCTGTCCCTGCATGATGTGCATAAGTGGCATCTTCAAATAGAAAAAGAGGGGGCTCAACCCACAAATGATCCAGATCATGGAAAGTAGGTTGAGAGTGTATTGATGGTTATGATGCTGCATAACTTTCACCATTTCATGCTATATATAATACACTCATATATTAATTTTCTATACCACTTAGCCTTTTCATGGTTGTGAGGGGGCTGGAGCCTATCCCAGCTATCATTGAGCGAGAAGCAAGTTTCATTCTGAACAGGTTGCCAGTCGATTGCAGGGCCACATAGAGAAACAGACAAACATTCACGCTCACACTCATACCTAAGGGCAATTTAAATATAATACATATTGGGCCTGATCTGCTAAAGGTTTGCGTGTATTTAAACATATGCAAACTTCATAGTGCACGCTAATCTGATCTACTAATAGGGTGCACTAATGATTGCATCTTTCAGATGAGCAAAATAGCATGCGCAGTCCATTTAGTGTGTTTGCCCTCATGTATGTGTAGAATACATGCAGACTATCACAACGTGCCAAATACTGGGAGGACGAGATGCAGATGTGATCATTTAGCACCCGCAATGTGATGTATCAAACCCACAAGTGATTGTGCACAGTGTTTTTGCGTCTGAATTTAGTACATTTGAAAAGCAGATGCAAAAAAGGCACAGTGTTACAAATGGGAGGCTATGATCATGGTGGCAAACAAGGGTCACATTTACCGAATATTTTCCATCACTGACTGAATCGTTTGATTAAAAACAGAAAGACTTGGAGGCTGTCTGTCATTATGAAGGACTGAAAAAAGGGAAAATTCAGTGTGCCATGAAGACACACGCGTGAAGTACACCCTCTCTGCTTTGCGCTCTACATCACGGAGGAGTTCATTTAATCTGTGTAAAAACAAGAACAAAAAAAAAACCTTCATAGCCTTAATACTTACGTTTGTCACTTGGAGCGGACCGCGTCATACTCTTTACGCACTGACAGCGAGCTTAGAGGCAGTCAGCACGTCAAGAGTATAATGCAGTCGGTGTGTAAAAGGCAACAGTTACCCGCGCGCTCTGTGTGTGTAACTGTGTGACTGCTCTTCACATGAGAGGTTATTGATGATGAAGTTGTGCAAATATGTTAATTCTGCCTTTTAGTGAATGTTTCATTGCAATCAGACAAGGAAAATTAAAAGAGACGGATAGAAATATGACATTAGGGAAAAGTGACAATCTTGTCGATCAAAAAGACATGCAACGAAAAAAGACAAACATACTTGCGGAAAGCAAGTGTGTTCACCTCAAACTCCATGGCTTCAAACCTCACTTTTCGTTTACGGCTTCTCTGCTTTCCCAAACTGTCCATGGTGATAGCTGGTAGCACACGCAAAATCCTCCTTTGAAGAGGGAGGTCCCCACCACTTTTGCTCCTGCTATCATTTGCACACGCAATTTAGCACCCGTTAATTTGGATCTTAGTAGATCAGGCCCATTATGCGCAAACACTTGTGTTTGTATGTGTATTGGTTGAACCTCTTAAGAATAGACAGAGACAGTCATAAGGGATTTTTAACTGTGTTTTATACAGTGAGAGTGATACACTCTTCCGTTATTAACCTATAGCAAGCCATTTTTATCAATAAATAAAAATTTAGGGATGGATACTGGGAGACAGGACTTAAACAAGCACTCTGTCTTGACCTCCAGTTCTTAATTCTCTATTTGTCTTGGGAATTGTGAAAAGAGGGCATGTGAAGGATTTGTTGTAAACTAATATGTTAAGTAATCATTGCAGCACAACATCAGAGGCAGCTCCTACAACATAAAACACTGATATGTCTGAATGTTTAAGCCTTACTTGAGCAGATCTACTGCTGCAGAAGAAGACAGAATTCCCAGAGGAGAGGTTATTTAGAGGACAGGACCGCGCTGTCTGTTAGAGGTTTCATTGGTGAACACAGAGAATGGATGAAAGATGAAAGGCCAGAAGTGAATGTTTGAAGATTCATTGACAATGAAAGATGTCAGAATGAAGACTGAAGCATCACTGGTCAGAATGAAGAAAAAATATATATTAAAACCACTTTCTCTTTAAAATAGACTACTCCAGTACTTTAACATTCCCAATTTGTGTCTGTGTATGTTGATTGGCTATTTCATTCTGTCTAAAACTCACCAAGTGCAGTGTTTTTAACTAGTTTAATTACAGGCCAGTCATCATATGAGCAGACATTTTAGATTTCTATGAAAATGTTTGATAGTTACATTGTAAAAACTCAAGAGGATCTGACTGAAACCAGTACATATTTCTGCTGACACAATAAAGTTGAGGATTAGGACAAACTAGCCAATGTGACAAGCCTCAGTTCTGGTCATGCCCTTCACACCTCCAGTTCTGTTTAAGGGAAATATTGGTCTCATTCACCAATACCCTTGTCAAAGTTTTTTTTCCAAGTTGTTCTTAAGAAAGTTCCAAATCACACCAAAGCTCATTTCATGATGTGTTCTTGAAATACATATTTTTATTTTGATGAGTGCCATGTGTTCATAAGCCAGAAGCTTGTACTTGTTTTCATTCATTAGCATAAAAATCTCACTTTGATGGCCTTATTGTATCAAACATATTATCCCTTATTTGTATAAATGACATGTTTTCATGTTTTTTAAAGTTGGGGGCCATTTTATGAAAAATAATTCAGATATAATAAATGAGCACTACAACACACTTGTGTGCCTTGGAAAAAGTCTAGGTATGCCTTGGGAATTTATACAACTATAAATTATTATTGAACCAAAACAGCAATATATGACTGAGTTTCTAATTTTCTTTATTAGTACTTAAAGCTAGGGTCTGCGATTTGATTTAGATACACTTTTTTAATTCTCATTAAAATGGTCTTTAAGACCCGATGCTAATCAACTCATAATGTGTTCTTAAAACAGAGCGAAAAATATTTGCTAACTACAGCAGGAGTAAAACAGGGAAAACCCCAACCAATAATCATGCCGGGACACCTGTTTTTAAACCAATCAAATCCCGTCGCCATTCTGCCCGCCTGCTGCGCGTGCATTTTCCCGGCGTGCACAGACTCAGTGTGCATAGCCGAGCTCATACGTATCAGAGTCCGCGGGAGAATGCTTACCTTTCAAGTTTTGTCTTTGAAAATAAGGGGACCCCGCCATGAGCCGTCCCACAACCCCAACCAAGCTCCAGTATCCCTCACGTTTTAAGACAGATGTTCAAGAAATCTAAAATAAACTCTTTGTTTTTCTAAGTTTGTTCTGCTGCTCTAATCTCGCGAGAGCTGCCACCCAGGCTACTGCAGGTGGCAGTTCTTGCGAGGCTTTTTCTTCTTCTTCGGTTTTACGGCGGTTGGCATCCATCATTTTGGAGCATTACCGCCCCATTCAGGCTAGAGACAGAGCTCAGTTTGGAGAGGCAGAGGAATGTTTTTATTATTATATCATCACACGGGAGATTTACGGGAGAATACTGATACAGGAGGATGGCGGGAAAGAGGATAAAATACGGAAAATACGGTAGTTTCATGGTCAAAACGGGAGATTTGACAGCTATGTGGAGAATGTCAGAGGAACTACCTATACCCCGATCAACATCGGCTGTGAGTACTAACTAACTTTACATGTTTGTTTGGTGTTTTCTTACCACTGACTGAGACATGACTTGGTGTAGTGTAAAACAAACACGTTGTGCTGAGGGTTTGGAGTTGAATCAGTCTTCTGGATATATCAGCCGTGCGTGTGCATGCAAGCAGGGGGGGGGGCTAGGAAGAGCCCTGAGGAGATGCTACTTTCAAATTCATGCTAGTTTTCCAAAATTGCTGACCCCAGCTTTAAGTTTCATTGATGTCAATATGCAGATGCAATATTTGTCACTTTAAAAATCTCCTGCAGCCTCCAAGGAAACACCACCTGTTTCAGTCAGCGGAATATTTTTGTAGAGTGAACTGATACTTTCCATTGTCTTACAATTATTAGCAATGGATACAATTACTTACAATGGATTTCCAAATAAATTTTTAAAAGTTAAGTAATGTAAAGGACTGTTTATCAAATTTTATCATTCTTTAGCAGAAACATTCGGGCATTGCAAGGTACCTTAATGGGTGTAAAAGAAGGTATTTTGTAATTTTTCACACAAATAAAAATATGGTGTTAAAAAATTTTACTTAATTTTAGTATTAGTTTAAAAACCCTGCTCTATAGAGACAAAAAAAAAACATTTTTTAAAACTACAATAAAATCAAATCTTTGCCTAAAAGAGAACCAAAAGTAAGCGGCCAAACACTAGAACATGGAGCCTTTAAACTGTGTACTTTTAGATTGACTGTGGAATATGCAGTACAATGAACCTTATATCTCCAGAATTAAACGTGCATATACTTCAATTTTAATATAATTTATTTGGAACTCAGCATTTGAGAGGCTGTTTGATTGTTCCTTTTGTGCATTCATTTTCATGACAGCGGAGAGCAGACAAGCTTCTTGTGTTCATAGTTGAATAGATCAAGAGGGGAAAAAAAATCTAAATTATAGGATAGTAGATTCATTTGAACATGGGTTCTTATAAAGCTGTATTTCTACCAAGCAGCCCAGTTCAGTTTAGCTTGGAACCACATTCATTTGCTGAAGTTTCCACTGTTGGAAAAAGAGAAAAGGTACTCGAATAACCAACCCATGCCATCCCACTTTTTGGCAAACCCCGAAGGAGTACCAACTCAAAAATAAAAGTGAAGCTAGGCGCACTGCAGTCTGTTTACTGTTCATTAAAAGAGCCTATTCATAGAAGAAGACAGATAGATAGATACCTCGCCATGTTCAAATAGCTGTGGATTTAGATTTATTTGTTCAGTGATGTTGCTGAAAAGAATATCCTCTTGAAACAACACTTTACAGAAGTCCTCAATTGTTGCTTTTCATTTACAGTCATGCTCCACTGCAGACTGCTGCACTGTGTTGAAGAATTATGTCATGCATGTACATGAGTGAAGTACGCTGGCAGGAGAAATGCAAACATCAAGGTTAACTACTCCAGGCCAGACCAAACTGTAAAAAACCACACCAGACCACTAAGCAGAAACAGGGCACATCTGTCCTCGCCTGCATACAATGACTGCTATTATTGCAACATTTGGCTTTATATTCATGAGTCAAAGAAACCTGGAGAATTATGAATATAATATAGACAGAACAAAGACAGAACGCTCGCTGCATATCTGTATGTGCGTCCAATGAGAGCATAAATAAAAATGAAGTGTTACAGAAAACATGTTCATCTTCAACATGATAAAAATTCAAAGCATAATTTTATCAAGTCAAACTTTAGTCTCTCATATTCAATATTTCATAGATCTGTTCACATGAGACGCTTTGCTCTGCATGCTAACCAAAGTTATATATGCATGGTTATTCTGCAGCCATGACAAACAATATTCCCACTGAAAGGTCGCAGGGAGACCAGCCAGGTGCATGTGCATTGATATCGACCCATTAGTCAAGCCTCCTCTGAGATTTCTCACTTAAATATAAAGCCTCCTTTGTGACGAGTGACCTCAACAGCATGAACTCTCCCATCAAAGTGTCTCTACAGATACACACCGCCCACAGCTTGTCAGCAGAGTATGGAGAGTCAGCAGGACCTGTCCGTCTCTGCAATTTTCCTTAATGGTTTTACATATCTCATTTAGTGAAACAGTCACTTTGATTTACCTGAGTGCAGCAGGCGGCAGGAGGACATTGAGGTTCTGGTGAACGGGTGCCGTGTACAGCACCAGTAAATAATCCAGGGGGTGTGTTTAAGAGAGAAACGGCTCCATGCTTGAGTGCTGTCTCTTCTGTGTAATCTGTGTGAGCTTGGGGGGGATGTCGCTGTGCCATCCTCCTCTGTACGCTGTTTATTCTCAGGTCTAAAGCTGACTTTCTTTGCAATTTTATTCCATCCATTAAACTGTTTAATAACAGTAAGAAAGTAAACACAGCTCAAGTAAATAAGTTTTAAGGCATCACTCTAACATTCCACAGAAAGCTACGAGCCCACCATAGATGTATGGTTGTCATCAGCAAGACAGAAGCCCACACCAATTTAGCTACGTATGACTATTTGCATTATTAAACACACATACTGTACATAGATTTCGATACAGACAAGCATTTCACACATTTAATTCTGAAAATAGGAGCAGTGTGGTTGAAGATGAATTGAGACAGAAATCTTAAAAACAGTTCATTGAGGAATCTGAGGGAATCACGCAAATTGTTCCAGTCTGATGAGGCTTCAAAACGATCAATTTATTTTCTTAATTTCTCAGAACAAAAAAAAAAAAAAAAAAAAAAAGCACCATTTGTTTGATGAAGGCAGTACTTTGGTCTATATGGAATTAGATGTTGCTTCAGAGAAGGAGGGCAGTTATAGA
Source organism: Scarus forsteni (assembly GCA_036419115.1). Classification (NCBI taxonomy): domain Eukaryota; kingdom Metazoa; phylum Chordata; class Actinopteri; order Labriformes; family Labridae; genus Scarus; species Scarus forsteni. The sequence goes on from JAZDUH010000461.1 coordinate 6,991,218, forward strand.
AAATTCATGGAAAACTAACAGTTGCTATTTCAATAAATCATACATTGAGCAGTGATGGGTTTTGAATATAATGAATAATGTAAATCGAGGAATAATGATGAATGGAATGAAGATTGATATCTGAGGTGTTTTGGTAAACAACATCAGCATAATCAAGTACTGGAAGGAAGAGTTGAGTTTTTTTCTTGCCTTAAACAAAGACTGGTGTAAAACGACAAAGATGCTGTGTATTTTCTTTCTTATGGAGTCAATATGGTCCCTAAAAGAATACAAACATGCACAGAAACATTTCTAACCAAACACCTTTTCTGTGTGGAGTATGCATGTTCTCCCCACGCTTGCTCTCTGGGCACTTGTCCTACTGAGGAAAAAGCATGCTTGGTAGATTAATTAGTGGCTCTAAATTGCCCTTGTGTGGATGACTGTGTGAATGTTCGTCTGTCTTTATGTGACCCTTTGAGCATCTGGCAACTGGTCCAGGGTGTACCCTGCCTCCTGCCCAATGTCAACTGGGATGGACTCCAGAAAAAAATAGCCCCTGATCCACAGAGCATGTACAAAGGGTAAACCATGCAAATTGACCTGCCAGCTGAATCTGTCCTTGCTGTGTCAAAATAATTGGCTTGTAAATGAAGGCATTTTCAAAATTTTCATCTGAAAAAGGTCCTCCTGATACAAATATGTCCAGTTGCCAACACCCCCCTTATTCACACTGTTTTTGTGCTGTTTGCCACATCATGTTTCAGCGTTTATTTTAAGCAATCATGTTTAAAGAAACAGAACATATGCCACCTCTCTGTAAGAGCCCAGGTCACCCCAAGCAAACCGATGGCTCTCCCCTTTCTTGTTTGATGAACACATTTTCAGGTCTGTCAGCCTACATTGGCAAGCAACAGGAAATTCATGGCTCTGATGGTTGTTTGGAAGATTTGGCGTATGGACTGAAGGTGTAAGAGGAAATAGCTGAAGAATAACTGTTTACCAGGTAAATGAAAAAATAATTTTTTTATTTCTTGGTCTGATATTGAGGCTGCCTCTGCTAAGAGAGTCATTGCCTGGTTACTTAACTGTAAAGCCTTTAATGGGACTGACAATTCCTGAGAACATGGGGCCAAAGGTTCAGCAGTGCTTTGTGGTCTGATTATTTATTCATTGTTTTGTTTAATGAGACAAGCTCACTAATAAAACATGCAGTGTGTTGCTCTTCCATCAAGTGCTAATTTGAATCATCAATCGATGGCCTGTCCTGCTCCCCTCCTGTCATAAATCTAAATTAATAATAATTTATTTAGATTATCGAAATTAGGAGATTTTACATTAAAACATTGGTGCACACCATTTCTAATTTTCACTTGCCTTTTTGAGTACATACTGCGTTCCTGGCAACCCGTAACTCGTGTTTTTCCCTCCTGTAACTCGTGAAAATGCACTGGAACGGCAGTCGAACTTCTAACTTCTGACCCGTGAACTCGTAACAGATTGATGTACTTCAAGTTACGACTTGTGACGTCACATCACTGCCTAACCAATAAGGCAGCCTCTTAATAATGACAAACACTGTAAAGTATAAACTTCGTTATGCACCATTTCCCCGCTTCTGTTTCACTCAAATGAGTTAGTTGATAAAGCATAAATCTTATAATTCCTGCCATGTTGGTTAATTTACATACCTGAATTCCTTGCGCTCAAACCTAAGTCGTATTTTGCCAGGAACGCTTTCAGGTCGGGACTCGGAGATTTTAACTGGGAAATATCCAAGTTACGGGTTGCCTGGAACACAGCATTATTTGAAACCAAGCCAGTTTAAAAATGTAATTGACAGTGGTGTGTTAACCAAATTTGATTCAGTATGACTGATGTTTAAGAGAAATATCATTAACATAAGCCATCAGAATACTGGACAAGAAACTGCTGTAACTTCTGAGAAGTAAAAAGTTATAACACAGATTGTGCTGTGTTGGGGACATACAGGTGATTGTGTCAAAGGATAAAAATGATGTTTATGGTCTGCTGAAGTGAGTGAAAAAACAAGACCTCTCCCTCAGAATTGTTGGGAGATGGGGGTGGCATTGTACATAAGTGTATTGCTGCCAAGACAGAAAATAAAAAAATACAAACAGTATCATGTTACAGTGTGATACTGAATTATCACGTTATTTCATGTTCCCCAATTTTCACTTTATAATTTTTTATTGGATTATCATGTTATTTTGTGATACTGAATAATCACTTCATAATGTGATACTGAATTATCATGTTATACCATGATACTGAATTATAAAGTTATAATGTGATTTGGAGATAACAAACAGACCCTGCACCAGATCTGTTCCCTTACTCACAGTCCCTTTAAATGAACTTATAGTGACAACATAATCAGTCATTTGTCGTGGAATCAACTCCACTAAATTTAGTTAGGACCCAGAAGCAAATCACAGATAGAATAAGGCCCTCCTCACACGAGGACGGCACCATATTGTCTTGGCGTCGGCATCAAAACATGGATCGCTGTTTACACATTGTATTGTACATAGGCTTGTGTATTTACTTGAGAACGCAAAATCCACATTGCGACGTACCTGTGGGTTTCAGCGCATGCTCCCAACCCATATTGCATGCTGGGTAATGTAGTTCTTGGGTTACTACACTCGTAACATCACAGTTCTGCTCCGAGGTGGATTCCACGTCAATAAGTGCTCATGCACGCGTAGCATGCTGCGTCTCTGCTTGAGCACTTGTTGCTGTTGTTGCCGTAGCTGGTGTTGTTCCTGCTCTGTGAGAAAATGTTGGTATAAAAGTTGTAGTAATACTTATAGCTGCTGGAACAAGATCAGAATCAGCTCGGCTGGCGCCATTGTTGTTGTTGTTGTGTGTGACAACGTGGGTTGGGCGGGGATCCCCCGGAGGAGGAGGGGTGCTATGAGGTCAACGTCTTCTCCGGACTCATCTGTTTACACCAACTACGGCATGAAGACGAATACGCAGATATCCACTTGCAAACCCGTTTTCAAAAAAGATGCGGAGTCATGGACAAATACGCGTCTCCGTGTGTCAATATCACCAGATCGATAGTTTATTTTACCGGAGTCGTACAAATTCGTACTCGTGTAAAGCCCACCTAAAAGTTAGATAGTATCAACAGTTAATTGAGGGAAAAAGACCAGGAGGAGTGGGGGAGTAAAGAGTGGAAAGTGGGGCTGAGGGCTGAGGGATGGCTTGGAGGTCCAGCAAAGAGTGAAAGCTACAGGGGAGGGGGAGTGAAGTCCAGAGTCTGCAGCAGAGTGATTACCAAGCTGGGCAGTGATAAGGACCCGTGAAGGCATGGGAAGAGAGAGCACAGGAGCACGTAAGCATGAGGTCAAAAAACACAATGTTCAAACAAGCACAAGCACAAAAAACTTGAGAGAAACAAGAGTAGAGTTGGCCAAAATACCACATGTGAGTGAAGCAACCCACTGGCACTGACGTTGAGTACCAAAGGAGTTGACAAAGGGTGAGCTGATGATCAGATGAAGTGCAGGTGTGAAGAGTTGAGAGCCTCAGGCACAGGAGACACAACCCCACAAAAGGAGGAGAGGCGCAGGAACATGAGAGAGTGAAAGAGAGTCACTTGGAAGGAGTCTTCACAGTTATTGCTGAATCTTTAAGGACTCTGGTAAAAGGGCACACTTTAGAAAACTTCAAACCTGCATCAGATACCTTTTTTATGTCAAAATACATCAACAGCAAAGGGATCATTTTTAGGCATTGCTTGTATACAAACATAACATTTCTGTCATTTGAACTTTGTGCCAGCGTATGTTTAGGGTTTTTGCTGAACTAACACCTGTCTCAAATAAATGTGCAAAGTATTTTTCTATGATTCAAAGTATCAACAAAAAAGATTGTGCAACATTTGAATGCAAAGAAAACCACCTGATTGCTTAAAAAGCTGAACCAGTGGTTCTATACTTAGATAAACCATCATTGACTCACAGCTAAATAGTAAACAGACATGAGCTTAAGTTGTCTAGTCTCTCAGCCAATTCAGTGTGCTTTACGCTGCAGGTAACATCTACCCATTCACACCCATAAAATCTCACATTCATTTACAGATGATTCAGAGTTTACAGAAAAAATAAAAAAGCTATAAAAACAAAAACATTCAAGGTAACTGTCTGTTTTGTATAGACCACACGGTCAACAGGATGAATTTGACATTATTTATTTTACATGTAGTGGATAATAAGCACCATAGGAAACTTTTTAGGGAATCTTTCATAGCTCCTGCATGACAAAACCCCTATAAGGCCCTGAGGAAAGAAGAAAGTTTAAAGAAAGGGGTGGGAGGGAGGTGTGCATTGATTAAACAAAACAGAGAGAGGAAATGGTCAGGTTAGAATTTATAGGAACCATAGACTGTTGAAAACATGGACATCATGTCTCTGGGCTCAAATTGAAGCCGCCACAAAAACTGCTCCCCCTGGTGACCGGCTGCAGTACAGGTCAATTCTCCGTCTCCCCCATTCATCTGAACGGGCCTTAGTGAAACTTCAAAAAATTAATACACCTTGTTGAAAATAACGTTTTGAGTTATTTTGTTCACGGACAGACAGACAAACTCTCCCGAAAACATAACCTCCTTGGCGGAGGTAATAAGACAGTTGACATAAATACTTTAAAGTTTCTAACACAAAATGTCTTTTGTTTACGAAAAAATGATTAAAAGACAGCGATATTAAGTTTTTACTATTATATTGTATGTTCAGTTGTCCATCAGTACTACTAAACACAAAACACACAGAGCTGGGCTTGAACCTGCAATCTTCAGACGACTGATAGAGCACACTGAATCATCAACTCCTCAGGTGGCACCTGATAATTAAAAACAATAACCAATGTTGAAATCAGATTTTAAAAGTAACAGACAGCCTGGAGATGTATATTAGCCTTTATATTACTGCATTGGCTAATCAGATTTCAAGGGAGGCACATGCCACCCCAGGCCACTTATCTGGACATACCCCCAATACAGAGAGAAAAAAGTCAGAGCACCAGTCAGTTTTCTTTTCACTGATTAAGGGCTGATGGAATAATATTCCAGAGTTTCCTCAAGTGCTGATGTACCAAGAAGGTTTCTATTGTTTGTTTCCTCTGCAGACACGTTAACTTTTATTTCCCCAAGGGTTCTCTTAACACCTGATCTGAATCCTGATGTGGATCTGCCTTTTCTTTAAGGCTTTGAGAAGAATGTATGTTTTTGTAATTTTTACAGTTCAGCTGAGAATGTTGCATATGCAGCTCTCAGAGCACTCCTGAGGACAGTTTGTTTGGCTTGGAGTGGTGTGAAAAAGCATTAATCTCTTCTGCATGATAGAGTAGTTCCATGCACATGAAAAAAAACCTGTTGCATCAGGACTTATTTCTCTCACCCTGTTTACACTACAAGTACCTGCCTAAAGCAATTTATACCTCTGACCCTCCAAAAACACCTTTAATTCAGTCACAGCAGCGTAAGCCCACCAGCCCACTTTAAACCCAATGCAGGGCATGGACTGTAGAAAAAATGCAGATATGATGAAAAACACAAGCAGACCAGTAATCACAAAGCAGTCATGTTCAAATGTCCATGTGGAGAGGGGGACCTTTAAGTGCCAGGAGCTCCAACAGAGTGTCTCAGATGAAGAGGTAATAGAAGTTGATTAGGGGTACTCAGTATGCAAAAACAGGAGGATTTTTTGAGCATAAGTGATTCTGAACACTCTCTAGCAGTTTTCAAATGAAAAACATCAACCCTAAGGCAAAATCAGGGGCCTCAATTTGCTTCTTAATGCATCTGAGCCTAGTTTGCTGAAGGTATGAATGTAGTCTGAACCAAACAAAGAGTGAATCAAAAGCAATTGACTGTGTGTTGACTTCACTTCAGACTGAGATTCTGGTGTCAGAATAAACAGAATAAAGCTTACACTGTGTTTATTTGTGAACATTTTTAATTGGTTGGCAAAGTCTGGCACTCTTTTGCACTGGTAAATTCCTTCCTTGCCATCAATTGTGTATTAGCAGGTCACTGTGAAAGGATGGGCTGGAGGGCATGAACAAATGTTTGCATCTCTGGCCCCAACTTGTGCCAGGTGGCTGTTACACAACATTTGACAGGTTTTAAAGTAGACTAAAAGCTAACTGAACCAAAAGAAAATTGCTTCAGTGCAGCCACTTCTCCCAACGAATATAATCATGTCCTCAAAATTTTTTGAAACCAAGCTAGGTCATCATGACCTCTTAAGCATTGAAAACCTTTGGAAATGCAAAATCTAGACACTAGAGTAAATGATGGAGAAATGCAGGATGAGATGAGGATTCTTCCAAAGAGCTGGTCTTGGACACTGATGTGACGGATTGGAATTGACTGGTGTGGAGGAGCATTGCAGCTATGATGCTTATAGGTGCTATGAGGAGAATCTATTGCTGACGACATTAAGACTCTGCTACCCTGAGCATGTGCGACGACTGTTGTAATGCTGCGGTCCAGTAAACTGGGAGTGACATCATCTCCGAGTTATGGGTGTTCCAGTTAAAGTCGGAAAAAAACATGCCGATCTACCAGGCTGTTATTAGCTGTTGTTAGCACGCCCTGTTGTTCACAGATATCACATGAAGAATGTGATTATCACTATGGCAGCATTTTTGTAAATATAAGTCTAACAATACTATGTATACAGCTGATCTAGAGCGACACACCCCAAATAAAGTGCAAATAAATTGATTATTACAGGAGCTAAATAACTGTTCACACTGGGGGCATCCATCTTCGATTGTCAACTCAGGGGGTGGCGAGGTTTCACTGAGTTCCCAGTAGGAAAGTCCGACTTCGGGGGACGTTCCAGTTGCAGTTTCTTACTCGGAACTCAGTGAAATTCGTACTTCTGACTACAACTGGAAGGCACCAAAAGACGTGACCCAAGCCAAAGCGTGTTTGTTGTGATGCTAATAATTTAAGCTCTGACCTTCCTCAGAACTCTGCATTGCATTACAACTTCTTATTCAACAACTTACAGGATGCAAGCGATGAGGTAATGTATCTCTTTCTAGTTACGTAGCGGTAGTTTTTGATGTGTGACAACAAGCAATTTTTGGAAAACTAATTATCGTAGTTTTGTAGCTGGCTATATATCGCTACTTACAGCCCGGTGCTCTAAGATGTGCCTGAATAATATAAATTTGCTCTAGTTTTAATTGTCTTGCTCCCGAAGTTGAGTATCCAGGCCAGTCCAGCCCTGTCCAACCCAACTGCGAAGCTAAGGAATAGCATTTATAGATAACCTGTTTTGATGCTATAAAACTCATCTTAAAGCGTGTATTTCGATCAGGCATATATCTAAAAGGGAGACTTTTCTGTAATTATTTAGAAACTCCTCACAGTCCCCCTTTAAACAACGAGTTAACTGCACAAGAGAAGGGAATGGATTTAAAACATTAGAGCAGCAGGATGATTGGTTAAACAAGGCCATAACTAAATTTGTTGGGTTCGTGTTCAGGTGAGAGAATCAATGTAATTAGCTAAACACCAATGTGAAAAGAAAGGAGCATTGAGAATGACTACACATTCTTTCTATGCAAGCATTTACTAAGCTGTTTGACTGTTTGACTTTGTATTAAAGTTACACATTTAGTGACGATTATAACTGCAAGTCCAACAGACTTAACTTCTTTTATGTAGGCCTTTTGTCATGACTGTCTTGTGCTGCCCCATATCCACCAGTTTGACATGCACATTGTGCTCACATGTATACTTCTGCTTCCCTTTGTGCTGCCAGTGACTAAAGAGTGTAGGTACAATGTGCATGCAGCTATTTAAAGCAGAGGCTTGGATCCAAAACTTCTCAAACAAGTGAAGGGAGAAGGCTGAGATGTGTTGGTTTTCTTATTTTTCTTACAATAGACACAATGTTCACTTTCAATAACTTTTACACCCTGTTCAAAACTTTGTGATTTAACTGTTTGCTCTCCATCCTCATGAATTCATGTGGAGAGAATATCAGCAGATTTTTTGTTCATTAAATGAGGCTTTCATGAAAGTTCAAAGGGAGACCTATATATGTATTCAGTCACCCGCTTTTTAATCTTAAAGGGTTAGTTCAGTTTTTTGAGGTGGAGTTGCTAGAGGTCCATGGCACCAGTAAACATGATTGCCAATAAAGGGCCTTGCAAGACTGTCCTTAGGGGGAGATTTTTGGGGGTGGATGGTAGCTGTTACATAGTAGCATATGGAGCCACCAAAGTTTGTAATTAAAACACCTAACCTCATTTACATGACAATGAAAATGACCAAAAACTAAGACATTTCGTTGCATTTGTGCCTTTGTTTACATGAGAACAGTGACTGGAGTGCTTGAATCCACAAACTTTTTTTTTAAATGCAAATTTTGGGGCATTTTGTGCCTTTATTGATAGGAGAGAGACAGTGGATAGGCCTGTGAAAGGGGGAGAGAGAGTAGGGGAAGACACTCTGCAAACTGGTCACAGGCGGGATTTGAACCTGGACTGGCAGAAGCATGTACATGGGGTGCTAACCACTACGCCAAACCAGCACCCCTCCACAAACTTTTTTAACCAAGGTCCAGAGCGAAAAGTTTTGAAAATATTTTGGTATCTGTCCCTGTGTAAACAGAAATCAGCGTTTTCAGGAAAAATGATGCAGTTCAGCAAATGTGCAGTACCCTTTCAGAAAGTTGTGCACGCACCTAACAACAACAAAAACAACAACAAAAACAACAACAGCAGCTTTGGCCATCTCCCGAGCAACATGTATGCTGCTTACTGTGCTCGGTTTGTTATCCAGAATAAATATACTAACGCCATTGTTGTTAATCTAAAGTTTATCTTCATTGGAAAGCATACGCTTGTTGTAACATCGTTATTTCAAATCTACATCACCACTCACTGACCTGGAATGCACGCTACAGCATTTTCAGTCACTCTTGTGTATCCTCGTGGATGAGCACCGTTTTCACGTTGTTTCTTCGTGAATGCAGAGTGCTTTTGAAAATGCAAAGGACACACTTTTCTGTTTCTGGTGACAAGTTTGATGTGAAAACAGGCTCTTGTCCACGAGAGGAGGAGTGATGGACCGGGAGATCAACGGGTGCATCGGTGCAGCGTCGACAGTGATGCAAGCTCTGCACTGGTCGTGCAGGTCGTTGTGGTAAAAAGGGAGCTGAGCCGGAAGGCAAAGCTCTCGATTCACCAGTCTATCTTCCTTCCTATCCTCTCATATGGTGCCAGAAGATGTGGCTTGGGCATCTGGTCAGGATGCCTACTGGACACCTCCGTGGCGAGGTGTTCCAGGCACGTCCCACCGGCAGGCGGCCCCAGGGAAGACCCAGGACATGCTGGAGGGACTATGTCTTGCAGCAGGCCTGGGAATGCCTTGGGATCCTTTGGGGAGAGCTGGATGAGGTGGCCAGAGAGGGAAGTCTGGGCTGTTACCCCCGCAACCCGACCACGGAGAAGACAGTACGGTACGGTACAATTCTGTTATCTGTGCCAAATAGGTTAGTTTCCACTTTAAGTAAAATCTGTATGAAAATTAGCTGTATGTCCATTACAGACATATCTTTTTCATCGACATGAGCTTTTGGATTTGACAATTACCTTGTACCTTTATAGCTTATACCATTGTGCACAGTATAAAATAAATGAAAACAGACCTACAAAATATATCATCCTGCTCCCAAATGTAGTAGTTTTATTATTGCAACTAAACATGTGATATAAAATAATAATGATCAATATAAATATATACAATATTGTTATTTTATAAAACTGCACATCATATGTTTAGTTGCTATAATAAAATGTTCTATTTGGATACAAAACTTTTACATTCTGTCGGTGTTTCTTGCTGACTGATTATGGCACACTACGGTACAACGTAAATGTTGTATCCAAATGCTTCAGCTCATGGAAACAGACTCCTGGAATGTAATGTTTATTTTTTTGACTTTTTAAATTTGAAGATGTTTTTCCTGTGTTTTTGTCTTGTGTGCAATTTTTACTGTTAATATATACCAAAAACTACATCACATAGTTTTACCTTTTAGTTGTAATGCACCAAGGAAGGACTTTGCAACAAGTCTGGCAATACTTGACTGCACAGAACTTAACTTAAGTTCATTGGTACTTTAGAGTCAGAGTTTTTCAAACTACAAGTCAACCAACACTCTAAATTCAGTGATTGCATGTGATCCACGTGGCACAATCATGTTTACATCTACTCTTTTTACTGGATCATTGTCTGAAATTGTTCAGAAAAGCAACTTTTTAGGGTTAATGAAAACACCCATGGATCATGGCTACTTGAAAAAGGGGGGTGGCATCATGGTTGACAAAGGATTCCTTATTGAGAAAGATTTGGAGGAGATTGGATTGAGAGTAAATATTTCCCCTTTTGCTGAGTTAAACAAGCAGACGTCTGCTACTGATGTCCACAGGAGAAAAAAGATAGCTGCTCTCAGAGTTCATGTAGAGAGGGCTATTGCACAAATAAAAAAAAAAAATCAAAATTGTAGTGGGGAGAATACCAAATATCAGATTGGGCAACATCAATCAAATCTGGTATGTTGTAAGCATTCTCTCAAATTTTCGGCCACACATATTATAGTTATCTTCTCTCTGGGCACTCCAGCTTCCTCCCACAGATCAAAAACATGCTTATTAGGTTTACTGGTGACTTTAAATTGTTTTTGGTATGAATGTGAGTGTGAATATTTGTCTGTCTCGAGATGTTGCTCTGCAATCGGCTGGCGACCACTTCAAGGTGTGCCCAGCCTCTGGCCCAATGTCAGCTGGGATAGGCTCAAGCCCCACAGCAACCCCAAAAGGGATAGCAAGTATAGACAATGAATGAATGTACGGTATATTATAGTTATCCTGTATTCATTTGTATGTTCAACAGGGGATTTCAAATTACAAAAAGATGGCTAATCTGAAATAATTTTATGTATATATATATGTATAGATTTTTTTTGTTTTATCTTTTGGGAAAAAGTTGTATTGATTGATTTTCTACTGTGATTAGCTGTAAATGTTCAATTCTTTTACCTCTAGAGTCCCCCACACATCATTATGAAACATGAAGATCAGTGATTCTCAACTGGTGGGTCATAGACCCTTTTTCAGTGGGTCCTAAGCCTCTGTCTAAGTAAATATGATAGTGGAAAAAACCCAGTGCTTTTATTCTAAATGAAGTTTTTATTCATTAGAATTCTCTGTTCACACTCCTTAACAGCAGATAGTGATAATACCCGGCTAATCGACACGTTTTTATATCAGGGTGCTTCCTAAATTAAAAGTATTTGGCTCAAGCTACATTTTCTTAAGATTTTTTAAAACAGCTTCTCAGTAGCTGTACTTTTTTATTACATGTTTGTGCATGAAAACACTGAGTGACTGAGTCTGCTAAAACAGTAGAATTGTTCTTTGAAGGCTTCTTAATCACCTGCTTACTTAGTGTTACTTGTTAGAAATTAATACAGAGCTGTTCAGCGTGTGTCTACTAATGTTGGTTTTATTACAGCTGAAGTAAAACTTTAAGTCTTGAAGCTGTGTGTTCCTGAGATTCACATTTTGGTTTGAATTAAAATGCAGCTCCTTGAATGTAAAAGGGAATATTGCCTTTTCTAGCATCCCCAGCTGTTGGCCATTTTGGTTCCTCTAACTTATTTTTTGTTTAGCCATTCTGTGATACACTGTATCATCTCAGGTTTGCAGTTTATCTTTTCATTAAATGATAGATAGATAATTAAATACTTCATTAACAGACTCAAGGTCCATAAAAAACACAATATGGAAATGATAATATTCAATATTCAAATGAAATTGAGGAGTTGGATGTTTTCCTTGATTTGTCATTAAGGGCTGATGGTGGGTCCTGAAGTCAGACCAGTTGAAAACCAGTGATGTAAATTAATGCATATGCCTTTAATGTTTTCTAATGTAAATAAAATGAATTGAATAACTGTTGTAGTCTGTAGTCTAGCTGTTACTGTGTACTTATGTCTGTATGAATATTTGAACCGTCATTCCTCCAGATACTGTGCAGTGTGTCGATGCTAAGTGAATTATTTACCTGGTAGCTTAAAGCACATCCGATTGGAAGCTCCTTTCCCTGAACTGTTACCCTGGCAGCAGTCTGACTGATCAGGTAATTTATTGGGGTCCCGGTCATGCTTTTTATGACCTCATACACCTCTGCTTTTACACCTGACTCTTTTCTAAAACGAGCAGCAAGGTTGTTTTAGTTAATGTTCTGCAAAACATGGGCATCATTGTCAACTCAAAATGTTACTTTGATATTTAAATGCAGTACATGCAGAATTACAAAGCTGAACACTGTTTTTTTCTGAGGTCATAGAGAGAAAAATGGTTATAAAACATCTACTGTATATGGAAGTAAAACACAGGGACTGTTTAACTTCATAGTAAGGTTTTATACTTTGATGATTAAAGATCATTTTGGTTTAAGGGAGGCTTTAAATGCCTGGCAGTAGATCTAAGAAGAGGATCTCAGTCCTATGCTGACTACTGTGTGCTGTACGCAACATTAACCTACCTGTTTGGGTTGTAAGAGCAGATTAAAGGCTCCTTTTTTTTTTTTTTTTACGTTTAGCCTTTTTACGTTTAGCCTTTGCTTTAGCAACAACGACAGAGGTGATTGGTTGGCTGCTGATGTGCTTGCCTCTGGGCCGGTGCCACTGCTGGGCCCGACTTGTGGCTGATCTTTCCCCCGCAACAGGTCCACGTGGTGACCAACAATGTGGGAGCAGTATCCCGGTTCCCTAAGGATATTATCCAAATGATGTGTCAGATGATTTACATGGACTTTGTTAGAGTATATTAACAGATCTTTAGCAGAGCCTAGTACATTACAAAACACTGTTTTAGCAGAAGAAAATCTTGTTCTAACAGCCTACAGGGCTTTAAGCCAGGTTTAGATTAAAAACAAAGTAGCAGTTAGCACAGCCTATTTTACAAGTCACTTCTATTTAGGGTAATTAATTCATAATAATAATCCATAAAATGAAAATAGTTAAGCCAATTAATATAAGGTAAATTAAACTTCTTACCCCGCAGTACATGAACAGTGCTGTTCCTCTATGTTGTTGTCCGAGAGGGTGATGGAAACCAGATGCAGTTTTTCCTTTTTGAGCTGAGACCGGTAAATTTTAGCTTGTAGCGTTAACTTTTTATCGACCTTCTCAACTGTTACATTTTTAATATATCCCTCCAATGCATAGTGTAACCCCTTAAGTCGACTTCTTGATGAGATGCTTTCTTTTTGTCTCCAAAAAGCATCAATAGCCTCCTGAGAAATGTCTCCTACTGTAACTCCTGCCATAGCACCTGTCACTGGATGTTGACAGTTTGTCCGAGTGAGCGGAGGGGGCGTGGCTTAGCCATAGGTAAATTGGAGTAGCAGTGCCCATTGTATATCTGCGACTGTCGAAAAATGTTCAATTAAAATCTATTCTTGTGAGTTTATCACAGATTGGTCACAGTCCGGACAGAACCATCACTCTGCCATTTGGGGATGCCTGTGTTAGAGAGACAGAGAGATACAACTCAGTGTGGCAGATTCCCCCGACGGTCTAAGCCTGTTGCATCTTAGCTATGTGCCTTAACTATAATAATAATAATACTAATACTAATAATAATAATAACAATCTTATACATATATATATATATATATATATATATATATATATATATATATATATATATATATATTATATATACACACACACACACACATACATATATATACATATATATATACATATATATATATATATATATATATATGTAGATAGATAGATAGATAGATAGATAGATAGATAGATAGATATAGATATAGATATAGATAGATATAGATATAGATAGATATTTATAGATATATATAATTGTGTACTATGAGCTGGCTCCTAACCGAAAGCTTTATCTAAGAGGAATATTTTAAGTCTAACCTTAAAAGGTAGAGGATGTCTGCCTCCTGAACTGTGAGCAGTGAAGGTTACAGAGAAGAGCCTGAGGAAGAGAGTCAGTGGAGGAGTGAAACTTCTTGAATGACAGGTGAAACCTCTTCCCAACTCAAAACATTCCAGTTGCCTTGCTTTTTAAATCTATAAAATAATCACAACCTGGATGCAATGAGAATCTAGATGCAATGAATAATCCTAAAAGTAGTTTGAAAAAATTCTATTTGTTTCAAACAAAACAAAAATATGGAAAAAGTAATTTTCTTGAGATTAGAAAAAAGTACAATACAGGCTTTTATTTTTAAACATACATCCAATTTAGCTTAACCTGGCATGTATTAAAATGTACACACATCTACACATTAGCATTTGCCTGATGTGGTGCGGACACTGTCCGAAATTAGGGCAGCCAGTCTGTCCATTGTAATGTTTCCCGATGTCTCATTAAGGGCAGCTGGTTCCAGTATGTCCCACTGCCAGTGCAGAAATTGCACAAAAATGCACAGAAGGCGATGAGGTGCAAAGGTGGGCTTTACTTCAAGAGCTTGGAAAGTGTTAACCTCCACCTCATCTTCGTCATCCCGAACAACTCTCTGAATGACGCTGCATGCTCTGGAAGGACAGAGGTTGAACTGTTGCTGGACTCTTCCATGAATAGATTCCTTATAAGGTGTCATCAGGCACACAAGGGTCTGGAGACAGAAGTATCCACCATTACCTAGGATGATATAGCCAGATGGGGGAAATCCTGAGCTCTAAAGAATGACCCTTGGATCAATGAAAATCTGGGAAAGCATGAGGCAAGGAGAGAAGCAGCAAAATCCCCCATAGACAGCATCAGTGTTAACTGACATTGATTAAGTCAGAGAACAGTATATAAATGGGCAAGTGGGGTGGAGAAGGGTTGCAAAGAAGCTTGCAGGAGCAGTTAAGAGTGGGCAGGCTATAGCAGCTTGAATAAGTGAATGCATTTGACAATAGCAACTTAAGGGTAATCAGCTGGATGTCAGCGGTGGTGGACTAGCTTTTGATCAGCTATTTAGAAATGGAATGCGAGCATGTTATCAATCTTGACTGCATCCCGTCAGTACTATTGCAATGCTCCATCATGGTAAGCATAGATACTTATAAACTGTGCTAAAAGTAAACATGGATGCTGCTGCAAAATAAAATAACATTTGCAAGTGTGACGTTACAAAATAGGTTCTCTTTTTAAATGACCCCATGTTTGAACAGTTCTTTATGCTGTCAGGTCAACTGGAGCTGTATCTTTACACTTAAAAGTAAAGAATTTTTTTTTTAATGACAAAAAACAAAGACAAAATGTGATATCAGCATCATGAAGATTTTGCCTGTTTTTTTCATTTAGGTAACATTTAAAGGCAAACATGGTTTCCTTAGTTTTATCAATTTGAAAATCCTTCAAGCCATCCAAAATAGGAAGGAAACAGGCATGTGTTAATGCTCTGCATCAAGGCCACACTGTATTAATCTGTAAAGCTCATGTAAATTTAAATCTATCACTTGTCACTTGGGGGTGGCATCAGAACCAGCAGAGCGCATTTCTGCCTCTGCCAGAGCTTTACAGCTTTTTTTCTGAGAGCTTTGGTAAAAGGAAATAAGTCAGACACTTTTCTGTTATGAGTGATAATATTTATTATCTTCATTCAAGTGTAAGCACAGATGGATACATACAAACATTAAAGTGAATTACTGTTCATTTCTATGTAGGTTATTGGAACTACCTTTATTTCTTTAACTTTTAAATGTATAATATGAAGCAATATATGATATGATTCAGCATTATATAGAACAGTGGGACACTGTATGATTTGATAAAACCATATGGAAGATATGATACGATTTCATAAGAATCATGATGTGAATCAATATGATGGGATTGAGTAATGATATGATATGACGTGGAGCAATGTAGTTTAATTGGTATGATTTAGTGTTATTCAGAATGGTGTGATACGATGAAATGATGTAAGATGTCCGACTGATAAGATAAGGGACCATTATAAGAGAGATACGATGCAAATCGTTGGATATGATGATTTGATTGGCCACAATACGATATGTTGAGCGATAAGATTTGATTCAATATAATTTAGTGTTATGCAGAACTATGTGACATGTTGAAACAATGAAGAAATTGACTGATACGAAATTATATCACTCATGAGGAAGGAAATGATGCAAATCACTTGGACCTGATTTGATGAGCCACTATATGCTAAAAATATAGAGCAATAAAATTTGATTCAAATGTGGTCCAAGTGTCTTTTCATAATCATAACTTTTATCAAGCATAATGATAACTATCATTCAAAGTCTCCACATGATGCAGCTTAGGATTTGAGAAGTTGGCTACCTATGTAACAGCAGAGCACCTGCTAAATGAACACTTAGATCAATATTATTTTAAAATACTAGGGCATTTATCGCTCACTCTTCATGCCAAAGTCTTTCTCTTGCATCCCCTTCTTGTTGATCAGGTCAGCATCACCTTCCCCATGAATGATAAACACATGCACAGGTCTTTTGTGTACACAACTCATGGTGTCTTGTCAGCATTCATGGGGGTTCTAAAATAATCCACATCAATATTCATCAGATTGTCTCACTGGTTTTCAAAACATTTTCGTCGGAGCTGAAATAATTCCTCGATTCTTGGCACATTATATAGACATTGATCTAGAATCAATTAATCAATTTTGATTGTGTACAAAGATTAGCCCATCATTCAACCAGTCAATCAACAAAGTTCCATCATCTTTGACTGCAAGTCCTTTGCTGCCTCTCAGTCATTCATATTGTTTCCGTAATTTGCAGCACCGTCAAACAACATTCCTACAGTAGAAATTCATTAAAGTCAACACAGTCTTTTACAAATCATGCTTTGCATCTGTTCAAAATATTACAGCCATCCTCCTCTAGGAAGTGTTTCCATCTACTTGTCATACCCATCCAAATCAATTTACATACTACAATCCATCTATCATCTCACTCATTGATCCGCATATACATCAGTCATTCAGCCTCAACAACTCTGTCAAACTGCTACACAGTTGAAGCTTTTCTTTATGCTATATCAGGCTATTCTCCATGTCAGTCTCTTTTAATAACAAGTAAGGAGACTTAAATCAAGCTCAGGACTACACGCTCTTACAAGCATGTCTATCCCAATTCAGTCACGCTCCCATCATCTCAGTATCTTTTGTAACTGGGGGCTTTTGGAGGTTTGTCGGACTGGGAGCTGGATTTCCCCAAACGTTATCAACTTCACGTATCTGCTATGTTGCTTATTCTCCACTATAGATAATAAATAATTGTCAAATGCGTCCTGTTGATGGTGTGGTCCTTACTCGTGAAGTGGAGCTTAAAGCAGAATTTCAGGGGCAGGACCACATCTCAACCATGTCTCTTCCTGTGTTCCCATCAATTCAAACCTGACCATTTCCCCCTTTAGTTTCACTCACTCAATGTACTCCTCCCTCCCACCCCTTTCTTTAAACATTCTTCCTTTCTTCTTTTCTTAGGACCTTGTAAAGGGGGTTCGTCATGCCTGAGAGCTATGGCGGATTCTCCAAGAAGATTTCCCCAAACCGTTATCAGCTTCATGTATCTGCTATGCTTGCTTATTCTTCACTATACGTAATAAATAATTGTTAAATTAATACTGTTGATGGTGTGGTCCTTACTCATTAAATGAAGCAATGCTTTGCCTGCTGATTTGTCCAATGTCACCAAAAACTTCAAGTTAATGTGTTGTTCAACTTTTAAGCTAATCATTTACTGACACCTTAGCAAAAACAGGTGCACTTCATTCTGAAGCTAGCAGTGAAATAAAGACGTCACTTAGTGGAACTTGCAGCGGTTGTGCGTGAAAACCCAACCTCTGTAATACTCAGTGAGACTGTGAAATACATGGTTTATCCTCAGATATGTAGTCTAATTATCTAACAGCTATACCTCGTATATATCTGGTTTTACAGCTTTGCCATAAAAGTAAGTAATCAAACTCTTTAAGGTGTAGTCAGCGATGTGGGAGAAAACGAGTGGAGAGGTTGTTAATAAATTAATTTAGACCCGCCTCTCCCTTCATACCTCATCCCTGGTTCCACCCATAGACTGTAAAAAACATGGACGCCATGATGCTAGGCTAAAATTGAAGCCTCCACAAAAACTGCTCCCCCTGGTGACTGGCTGCAGTATAGGTCAAAAATCCGTCTCCCCCATTCATCTGAACGGGCCGTAGTGAAATTTCAAAAAATTAATATACCTCGTAGAAATATTTCTCCCATCCGTATGCTGTGGTGATATGAAAGTATTATTGGGCTGCGTATTTTCCAAGTCCTCTTTTCTGAAAAGTTTTTTTTTTATTAGTTATTAGAGTTTAAAATGACCGCAGTTTACGGCAGCTTCACAATGATTGTGTACGGCGTATGCTGTGGAGTGTTGCGACTGTTTACGACAGCTGCGTCCGGATTATGGCCCAAATTCTCTACTGGCTGCACAATGGCGGCGCCCAGACGAGGGATATTTTGGCTTCAAATCCGTTACATGGCGGAAGGCGGAGCCACGCTATCCAGTTCTTATAATACATCCATGGTTCCACCCCCGAAAGCTGATGGACATGCATCGTCATGGAAATGGCCGTAGAAACTGCGTAGCTGACCAACGTTGCTAAGGTAACCCTGACTCGTCAGACAATAGTAGCCACAACTTGACTGCCATTATTGATAACATCACAACAACAGTACATTTTGGCAGATTAGACAATAAGGTGAATGCCCGACGGCTGTTACTGTTATGTGAGGCACCAATTATGTTAGCATGTGCCAGGGATTTCTGCAAGTTTTCAGCGGACACTCTAGGATTCTTCTTTCCCTCATTGAGCATTCTGCGCTGTGCTCTCACAGTCATCTTTACAGGATGACCACACCTTGGCAGAGTAGGAACAGTGCTGAACTTTCTTCATTTGTAGACATTTGTCTTACCGTGGACACATGGGCAGAAGGACTTTTAGAGATACTTTTGTAACCCTTTCCAGCTTTATGCAAACAGCAAACTCACAACTGGTGCGTGTTTTTTATAGGGCAGGGCAGCTTTAATCAACACATCCTATCTAATCACATTGATTGGACTCCAGGTTGGCTGTCTCCTGGCTCCTATTAGCTCTTGGACAAGTAATAAGCTAAGGGGTTCACATACTTTTTCCACCCTGCACTATGACTGTTTACACATTGTGTTGAATAAAAACACGAAAACTTATAATTTTTTGTGTAATATTACTTTAAGCAGACTGTGTATGTCTAGTGATGTGACTTAGATGAAGATCAGAACATATTTTATGACCAATTTAAGCAGAAATCCAAGTAATCCCTAAGGGTTCACATACTTTTTCATGCAGCTGTTGAAAACCACTAAAGAAGAAAAAAAACATTGTCTGGTCTGATGAGTCTCCAATTACTGCAGGGTCAGACTTTGACGTTAAAACCATGAAAGCATGTATCCACTCTGCCTTGTATCAACAGTTCTGGCATCTTTCATTTTAAGAAAGATATATGCTGATACTTGTCTCTTTGGATCCAACATTGTAAAACAAAAACAGGAAGTTTCAAATCAGCTGATAAACATTTTTCATGTGTTAAATATCAAATTAATGTATGTATGTATTTCCGCAGCTGAAACTTGTATGTTTTTTGAATATTGGACACTCTGTGAATATCATCAGCATGATAGTGTGTTTCTCTCAAAACTCTTTTTTAAATCAGAGTAGGAGAGTTTGTGTTTTTCATGTATGAGAGAGAGACTGCATGGTGAAGTGTATTTTGTCAGTCTCAGCTTGACTTTTTATTTTGCTTTTATGGGGATTGAGTAAGAATTTTTTTGCAGTGAGCATTTTCTACAATTTTTGTTAAAGGGAAGAGCCAAAACTTCAGAGGCAACAAAAGTCCAACATCTTCCAGTCCCTTGTTCGACTTAAAACTTACCATGAGTCTTTGTTGGTGTTTAAAGAATATTTGAGTCATGAGACAAGCAAAGTACAGATAGTTCTGACTTCAGCATCCTTGTGGGGGGGTTCAAATGACTCTTGACACTTCTAAAATTGTCCATCATTATTCTGCTGGTCCTGTGATATCACATAAAGTATTATGCTGGTTGTGTCATGCAGTCAACTAGTGGGAGCAACATCTTATCACAACTTTTATACTGTTGGCTCTAACTTGCAGGGTATGCTTGGCCTAAAGTCATAGTAATCGATCACATTCCTACTGGTACAACATTCCTGTGACCTTTTACTGATGTAATGAAATAACATTTTTATAATAATGTCCTTCTAATTTACATTTTAAGCAGGATATGGTTATTGACTTTCATTAGTCTTATTTTAATGGTTGCCTAACCTTGTGCCGGAGCTGGACCTGCTTGACTCAATGCCTGTAATCAGGATGATCCATCTTGTCAAGGTCTAATTTAAATTGATTGTGATGGTCCAATATGAATAATTTAGAGCAGGAAGAGGAATGAGTTAGGGGCAAGACGACAGCAGGAAGTGACTGCACGTACAGGTATTTGCATAGGTGCCAACAGTCTCTGCAGTAATTTTGTCAGATCTGGACCCCATTTCTTTATTAAATTAAAAAAAAAAAAAATCAGCAACCAACATTTTTAAACACTTGTTGCTCCTACACTAATATGAAGTTAGGATGCTTTTACTCAGTTTAATGTGTTTGTGGAGTTTGTGATGGCATTTATAATTCTTCCTGGCCAGCCCCACTCCCCCTCACTGAGAGGAGGATTTGTTAACTTGGAGCAGAAAGTACTCTTCCAGAGAGAGGAAACTTTTACATTTCTGGATAATAGGCATCACAGAAAGTTCAGTTGACAAAACAAAAGTGATCTGCATCCTGTTAAAGGTGTAGTCAGCGATGTGGGATAAAACGAGTGGAGAGATTATTTATAAACGAATTTAGACCCGCCTCTCCCTTCAAACCTCACCCTTGGCTCCACCTCTGAAAGCTGATGGATGTGCATCGTCATGGAAACAGCCGTAGAAACCGCGTGGCTGACCAACATAGCTAAGGTAACCCCGACTCGTCAGACAACTCAACTGACATTATTGAAAACATCACAACAACAGTACATTCTGGCAGATTAGACAATAAGATGAATGCCCAACGGCTGTTACTGTTATGTGAAGCACCACAAAGCTAATGTTGCTATCCTGCAGAAAGACGGCGACATCCGCATCCATTTTCAGGTCTTTCAATTGGAAGTTGGAGTTCCCATCGCCATCAGAAAGCAACACCAATGTTGACCCGGATCTTCACTCTTTCATGGTCATAGCCCTTCTTTTTCACTTTTCACTCCTCTAACCTTTTTCTTTCGGGCTGTTTTTCAGCCATTGCTACTGCACCTATTGTATCTCTCTCTTACGCTAACTGCGCACGCTATGCAACCTACTACTCCCCTTCCCCGCTCTATCTGATCCGCGCATCAGTATGATCGCCCCCTGGATGTGGGGGGGTGTACTCTGTTTTGGTAAATCAGCCTGAGCCACAGTATTTACCTGCTGAAATTTAGAGCCAAGGCAGTGTATTGAAACCAGACTTTTTTTCAACATGCTGTCAGTGGGGACATCTTGTGGATGGAGAGGAGAAATATGATGAATTTGACAAATACTGCATTAGATTAGAAGATCGCTGACTACACCTTTACATCAATAATTTCATCTTTTTCTCCTGTCTTGCCTTGTCGTAATTGTCAGTTTCTTCCATTTTGGCTTTGTGGTCAAGCTGATGTTGCTTAGTGCAACACGTCCTTGTTTACGTCCTTGAAATTTACAACGGTAAATTTAAGAAAAAAAGCCATAACAAAGTCAGATTTAAAATGATCTTTCCATTAAAGATAGCCTTTACTTGTTTACTCACCTGAAAGTGAACTCCTGAAAAGTGTCGTGCCACATCAACAACAAAAAACACATTAATTTGTATTCACCTCATGTTTTTCATCAATTAACTGAAAACCAATGCCTTACTTCATATGCAATCAACTACATGACAAAAAAACGAAAACCAAACCAACAAAAGTTAAAGATTAGTTGCAATTAAAATGTTTAATCTCTTGACAGCCCTAAGTTTTTTTACATTGTTAATTTGCAATGGTTGAGGACACTGATATGAACAGACATGTTTATCCAGGTCCTAATTGCTGGGGAAAAGAGGAGTTGCTGGACATGTACCTGATGTTTCTTTTTGACCTTGTCCTTTTATATAAGCTATGCGACTTGTAATAACCTGTGATTACTTGATGCTACATTCCTTTTTAATGGGCCCACAGTAACTAGCTCCCTCTGGACCTTTAACTTTAATATGACTGAATAGATCCATGTAATTAACTTATTGTTTGTGTTGTAACTTGTTTACTGTTTCTGTGTGTGTTTATGCTCTGTGAATGGCTGTGCTCTGTGTTTTTGTTTATCTTGCTGTAAACCAAATTGCTCTTCTGGGAAACCAAATAAACTGAACTGAAATAATGTGTTTTTTTTTGTGTGTAGTGCTTTATTTTTAAATTTTGAATGTTGTATATTTTAAGCTGTAAAAACAGGACAAAAGCTATAAACTATGTGCAGCACATCAGATTTTACTATGTTAAACTGCATCGTCCCTATCAGTTAAAGCAAAACTAATTCAACAGGGACATCCCCTTTTCTTTATTCCACATTATAGTGAGGAAGCAAAATATGAAGACTGAGATTGTTGCAACTAGGCCTTTCAGGATAACAAATTTTGATGGCCGATAATTGTCCCCAAAATTATTGATGATAAACGATATTATTGTCAATATTATTTTGATTTATTTTCATGATTGTAATTGTAATATTTGTCATAATAATGTGAGTACACCATATCAAAAACAAGAAACTTAAATTTCTTAAGAGTATTTAACTGTAATTGGAAGGTCAAGATCTTTTAAAAAAATAAACAAACAACACAATCAATTTAAAAAACTAAAAAAGAGGAAAAAGACCAATGAAAATGAAGTGGACTCTCTTTTAGGAAACATTGCATGTAAATAAAAATAATTATACTCATCAAAAACAATAAAAAATAGACCCTGTCTCTGAAAAGAAAAAAATGAAACTCCAATAAAAACACACAAAACAATAAAAACAATAAATAAAAGGGAGTTTGTACAGTTTGTGTCTGTGATATGTACTTTCTCCCACTCAATTTGTACTGTCTGTCAAACGTTTGTAACATTGCTGGCTTTTCAGCTGTACTGAAGGGTTGCATTTCTTTTGCAATGTAGTGAACGACATTGTCTGTGAGCATGCACCATTTTGCGCTTTTATTTATATTTACCTTGCCGACCAAACACCTCAGTAAGCACTGACTGTCAGGACGGAGGCTCTGCTGCACCTCCCCTTTTTCCTCTTCATTGCCACTACTTAAAAACAAATACGACATATCGGCTCATCGGTCTTAATGCGCTCACGCCTTCTTCATTCTGTATAAAACAAAAATATTCCCACACTGGGGCTGTGGCAGCCGGCTTAAGAACCGTATCTTCTGTTCCATCATTCATATTAGCGTTTGTTTCCTCGTTTCTCCTCAGGACGCTCACTTCAGCTCTCCGAGTGTACTCGCAAGCGGCCCCGCCTCCCGCACAAAGACTGATGTCTGACAGATGCTACTCCGCTATAAATCCGCTATAGAATCGATGCACCCCTGTGTTATGAAAGATCGACAGAGTGAGACATCTTCTCATTCAGACTCTTTGGTAGAAAGAGAGGAGGAAAACAAGCATGCATG
This sequence comes from Scarus forsteni, assembly GCA_036419115.1. Classification (NCBI taxonomy): domain Eukaryota; kingdom Metazoa; phylum Chordata; class Actinopteri; order Labriformes; family Labridae; genus Scarus; species Scarus forsteni. The sequence continues at coordinate 7,015,057 of JAZDUH010000461.1, forward strand.
CACGTGTCAGTTTATCGAGGCTGGCAAACTTACCGAGGACATTTTTATTTATCGTTCGGTTAATTGATTTATTGATTATCTAACAGGCCTAGTTGCAACCCTCCTAATCCCTGATAAGTACTCTATGCAACCGCTGGCTGCAGAACGAACTACTGTCTTGAATGGGGTTATGGTTACTGTTTGCTTATGAGCTAGCACTACAGATGGAGCCTCTTAGATTCTAAATGTCTTAAAGTTACCTGAAATATCTGTAAATGCCATGTGAACAAATCTTTGAGTTATGCTGAGCACCCTGGTGTGTGTACTTGGCTTGGCACTAAAAGAAAAAAGTATCCCCTCCCAGGTATAAAATGTAATCTTTAGGACATATTTGGGTGAATCTCTGACTATTTGGCAGCTATACTCTAATAAGAGCAAAGGCTGAAGCCTATTGTATGTGTTCTAGTGAGCACAATGTCATGGGTACACCCTGCAGTTGCATGAATGGACAAGACTGGCAGTTGGCTGGAGATTAGCTGGTAACTGTCTGGTAACTGATAGGAAGTTGGCTGGAATTAGAGGGGGAAGAGGAACTGAAAAGGCTGCACTTGTGTATGTTGATTTAAGCAGGAAAAACTCAGATGAAGTGCAGCAGTAGGGCTTACAAATCTGAAAAAAACATTGTCTGAAATTTACGCTTTGCTTGAGCCTCTGGTTAACTCATGAATGAACTCACTGGAGTATACTTACTAATTTCCACATTGACATTGCAGGAATATGGCAACCGTTGGATGAAGTTGTACTGCAGTGCAAATTAGACAGAAGCTTTTACTAACACAATTGAATGGCCTCACTATGAGCAATAATCTGTCCAGCCATTTATCAAATATATGTATGTTATCTCTGTCAGGACTAAGAGGGTTGTAGCCTATCTCAGCTGACATGAGATAATTGCTGGAATTTGCAGCTTTGGTAGAGTACTCATTTTTGGGTTTGGGCTAACAGCTCTTCTTAGTATATTATGACTTTCTAAGTGCCCTTTTACTGAAAATGCTGATATGAGAGTAAGACTTTGCAAAAAAGAAACTGCCTTTATTATGAATTTATTTTGAGCCATTTTGGCAAAAGAAAATGTTCCCTGAGAGACCTCTGGTTCTTCCTTGAAGTCCACTGTAACAGTAAGTACCACAATCAAATAAAACTGCTATGAGAATGATATCAAAGTGATTCATTCTTTACCAAGTTATGCAGCTGAATTGGAAATGCTGCATGATACATCTACAATAGATCTTAGCAGAGCAAAAGAGAGGCTGAAGAACAGACACTATGACAGAGGGCAAATTCCCCAACAGCTGGCTGTGCCATATCTCAAGGTTCCAGCAAATATCTGTTGAATGTATTAAGATCTTAAACCGAGCCAATTACAAGAGAGAAATCAGGCCCCTGGTCAGTCTGTCCTCGACCCAGTTCTCATCAGCTGATGATGACTGTGTCTTTTTTCCATCTTCCTCCCACTTACAGGCATGATTGGCTGGGTCTTGTCCAAGGACGAGGATGTGGAGAGCTACAGCAGCAGCGAAAGCCAACTTAACTGACTCATGTTGTTTATAAAGGAATCCAGTCTAATGTGGGAGTGAGGAGGTGGACCTCTTTGTTGATGTGTGTGTGCATGTTTGTGTTTAATTTTCTGGGAGACATTTCACATAAATGTATTCATATTTAGCTGTGTGCTTGCAATCACGATTAGGTTTCAAGGCCTCTCACTCTATAGGTGGCCTTATATGGAGGGAGAAGGGGATCTTTGTTGATTGGAAATAGATGAATATCTTATGTACTGGCTGTGTTCAGCATTGCAGCAATAGGTTTAAGAGTAAATACTGAATTAAAGACATGGAAGCACTACTAAAAGGTGTAATGAAAAAGAGGAACACAAAAAAAAATAGAGAGAGCACAAGAAAATAACATTAAAATATATCTTATTCTGAAAAACAGTGAATCAATCACTCATTTGTTTCTGTTACAGTATTGCAGTATGTAATCTAATTTTGTTTTTCTTTTCTTTTTATTTGACTATAAAAAGAGGTGGTTTTGGTTTGGTTAGCCACATGACAAACCAAAATAAAGATTAAAATGAGAAAAGCACTCGGAGAGCACAGACCTCCGCCAGTGCCACAGTCCTCACCCATATTGTGATTTTCACCATAAATATTAGTCCTACCTTTATTTCATGTAAATATTTAGATTCCTTGACCATGAAAACATACCATTAGCAATTGGATTCATAATGATATCTATTTTAGTTAGTAGTAGTTATTCACCAAAATCACATTTTTCATCATGGTTGCCAGAGCTGATCCGGATCAACACCAAAATTGAATCAGCTCTTCCTTTTCCCATGCTCAACATTTCCTGAAAATTTCATCAAAATACATCCATTACTTTTTGAGTTATTTTGTTTACAGACAGACGGACAGAAGGACGGACAGACAGACAAACAAACTCTCCCAAAAACATAACCTCCTTGGCAGAGGTAATTATACACTCTGGGCCTAATCTAATAAGATCCAACATAAGGAGTGCTAAGTTGCATGTGCAAACAAAAAAATTGCACATGTAATTAGTGGACGTGTTGTGGGTGATCTACTATCACTGTGTGCATAATTTATAACAGGCTCAGTGTGGACCGCCCCCCTTTAAAGGAGGATTTTGTGTGAGCTACCGGCTATCACCATAGAGAGTTTGGGATAGCAGAGTGGCCATAAATGAAAAATGAAGTTTGAAGCCATAGAGTTAGAGGCAAATAAACACACTTGCAGGAACCGTTTTTGCTGTCTGTCACTTTTCTCTCATGCCATGTTTTTATCCGTCATTTTAAAATTCCCCTTTTCTGATTTCAATTAAACATAATCTAAATGACAGCATGCACATAGCTGCACAGCTTCATCATTTATAACCTCTCATGCGAAGCGCAGTCTTACATTTACACACACAGACTGAGCAGGTACTCTTGCCTTTCACGCACAGAACAGCGTCACTCTCTCCACGCACCGACAGCTCCTAAACTCACTGTCAGTGCGTGAAGAGTGTGATGCAGTCTGCTCTGATTGACAAATGAAGTGATTATGGCTGTGAAGTTGTTTTTTTTTTTTTTTTTTTGACTTTTTACACAGGTTAATTGACCTACGTGATGTAGGGCACAAAACAGAGAGGGCTTACTTTATGCATGTGTCTGCATGCCACACTGGATCGTCCCTCTTTTTCCAAGTCCTGCATAATGACAGACAGCCTTCAAGTCTTTCCATCATTCATCAAAAAATTCAGCCAGTGATGGACAATATTCAGTTAATGCAACCCGTTTGCCATCATGATCGCAGCCCTCCATTCGTAAAACTGTGCCTTTTTTGCACATGCTTTTCAAAAGTACTAAAATCAGATGCAAAAACAACACGTGCAGTCAGTTACAGGTTGGATAAATCGCATTGCGAGTGCTAAATTATTACATTTGCATCACCTCCTCACAGTATTTTGCATGTTCTGATGATCTGCATGTATTTTGCATATTCATGAGGGCAAACATGCTAAATGGACTGCGCGTGCTATTTTGCTCATTTGACAGATGCAATCTTCAGTGCACCCTGTTAGTAGATTAGATTTGCGCGTTATCACGTTTGCCCATGCTTTTATACACGCAAACCTTTAGTACATCGGACCCTTAATGTGCACATAACATTCCTACTAAGGCTGTCACTTTCCCTAGGAATTAAAATCTTGTGTTTTTTAACATATAAGCTCATATTTGAAGATATTCATCCCCTAACCTCACCCCTCTCCCCACCCCAAACAGAAGTTGCAGTCTTCTCTGAAATTGAATGAAAATGCTGACCTGCGAACAAAATACCACAAAAACACGAGAGGATCTCAAAATCTTTAAACCAAAACACTGAAATTCCTGTTGAAACACACAGATAGTAAATCCTGACTTTTTTAATGTCATTCACCAGACACACAAGCCTATACACTTGCCCTACATAGGTTCCTACTTTCTTTTCATTATACAATACAACCTACTGAAGAGAGCACATTGTTTGCATTCCCTGAGTGGCACTACTCTTATTTTTGCCACGCCTACCTTACAGCCTCATAATATGGATATTCACCAAGAAGCCCTGCTGGCATCACTGTGCCAAGACAAGAAGTAATATGTAAAACCAGTTAATGAGACAAGAGTTCAGATTTTATAGTCTTCTTGTGAATTGATAAACAACAAAGATTGGTGACAAGTTGCAAATAAGCTTGATCTGCCAGTGGTGGTGTGTCTTAAAACACAAGTCAACCAGGCATGTAAATATTGCTCCTGAAGCCAGCCCTTAAACAAGTCCCCCCAGTGGATCAGGGGTGATGATTTTACTAAGTAGGGCAGGCTTCTCACTCAAGATGCAAAAGCTTGCCATTGTCACATTGGGCTGGAGGGTGCTTTCAGAACTTCTGTGCATTGTATAGCTCCTGTTTTTTTAAAATATTTTTTTAAGAAGGAATCATAAAAACAAGTAAACAAATGGGCTGCTGTATCTTCAGCCCACCTCAGGCAGTCTTGCCTGTTACAGTTCAGATGGAATGGATTTCATCAGCCAATACCTGGACATTGGAAGACACAATGAGTGAGGTATTTTAAACACATGGGTTATCCATGTCAGATTATGACTCCTACATACTTTTTGGATATGACCTGTAGAAGGTTAATTGCAAGCCAACTGGAAAGCTAGCGGGTGTCCAGTTCTAATAAATGACTAATATTTTGAAGGGGGAGACAATGATCGCCAGGAAACATATGTCAACATCTTCAAAAATAACTGTAAAGAAACAGATTTGTTTTACCTCAATCCAATGGGAGCAGCACTCATGGAAGGGAGATTCAATGCTCTGAACAAGGAGCTTTGTCCTGAATTTTTTTGTGAAGAAGGTCTAAGAAGCACGCTAACAGAAATTTTGGTAATCTTGAATGTAGTGGCTTATGAGGCCGTGACTGAATTTGATTCTGTGACTCTTTATTACTTGCCCTTGGGCTGAGTTTGGCAGCTCCTTTGTTTTTAATGTTGGCATCAGAACTGCAAGGGTGCAGGGTGGCAAGGAGAGAGATATTGCTGAAGTAAGTGAAAGATTTTCTAGTCTGCTTTTGTTAGAGGTTATTTACCAGAGGTAAATGAAAAAAGACCAAAAAGGATGTTGTATCTGAAATGGTTGTACTTTAATGAACCCAGGGGTTATTTGGCAGACTAAATAACTATCTTTACAGGCATACATCTAAATTGATCAAACCTTTATTCATACAGATTATTTCACTGCAACACAGGCTCATTCTCAAGAGAGACCTGTTTTGGACAGTGCTGGGAGTAATATATTACAAAAGGAATGTGATTACTGTAATGTATTCCTTTTTAATGTAATGTAGTAATGTAAGGCATTACCAAAAAAACCAACCAAATATTTTACTGGGTACAAATATCAGAAATGCAAGTTAAAATGTATTTTTAATCTAACCCCTAATGAAGAGGTGTTTTTTTGTTTGTTTGAATACAAATTCGCCAAATACTCTGTGAGATCAGCAGAGGAGAAGAATCCTCTGCTAGGCCTAAAGTTACAGTATCTCGAACACAACTGATCAGAATTTTACCTTTTGTATGTTTTTGCTATATCATTTCTTTTATTGTGCCATGAGCCATCAATGTGGCTTATATTTTCTACTGTTTTTAGCCTTAAACTGAACTAAGCCTACCGCATCACCTTCCACTGCATGTGTCATGAGCTTTTTGAGCGCAACGACCTACATTTAGAATGCCAAATCCATATTTACCTCCGCCAAGGAGGTTATTTTTTTCTCGAGAGTTTGTCCGTCCGTGAACAAAATAACTCAAAAAGTAATGGATGGATTTGGATGAAATTTTCAGGAAATGTTCAGCATGGAAAAAGGAAGAACTGATTTGATTTTGGTGATGATTGGGATCAGAGTCTGGCCGCCATGGCGAAAAATGTGATTTCTGTGAATAACTACTGAACTAAACTAGATATTATGAATCCAATTGCTAATGGGATGTTTTCATGGTCAAGGAATCTAAATATTTAGATGAAATAAAGGTAGGAGTAATATTTAAGGTCAAAATGACAATATGGCTGAGGACTGTGGCGCTGGCGGAGGTCTGCGCTCTCCGAGTGCTTTCTAGTTCCTGTTATTTTCATGAGAGTAACTAAAAAGTAATGCAATATTAGTGTAATGCCTTACATTTCAAATACAATACAATAATACAATAATATTATAATGTAACTAATTACTTTGGAATGTAAGTACAGGTAATAAATAATGCATTACATTTTTGAAGTAACTTGCCCAGCACTGGTTTGACTGATTTGACATACATAAAACAAAAAACCCTGCTTACTTACAAGTAGAGGAGCAGAGAGACTTGACAAGACAGTACATACAAGAGACCAAGGGGAGGCATGTTGAATACTGGAAGCAGTTTCAATCCAAAGAATCAAAAAAGACATTTAAATTGTCTAAGTGGGATCAAGGTGGAAAGCTAAAGGTAACTGAATTCTGACAGTATTGGCTAAGATTGTACCTATTGTGTGACGTGTTGGAGGATTAATTGGTTATCAGTGGTCCAAGGGAAGACTTGCGAATGTTACATAAGTGCTGATGTGCATTATGATAACCATTTCAACAGAGAGTACAAAGTACACTGGTCATTGAAGAGTTTGTGGTAGTGATAGGCAATACCAGACCTTTCCAAATAAATCTAATATATAATATAAATTTGAAAACACAAATTTGATATTTTTGCTTTTCAAGATATCAAATTTACCGTTAATTAGAGTGTTGAGGGTTTAAATCCAGCTATGGCCATGACATGCCAAGGTGCCCTAGGGCAAGGCACTTAACTCCAAATTACTGACACTGCTGCATCAGTGAGGTGTAAATGGGTTTGCAAGGGTGCTCATGTGCTATCAGATAGTGGTGGACAGCTTACACAGAAACTCAGAACCATCAGAACATAAATGTGTGCATTTGTGAAACTGGGTAGGAATGACCTATGGCTTAAAAGTGCTTCAAGTCAACAGAAAGACCAAGAACACTTTCTGTAAGCTAAAGTTCATTTACAAGTTACAAAGGCTACGTTCACACTGCAGCCCTTAATGCCCAATTCCGATTTATTGCTCAAATCCGATTTTTTTGTTTGTCAGTTCAGATTACACCTCTAATGTGGCCTGACTACAGACTGTGATGTGAACAGCTCAGGCTTCAGAAGTGACGCGCATGCTCAGTTTAACATGAATGGCATTACGCACAGCACGGAGTGATGAGGGGCAACAACCACAGAGCAAAACTGAGCTTCACAATGCTGGGAAAGTTTGTTTCCATAACACAGAACCTGATGTTACAACAGCTCACCGTGAGTGAGCTCTTATTAAAGTAATTATGGCTATTTTAATTTCTTTAAAGCCTAAAGGCAGATGCTCTCTCCTGCCGACCCTGCCGATCGCTGCTGGAGAGCCAAACGTCTCAGAGCCATAGCGCGCTGAACAAGTGAACAAAGAGGCAAAAACTTAGTTTTGTCATCTGTTCTGATGTTTGTTTGTTTGACCGAGAGCAGATCAGACAGCAACAGACTGTTTTGTGACTGACGCTGTCTCGTAGAAACATACGGCAGCGCGCAAATGCGCACGGATGAGATAGATTAGATCATCGGTGTCTCCGCGTCCTGTATACTGTAATTTTGGTCTGATGAATCCATTCAGAAAGTCGGAGCAGTGTTAATAACCTAAGTTTATAAGATATCATAATACAAATGTATGAATCGTCTGCTGTGTGTGTGTGGAGACGTCAGTCGATCGGCCCAGCGCTCTCTCACTTTCTCTCATCATTTCCCCCTTAATGCATTATTTAATCAAGCTTGTAGCTGTAAAAACGACTAGAACTCTTTATTTTAGGGAAAATGCACAAAGTTTTTAATAATCATGTCTATATTAACCTCTGATTATGTTCTGTTCATGAAGTGAGTTTGAAAACATTTGTCCTGAGGTGAACTGTTGGTCTGGAATGACGTCAAAGTCGCATTGAATGCGACCTGGCTGTTCAGACCGCGGTCGCATTCCAGAAAATCGGATATGTATCCGATTTAGTACCACATTTGAAAGTGGCCTGAATCTGATTTGAAAATGTCAGATTCAATGCGACTTGTGCTGTTCACACTGTCAGAAACAAATCAGATACAGGTCACATTTGGGCCAAAAAATCGGATTCAGGTCACTTTTGACTGCAGTGTGAACGTAGCCAAAAACTAAACTGAATCAATGGTTCTTCTGAGCCTGCAAACATATTTGTAGGTAATTTTTCAAGTTAATCAGCTTAGGCAACATCCTATAGAGGGTCTGGTAAGGGTATATCCTCTGAGAAAAATGGAGTGTGATTGAAGAAATGATCTGTATGTCATAATTATTTAGGGCCAGTAAGAGGTTTGCAGTCAATTCTTGCTTTCAGCATAGCCAGAATTTATTTGAAGGTACCCCCTCTTTTTCCCAGAGAGATGCTAAATAAGCGTTTTCATTTTCTGATCTGAAACAAATGTCATCAGACAGATCCATCTTGCAGAGTTTACAAGCACAGAATGAGGCAAATCCAGCTGCTTTCCAAGACAAGTATGTTAGGGTTTGACCCCTCTACAAATATGACAGGTTGAATAGGAACGGGACTTCCAAGGAGGTGAGTAACTGGGCTGCTGCAGTTTACCAGAGTGGACAATGACTGTCTCTTTTAGAAAAATTCAATTATCATATTAAACTAAAAATAGTAATATGGCAATACCTTGTGACTATTTGCGACTTTATGGTGGACTGATTAAACTTCCATCCAAGGTGACTGGCTAATACAAGCACCACACAGAGTAAAGCACATGCAGACAAGCACTCACACAGAATGTTGCAGCGTCCATCCCATGTGTAGTGCTGTGTGTGTTAACAGTGTTTTCTCTCCTCTGTAAGTGTGATGTCTGTAAATGACAACAACATTATGGAAATGTGTTCTTTCTGCAAAGTGTCATTTGTCTGCACTTAAGCTTTGACACTGACTGTGTGCTGGAATATATTGGCTAGAGCCATTATATCATAACTGTGAACAGCTTTGGTCAGGTCAGGTTTTTGGGGCACTTTCTTGGTCGAGACTTGCATCATTCCTGATAGCACATCTACACTACCAGCAACATTAACCCGACTTACATTCTAAAGTTTAAAGGGTGCAAACCTCATGCCCACATGATGTCTACCCTTTTCAGCCATGTTACCAACTGCCAGAACTGGCGGCAGTGCCCCAGGAAGTGAACCTGCATCTCCCCAGCTACCAAACCAACTTGCATGTTCCCTTCTGGACTAAGACTGGGAATCGGAGGGTGGCCAGTCTAAAACCAAATGGGATGAGGTGTACCGCTGCCGAAAGCTTGAATGTAAGTTAAAACCAATGCCTTAATTTAATTACACCGTGATCCAAAAAATATGCTAAACATGCTGCAGGTCCACGGATTTGTTGCTTAATGTCAGCACTTCAAAGCTCTGTCAATGATGAATGAGACTTGAAAAAATAAAAGCCTTTATCTGTAACTATGAGCAAAGGTTTTACATTGAAAGTTTTAGAACATATGAAACAGGAAACAACAGCTTACAAAACTTAGGAAATGATAAACCAGCAGTTTGTTAGAGATACACCAGGCTATAACTCAAATCAGAGACTTATGGAAACATCTCTGTCTGATTCTTTTATAAAGTCACAAGCCATAAGACCATGGGTTTGATATTGAGGGAAAGTGGGGGCTGTAGATCTTTAAAATGATTTAGTATTTACTCTTTTTCTTTGGAATGGTCTGATTACTGTATAGACAAAGTAAAATAAATGAACAGTTGAATGAATGACAAACACCCTATGTTATGACATTTTTTACTACAAATTAGTCAATATTATTTTCTAGAATATGTTTTATACAATTATGATGACCATCTCTCCACCTCCCTTTGCACCATTTTTCAGAGTTTCTTTTTGTTGGTTTGTTTTTGCCAGTGCAGAGACAACATTTAGTTGGTGGACTTAACTGACACAAATTGATTTTACAAACTTTTATAAAAATATGGATTATATTATTACATTTGATTGTACACAATGACAGGAGGTGAAAATCCAATATTGCAACAGCTCTATAAGCAACATTATGCCCATTTCCTCCATGTGTCCCTTTAGGGGTTTGTTGTCATTTCTTTGTTTATGAGTGAATAAAGCTATTAAACTATGCACAAGTTTCCCAGGGGTGTCTGTCAACCATATCAAACTCTGTAATTACTAGTAAACTCAAACACAAATGCCATCACCAAAAAGTAATTTCACACCAATTAAAATTTGCAACAACAGAATCTGTAATCTGGTATTCCGGGCCTCTTCAATCCTCCCTGCAGCATTGGCATTGATATAAAATGAAGATACAAACAAACATGATGATTAGAATGCTGTCTGTTTTTTCTGTGATAAAAAGAAACCAAAAGGATGATGCAAGGACAATTTATTATAGCAGTCAAGTGTCTCTGTGCAGAAACACTGAGCTGGTTGTTGTCAGAGCACATACATTTGGGTGCAAAGATGAATAGACACATAACTATTGAGGACTATTATGAGGTAATTAAAACCACACACAACCAGTCTCAGTCCCTCTGGCAGATCATCTCTTGCTATAAAGCTCAGATTTTATGAAGTCACTGCATCCTGAAGAGCAAAGGAAAGAGTCAAAGTGCTTAATGAATCACCCTATTGATGCCATGCTATTAATAGGAAAGTGAAAAATGTGGGCATGTGTTGTTTGAAGCTTAAGGTAAACATTCATGCCACAAAAATTTTTACCACACATATCTTGGTGCTGCATCATTTCGGCATTTTGTTTTATAACTCTCCTAATCCAACTGAACCTGTTATGTGGGTTTTTTCTTTGGGCATCTCATTATTGAAGGGTGCTTCTCTCATTTGAATAATTTTGCAATTACAATAAAATTACTTCTCTGTATTCCTTGCCTGAAAATGCTCCTGCAGCCAAACATGTATCCATGTTTAATTGTTTGCCTTGAGCTGTTGCATTACTTTGAGCACCATGCTGTAACTTTTGAATGTTGTCATCTTGAACATAACCTTCAGCTGTAGGGTTTTTGTATTGCAGTCTCAAAATGACATTGTTTGCTAATTAAATCATTAAACTTGTTGAATATATCTTTATTTAAGCTGCCTCTTCAAGGAAAGTATGAACAAAAGAAAATATAACAAAGACGCAAATGAAGACAAAGGCAGATGTCGGTAATGTTGCTTTTAAAAAAAGAGGTGCATAAAAAATCATTTTTGCACATTTTTTCAAATACATTCCAGACCCACTAAACATGAAATTAACCAACCTAGGACACTTAGTCCATGAATCTGTTACTAGCTTTAGTCCACCTGTCTCTGCCAACCTCCCTTCCTTCCTTCACCCACACATCCAACACAGCATGGTGTAGATGGCTGTTTATCATGAGACTGGGATCCACAATGAAGATTTCCTGCTGCTTAACAGAAGATTTTTTACTTGCCGTCATGATGGGGGTTCCTGATTGGCTATTGGATTCATGTTTGGTGTTTGATGTATATATTTGTATATTTGTTTATGTGAAATTTATATATGTATATATGTATGTATGCATATATGTGTATCCATAAAATAAAGAGTTTGCCTTCAGAGTGCTCTGTTGTAAAGTGCCTTGAGAAAGCACTTGCTATGAATTGGCGCCTAAAAAATAAAGTTTGATTGAGATTGATGATCTCAAGACACTTCACAGCAGAGCAGGCCGAAGTCCTACCCTTCTAAAGATACACAAGTATGCATACATAGATATACCTGAAATGGATCCAGCATGAGCACGGTACTGGACGAACCTACAGTCCAGTCCAGGAGCAGTGGAGCCAGACTCATGTTGATCAGTTATCTACCAAGCTATGCTGGGGGTCTGAGCGAAGGAAGGGAGGAAGGGAGCGATAAAGGGATTAAAGTAAGAGTTTAAAGTAGTGACAAATCCATTGACCAGATCACAAATCTGTCCTCATCATATTTGTCTTCGTTGAAAATAAAAGTTATTGGAGGAAAGCCCCTTGAGACTTCTGGTTCCTCATCTCTGTGTGGTTATAAAGGTAGTTATGGATGTACATATAATCATAATCATAATCATCGGTTATGATTGCTAGGCGAAAAGAAACCATAAGCAGACTTATAGACTCAGAGTCAGGTTTCAGTCCGTTTGATCAAAAGAAGTTTGGTACACAGGAGATCGAAAATAATCAGGCAGAGGTATAAAATCATCAGGCTTACTCATGAAAAAAAGGTGGAAAACAGGTCAGGAAACACATGTAATCAGACAGGAAAAAGGCTGAAAAGTATGCACACAGGGGGTAACAAAACAAGCTCGCACAGAAGACAGGGGGCCTGTACTACGAAGCTGGATTAAGTCATCCAGGATAACTCTGCGACGTCTCGCTTAACTTCACCGGATCTCCGTCATCCAGATCTGCCGTACTACGAGGCTCGTTATCAACTCGATAAGTGAATCTGGCTGGGATCTGTGCGCGCACACATAAAATGGGCGTGGTTAGCGGCCCCCGGAGCATTTTCCACAATGGAGAAGAGAGCAGCCTACTTCACGGCGGAGGAGCAGCAAATAATCCTGCAAAAGTATGAGGAGTACAGCAGTATTATTCAGGCCAGGAGCAACACGACTGTAGCCGCGAGAAGCCGGAGGGATTGGAGGCACATTTTCCTACATTTTCCAGAAACACAAATCGCTGAAAATGTAATAAAGAACTCGTCCACATTAAACCAAAATTATGTAATTAAATAGTCTTTTAAATGGTGATGAATAATTATCTTTTTTATTTTAAATGTAATATAATTAGCCTAAATATAATATTTAATTTCACTTTTAGTGTACTTTGGATCTAAAACAACATTTGTCCCATTGTCATGATCCACCGCTATTGGACAGTGTAAAACATTTCCTCTTTTTTGTTAATTAAAATAATAAATGGACAGTGTTGATAACACTGGGATAAATCTATGAATGAAATTAAATGTAAATTAGATATTTAAAAATATTTCTTCAAACTAAATTATGTCCCTCAGTTTCATGGTGTTACTACCAAAATTTGGAGATCATATTACATTAGACAACATTTAAGATATGATGATTACTTATGTAGGCTAATTGTAATTGAACTTTAAACCAAAATTATTGTTACTTGACTTTATCCATAATAAAGTTCAGTACAATTATCAGCATGTGTTGTCTTTATCAGAAGTAAACATCCTCGGATCAAACGTTATCACTGACATTGAGAAATAATGTCAAATAGTTTGAATTAAACAAGTTACTGTTTTATTTCATGGAGTTTTGTCAGCAGTCTTCAGATGTTGTGATATGTGCCTTTAGATTAATTTTATTGCATTCATGAATCTGTGATTGTAACCTAAAATATGTTAACACCAATGACAGAAATAACATAAAAATACTGACAAGAACGATTTTTCTATGTGTCCATTATTGTTGCTAAAACATCATGGTCAACATACTAATAAATACTCTACATCTGTCTAAACGCAATTAATTTTTTCACTTGTTTGACCAGGAAAATCACATTCATATTTTCAAAATGACCTTAGTGCATTATTTGCCACGTAAGGCTCCAGCATGTCACAGATGCATAGAAGTGAAAATCTGTACCTCTTGTACAAGATTTCTTCTGGTACATCAAGCCGATTACTTCTGTCACGAAAAAAACGCTCCCGATGAAGTGCTCCTCTTACAATTTGCGCACCGACATTAACCGGTTCCAGCAGAAATGGGCAAGCCATTTTCCAAGACAGCAAATTGGTGACTGTGCGGTCTTTTATGCCCGCCCGAGAGAACTGATTGGTCAGCGGGCGGTCTGTCACACCCCGTGAGCTCTTACCCTGGAACTTAACCTGCTCCGGACCAGGTTTGGCGTTCAGCATCAGTTACCGGGGCAACGTGTCGTAGTGCGAAAAATCCGAAACTTATCAAGGAAGTTATCTCTCTAAGAGCTAATCCAGTTTCGTAGTACAGGCCCAGGGAGTGAGTGGCTTAAATACAAGAGGAAGAGACCAACAAACAGGGATCACCAGGTGCACACACTCAGACAATCAATGCAGATGAAACACGTGAAGCTAAAGAGTGAGGAGAAAAGTTAGGGGAGGGCAGGAAGGAGTGATCTGGAAACGAAACCCGAGGTAAATGATGACAAAAATGAAACAGGAAATGGCAAGACAAGACACATGAGGCATAAATAAAAAGACAACCTAACCAGCAGATGTGACATCATCAATAACCACAGATGGAGAGCTTAATCTAATATTAATTTTTTAATGCACTACATAAATGCTTGTCAAAAGTAAAGTAAACATGGGTTATATGGACAATGTTTAAATAGTATAAAACAGTAGCTGTTGTAACCAGTATTATTGAAACACAAACTACTTTCATTTGCCAGGTGAGTGGCCATTGTCTATCTGCAAGTGTTCGAGGAGTTAACACTCAGTGTAGAATGTGCCTCCCTGATAAATTTGTTTTAATGGGCAATGTTTCCCTTTCTATGACTCTGCTCAGACGAGGATTGGGACACCCTCCCTCTTAACATGGTGCTTTCACAAGATGCTTTCTAGTCAAAAGTCATCAAATGTCTTCCTGTCACATATCTTGGAGTCAAGTCCTTCAACACCTTTAATTTAATGTTTCATCCTGCTGCAAAATTTTTTGGCAAAACGAAAAAATAAATAAAAACCAGAAATATGCAGAACTGCACTGACAATACCATCATCACAATCCTCTCAAGGAAATTCATCATCAGATTTACTCTTTTCACAGAGCCATAGTCAACAAAAAATGTTAAAGGTTTAACAAACTGACAATAAAACTATCCTCAGCTTGGTTATCTGCAATTACTGCTTCAGCAACATGCCTGAAGTCTCTGACTCACTGTGTATTGCCATCAACAGTGTTTGCTTTATTTGAACCGAAAATATTTCCTAATAAACCAGGAAATATGAGATTCAGAGTGCTGCAGTAGGGTTTTGTTTTGATCAGTGTTGTTCCCAGGTTAGTACGCACCAAGTACATTTTGTGTGGATTTTTTTTTTACTAATTAGAGAAGCCACAAAAGCAATTTCAGTGCCTGTCAACACACTGACTTGGATAAGACATTCCTGCAGACAGCAATGAGTATCAGTTCAGCAGAAAAAAGACATTTGGCTCAAGGTATTTCTTCACAACCCACTTTAGTCTTCCTCTCTCAGCAAAACAAAGTAAACAAAGATATATGTTGTTTGTCATGTTTATATTGATTATTCCCAATGTACACGATAACATAATATTTTTTGGAGCCCCTGTCCGTCATGTGCCCTTAGAATATTCCTTGCATTATGATCCATCCGTGTATGAACTATGGATGTAGGTGTTTTCGGTTTTTTAATGTGTTTTATTTAAACTGTCAGTAAATGTTCATGCAAAACAACATGACTGGAGAAAAGAAACTTTGCAACGAATGAAAGTTGCATATATGATCACCAACCTGTTGTGGGATGGAGAGACTATTGCTGTGCTTTCTTTTTTGTTTTTGCAAAAAAAACAACAAACTGGAAAGCTTACAAGTCTGCTCATACATATATATTTCTTATTCGTATTACTAGGACTATAAGATACACTCTGTTGAAGGTGGGCCAAAAAACTTCCATTCTATCTAGAAATGCTGTCAGTGTTGTTTTTGTTTTAGATTTAATAAAGAATAATTAATCACATGTTATAACATATTCATCCATCTTAATTTTTGAAGTAAATCATGCCAATTATAAGACAGAACATTGGGGTCTGCAATAACAAAATAATGTTGTGCGGTAGTGGCGTAGGTTTGATTTTGACATTGGTGGGGACATAAAAGTGCTCCAAGGTAGGATCCCTGAAAATTGATGTGTTTTGCATTTATGACTGTTATTTAACGTCATGTAGAGCTGACCAAACAAACAAGCAAACTATCCAGAAAAAAACCAATTCTATATACTATACCTCCAGCCTCTCCTCCTCCATCTCCACTGTAATCTTACAAAAATGTATTAATGCATGACATATGAACAGTCTGTAGGCCTGACAGATGTTCTTATGCTACGGACACACCGCACGCGAATTGGCGAATTTAAAAGCACGTAGTGCCTGTGACGCAGTGCGCGTAATGCCCGAGGCTGGACGCTGGACCTTTTTGACAAGCTGAGGGGCGACGCGCTGACGCGCGTCACTGCGCTGTCGTGCGTCACTGCGCAAGCAGAGTAGAGAGCCGGAGCCAGTCGGACTCAGTGATGACCCGTGCAGGCAAATCCAGCTGAAAACAAATATTAACAGAACTTACCTTCAAAACCTGTATCCTCAGTGACTTTCACCCAAGCCTGCTCCTTTTTGTTTCGGTCTCTGTAGAGTACACACATCGAATCGTATAGCTTCGAATGATGGCAAACAGCGCAGATCAACCTCTCCTCCATCTTTCAGCAGGGTTTGAGCCGGAGAAGGTGGCTGGAGCGTCACACGTCATCAAATCAATGACGTCGGGGGGGAATGTCATCGCTGATGGGCTGCCGCGGCACAGCGTCACCCGAATTTGCGTTGAAAGTTCAATATTTTCAACTGGAGCGTAGAGGCGTTTGACGCCCCAAACATGCCGGACGCTCCATACGCGCCACGCCAAACGCATCCACCGCGCCGCCCGGGACAAATCTGCATCCAAACGCATCTTTGCATTGCCTTTGTATGTAATCTCAACCCGCTTCTTTGCAAATTCGCGTCCAGTGTGGCCGTAGCATTAGACATATTAATTGAGTTGAATCATCTTCTTACGTACACTGAAAATAAATCTGTGATTTCCATAAAATATCATTTTAACTGGATAATATTACAAATGTGCTTGTCTTTGTCTAAATGCAGGTGATGAGAATGTAGAAAAAAATCTGAACCTCCTTTTAACCCAGGCTAAAGGAGAGGAATTCATGGCATTCAGTGCACTGGATGGAAAATTGTGAGTTGACAGCAGTGGTTGATATCAGTTCCCCACATCTGACATGGTTGTCATGTGAGGGGTAAAAATTTGCTCCATTATTTTGCAGAGAGCAATAACAGATAAAAACTCTGTAAAAGGGAGCTCTGCTTTTGCTATAAAATAGGTTATACTCGTTTTTGTTTTAACTTCTTGGAGGAAAGAATCTCTGGCTTTGGTCACTTGCTTCTGTAATGAGTGCAGCAAAGTGCTAGCTCTTTCAGGCTGCTGTTTAGCTAAAAACATTTCTCTTGATGACGTGGGTGGTACTGTGTTTTTTGACATGATATCTTTTAAATATATTTGTGCCTTGCACATATGGATTTTCTGTTGTGATACTTGCACCACTGAAAGAACAACAGCTGCTTGTTAACTTTTTTTTTTCCCCATGTCTGCATTATCTTTTCAGCTGAGCACTGTGTCCAGTGGTAGCATTGGAAAGACCAATGCATTTTTTCTAGCAGTGAGAGCTAAGTAGTTATGATTCACTGCTACAGTGACCATCACCAGCCCTTCCTGTAGGCTACTCCATCATATAAAACTTTATTTAACCCCTGATGAGAGCTGAAGGGGAGGGCCGTGCCACACCACAGCGTGAAAGAAGGGGAAACAGTGACAGACAGGACAAGACAACTGGGAGGAGGACAAACAGGTAGTGTAACTAATTTGAGATAGCAGTCCAAGTGCTGAGCTGCTTGTTAACTTTGAACACCAGCCAAGGGAAATCCACTTCCCACGCAGCGTTGTGTCTGTACCATTTTTGTTTCTCTTCGGATTACTTTCACTTATCTGTATGTCTTTGGAGTCCGTTTGTGTAGTTGGTCCGGTGTAATCCTCTTGATGTACTCGTTTCTGTCCGCTTCTCTGCGGACCTGGAAGTATCGTTTCCATCTCGTGTCACAGTTGGTGACTTGCAGGAAGTGACGCAACGGTGAAAGAATTGTGGGAATCAGTGTGTGTGATATGTAGACTTTAGCCAGGAAAAGACCAAAATTATAAACTACAACTACCATACTGCATTTGAGGAGGAGCTTCAGATGAAAATAACGCACACATGGAAGCACACAAGGAAACAACAAAAATTCGTAGCACAGGATTTTCTTGTAGCACATAAGATGATATACCTTTATTAGCCCACATGGGGAAATTCCATATATATATATATATATGTCGCATTGTACAGCCCTGTCATAATCTCAGAATTTTCTGACCAAGATACTTAATGCAGAACAGCTCTTCAGAATAGATTCAGTGGTTGAGGGGAAAGTGAAGTGACTGATAGATTTAAGAATGGAAAATAGAGCATGATACAGCAAAAGATGGACACACTTTCTTGTTGAAAGTCAATATACCTTTAGATCAATTTGAAAGCACTATCTTGAGTTCAAAAACATACATTATTTTTTGTTAAATGGGTAAATAAGGCCCAAATTCTGTCAAATAAATATCTCAATTACAGATGAACAAAGATGCAAAATTTTCCTCAATGAAAACCCTGTCCTACCGAGAGATCTGTATTTATAATTCACCCTATTTCAGAATTTAGTGTAGGATGCATGCAAATATTTAAATCCAGAAACCTCTAAATGTATTAGTTTGCAAAAAGGCTCCCAAACCAGGGCTGCAGATTTCCTCAAAAACCACAGACTGGGGAAGGCTGCTTGGATAAAGCTGATGCACACTGGTATTCAGCCCTTGTAGATTTTGACACTCAATTAAATATGAATGCGAGGAACAAAATGAAGTGTCACTTTTTGTACAGTTATGCTACTGTGGCATTCCCATGAATTGCAGATCAAACTGTTGACCTCAGCAAGTCTAAATAGTGGCCCTGATTTCCTAATAAATGATTGAAATGTCAGCATAAAGGTCACAGACCGGCAATTCAGCAATAAAAAATGGGATAAAGAGATGGCATTGCCTGAAAGTTTGAGACTTTAGAGCACCAAATCCATAAGAAGAAGAATGAAAGAGAAATAAGAGAAATTTTATTATTGGAGGGAGAATATTATTCTTGGTCACGATTCTGCAAATATAATTAGGATGCACAGTCACATCTAATACATTAAAATCTTTGTAAAGGTATCAGATAGCAGCCTGCTATTCCAGTCAGAGTAAATGTGTGTTTATTACTCACACATGCTGACAATACACAAACAACATTCTGACTTATTCAACATTCTGAATTTTATTCTTTTATGTGGGAACTTTCTTTGACCTGATCCAAACATAAATATAAACATTTAGTTTTTTATAGGCAGACATACATGCAAACAATACAATTAAAATTACATTACATTGCAATGGAATAATTTAAAATAAGAACCATTTCAACTTCTAAGTATTTTATTGAACAACTAGAAAAGCACTCGGAGAGCGAAGACCTGCGCCAGTACCACAGTTCTCAGTCATATTGTGATTTTCACCATAAATATTAGTCCTACCTTTATTTCATGTAAATATTTAGATTCATTGACCATGAAAACATACCATTAGCAATTGGATTCATAATGATATCTATTTTAGTTCAGTAGTTATTCACAAAGATCGCATTTTTCGTCATGGCGGCTCCAGACGGTGATCCGGATCAACACCAAAATCGAATCAGTTCTTCCTTTTCCAATGCTGAACATTTCCTGAAATTTTCATCAAAGTCCATCCATAACTTTTTGATTTATTTTGTTCACAGACAGACGGACAGACAGACACACAGACAGACAGACAGACAGACTCTCCCAAAAAACATAACCTCCTTGGCGGAGGTAATTAATTTCAGTTTCATTTTATGTAGTTCAATGGCTCAAATGTTTGGCTTTAATACTCTTGTGCTCTGAACTCAAACATGGCCTCAACAGTCCAGGGTTTTATACTCACCAGGTTTGAGCCCAGCTCTGGCTGTCACATGGCAATGTGCCCTTGGGCAAGACACTTAACCCAAGTTGCTCCCACTGTTGTGTAAGTGTCAGTGGGTATGAAAGCGTGTGGATGTGCTTGAAAATACTGATGGAGAAATAGTATCTAATAGTATTCTAAACCATCAGTGAATGAATGTGAGAGTGAATGGGTAGATTTAATTTTAAGTTCTTGGCCACTCATGCAGGTGTTTCGAATAGCTTTGGTTAATCAGACTGAGAGGTTAGAACAAGTAGGGTCATGGTGAGAGTTTATGATGTCTTAAGTTTTGAGGACCATTTAAAATGATCAACAGATCAACAGTCCTCTTATCTAAACAGGGTATGCCAATTGAACAGTCAAACACACTCTACCACTCCCACACAATCATAAGATGGTCTAATCAAGGGCTCTTCTACTAACTGAGATCTAAAGTCTTTAGTGCAGGGTTCTTTATTCCTACAGGGTTTGTTAGAGAGACAGAGGCTGAGGTTCATGGCAATGCACCCACTGCTTTATCAGATACTTTGGGATTAGCCAATACCTCCAAATTGAGTTGGACAATGCACATTATGAGGACAAGCTTTTGTCAGTTACTCTTGACAAGAGGCAGAAACGCTAACATCCACCTGCCATGTATCAGAGAGAATCCTGCTCGAGCTAAACTGACTGAGACTGACACCAAGACTTTCATTATGTGTGCTAACTGTCATGTGTGTCTAAGCAAATCTGAAGCACACAGAGAAGTGTACACTGTCACCTGCTCCCATAATAGAGCTGAATTCATGATAATATATTAAACATAACTGAGCAGCTGCTTTTTTTTTAAAATAAAAATAAGATAGGTTTGTACCCAACAGCAACAATAAGATCAGCTTGTCCTGTGTGTATTTTATAAACACTGAATAGAATTACTAAGTATTACAGTGGGTAAGTAAATAAGTAAATACATCAGTACAGCCTTTTTATGCCCACACAGAATAGTAGCAATTAATATTAATTTTGTCACATAGAGAAAAACCAAAGTGACTGACTCACAACCATGTCTTTTTAGAAGAGCCACTTATCCTACTATATGAGCAAGCCTTTTGACCAGGGGTCTCAAACTCAACTTACCTGGGGGCTGCTGGAGGAAAAAGTATAACAGACCCAATCTTCTCAGTCTTTATCATTAACAGCTCTTCAACATGGATGCTTCTTCTGTACATGAATGGTTCTTCAGATGCTGCTGTATTATTTTAAGACAGCAGCACCAGCAAAAAGGAGTGGCAAAAAGGAATGGCTCAGAAAAATGAGCAGGCTGCACTAACACTAAACTTTTATGTCAAGAAGGGAGCCAAAAAAGAATGTGATATTTAGCCAGAATAACATAAACCCATGGTTGAACAGAGAGAACAAGAAAATCCCACAAGGAGATGGCAGGTTTTTGAATTAGGGATTAAAGAGTGCAAAAAATGTCTTTTTGGTTCATGTGATTGTAGTACACACAATTGACCCTCTTTTTCATTTCTGATTCAAACAGTTACAAAATTAAACTAGAAAAGCACTCAGAGAGCACAGACTTCCGCCAGTGCCGCAGTCCTCAGCCATTTTGTGATTTTGAGCATAAATATTAGTCCTACCTTTATTTCATCGAAATATTTAGATTCCTTGACCATGAAAACATACCATTAGCAATTTGATTCATAATGATATCTATTTTAGTCCAGTGGTTATTCACAGAAATCACATTTTTTGCCACGGTGGCCAGATGCTGATCTGGATCAACACCAAGATCGAATCACTTCTTCCTTTTCCCATGCTGAACATTTCCTGAAAATGTCATCATAATCCATCTATAACTTTTTGAGTTATTTTGTTCACAGACAGACGGACAAACAAACTTTCCCGAAAACATAACCTCCTTGGTGGAGGTAATCGTCAGTCTGAAAATGGTAATCGGTAAATTTGTGAGTGATATACACTGAAGTAAAAAAGCAGTTTGGGAAGTTAGTGTACTTGAAAAATGATACCTATGGTCAAATAATGCAATGCAAACCCCAATTCCAAAAAAGTTGGGACATTGCTTGAGATATAAGTAAAAGCAAAATACGATTTCCAAGTCTTTTTTTTACCTATGTTTACTTGAATTCACTAAACAGACAAGATAATTTTTCTTTAAACTATTTTACTTTAATATTTTGTATTGTTTATTTTTCAGCAAATATTCACTCACTTTTGAATTTGATGCTGGCAACATATTCCAGAAGTGCTGCAATGGGGGCAACAGAGGACCAAGATAGAATGCTAAAAAAAATCTCCTGTTTGGTATGTTCCACGGGTAAGCAAGTTAATTGGAAAAAACAGCTGAGTGTCATGGTTGGGTATTAAAAGACTATAACCAAAAAGCTAGTCATTCACTGGCAAGGACAGGGTCAAGTTCACTGTGAACAATGACATCAGCAAATAACCAACCTGACAACATTTTCAACACAACAGTTGAACACATAGACACCCATTGTCAGTTAATCAGCTGGTTGCTACAGCTACAAGTGCAAGTGAAAACTGCACCATGCAAAATGAAAGCCTTATATCAACAATACCTGGAAACACCACCAGATTTTCTGGGTCAGAGTTCATCTGAGATGGACTGATGCAAAACATAAATGTGTGCTGAGGTCTGATGAGTCCACATTACATATAGTTTTTGTAAATCATTTGTGCAAAAGGCTAATGAGGGTCAAGCTATTATGAATGCAAAATTCAAAAGCCATTATCTGTGATGGGATGGGGGTCTATTAGTGCCAATAGCATGGGTAACTCACACATTTGTTTAGGCACAATTAATGTTGAAAGGTACATCAGGTTTTGGAGCACTTGCTGCCATCCAAGTGACGTCCTTGCTTATTTTAGCAAGACAATGCCAAGCCACTTCCTGCTCATGTTGCAATAGCATGGCTTGTTAGTGAAAGAGTGCAGGTACTAGACTGGCCTGCCTGCCCTCCAGACCTGTCACCCATTCAGAATGTGTGGGACATTATGAAGCGGAAAATACGACAACAGAGACTCAGGACTGTCGAGCAACTGAAGTCTTACATCAAGCAAGAAAGGGAAAGAATTTCACTTGCAAAGCTTAAACACTTTAACAAGTGTTTTTGAATGACAGGTGATGTTAGGAAGTGGTGAACATGCCCCTGTCTCTGCATTTCGGAGTGTGTTGCAGACACAAAATAAAAAATGAGTAAATGTTTCGAAAAAAAGATCAATCAGAACATATTCTAAAATCTTAGTACTCAGTCATTGTTGTGTATTTGATTGTATATAGGTTTTATATTATTCACAAATCACTGTATTCTGTTTATATCTGTGTTCCACCTTTATTGGAATTGGGGTTAGTACTTATTCATTTGAAAGGGTCATTGTCTATGCTGTTCTCATTCACACTGTAAAGTCTGACCACTGCATGCTGAAGTTAAACCCATAAAGAAACAAGTTGATGTGGTAATTAAAGTTCCATACCAGGCCTGTTATCTTAGAAAACATTCACACACCAGTAACTTTTCCTGCAAAAGCAATTATGGTGTCAATATCTCACCCAAAGACACTCTGCTATTAAAACTGAGAAAAGCAATAACAGCACAACCATTAAAAAAGTCCTGATATTTTTGGTTTTCATTTTATTTAATTGTATTTCACTTTTTAGAGCACGCTTTGATTGGCCAGTAAACATCACATAAAGTCAATTCCTTACTATGAGATTAAGCCTTTATTTGGCCTTGGTCTGATTTATGTAATACAATGTATTTTGTGCTATTTTCTATAAGAAAACAGTAAAATTTCCCCAGAGCCCAAAGTCAATGCATGATTGACACACAACGTTATAAACAAGCAGCTGTAGTGCTCTTTGCTAATTGGACCTTAAATCAGAGATGTGCAGTGACTGAGGCCACACTTCAGGGCAAAGCAAAAAAGGGTTCAACAGTCAACAATAAATAGAAACCATAAAAGTGTCAGAAAATCACAAGACTCCTGCAAATTTGAATGATGTGAGCTGTACACAACCAGGGGTCTTGTAATATGCTTCAACTATTCACACTGATTTTGCCAGATGGAACATTTTTATGATTATTTTTTACCTTGCTACCTTTCTGAACACTAGACTATTTGCACACTATATAATTAAAAAGAAAAAACTGCCACTGATTACCTATCTGCATTTATTAAAAATAATTGTCTGTCCTGTGTCCAAGCAAAACACATTAATCTGGGGTCTGATTCATATGCCATCAGATAAAGAAATAACCCAGAAATACAGAGTCTATACTGGTCACATACTTGGAATTATATTTGGAACACATTTTCCAAAAAGATGAATAAAGCTTCTTGTAGCAGTTTACCACTAGCATGTTGGCATTGCTTACCTTTCTGTTAAAACTTCCAACTCCAAGCCATTTTCTATTATTGGTAGACTGCATGATTTTTTGGGGTGATAATGCATATTAAACCTCAACCCCTTCAAATACAATTAAGTTATAAACAACTTTTTTTCTTTTAGGACAACCTGAGCTGTTAGAATATTTATGCAGTGATTATCAAAGGTTTGTGTATTGAAATTAGATTTCCACAGAGATAAAACAAAAAAATCAAAGTGTAATTCAAAACAAATTTGTGAGGATTTCACCCTCTGCTCCAGTTGCCCTGCTCCTCTCCCCCTCCCCTCTCGGGTTTTCTCTTCTCTCTCTCTCCTGTGGCTGTGGCTGGGCGGAGCTGCGGAGCTGACCTGACCTGGTTTCCTCACCTGTTCGTGATCAGCGCTGATGACGCCTGCTACAAAAGCCGGGAGCTTCTTCTACTCAGCGTCGGCTGATTGCACTTCATTTGTGGTTCGTCTCAACCCAAGTCTCTAGTGGTGGCCTTAAAGGGCAACTCCGTTTTTTTGACACCTGGACCTTATTTTTAGGTCTGTGCATGCTCATATACTCACTCAGACAAACATTGTGCAGTCCAGAGTCCTTCAGAAGTTATTTAGATCCAACCGATTTAGCCGCACTTAGCGGGGGCCACAGCAATGGAGCTTCAGCGCGGGACATAACCTCTGCAAAATCGCTCATTTTGGCTATATTTTTTTATCCATCGCCAGTGTTATCATAAAGTCAGCTCGTCTACCGTCTTCAGGTGGGTCAGCTGACCTGGTAAACAAACTTTTGATGACGTAATAGCCGTGCGACACAAAGGTACAGCTGATTTACTTTTTGCCAGCATTGCTGAGCAACATGGCAAAATATTTATCTGATGTCGAAGAGTCAGACTACGACTTTGACGGTTGTCCTTACCGGTTTGAGCCCGAGTACACGGACAAGGAGCTCCATGAAAGAAGAATGCAGAGGGAGAGAGACGAACAGCTGGCTCAAGAACAACAAACAGGAGCACGTCCACGACTCAATGCGAACTGGTGGTGTTTTGCAGAGATTATGTCCCGCGCTGAAGCTCCCTTGCCGTGGCCCCCGCTAAGTGCAGCTAAATCAGTTGGATCTAAATAACTTCTGAAGGACTCCGAGCTGCACGATGGTTGTCCGGGTGAGTATATGAGCATGCACAAACCCATAAATAAGGTCCAGGTGTCAAAAAAACGGAGTTGCCCTTTAAGCCTTGTCTCCGACACTCGAAGCTCATTCTGCTTTTTTGTGATGGTGTTTTGGAACGTTGCTCTTTACCTAAAGACTGACCAGTGTCTCTTTCTGTCTTCCAGGTCTCCACGAGCTCCTGCCACCGCCACCACCTCTTTGTATATAGTCACCTGTTTAATTGTTCCCTTTTTTTGGATCTGCTGATCAAATAAATCCTGAGTTTTTCCCTTTTACTGATCATCTGCCTCTGCTCTGGGTCCTACTTACACCGTATCCTAACACAAATTCATTCAATTCTCACACAAATGAATCATGAACAAGCCTTTTTACATTGAAATATGGTTCCCTGGCCAGCTTGATGACATTCATAAAAATGCAAGACAGCCCACAGCAAAAACTATTCGTGCAGTTGTATGAAGCATCACATTGCTCACACTAACTTTTGAATTCTTCTGGGAGCTGACATGCACCTATCTTGTCTCTTGTTGACCACTCACTGCTCCTTATGCTCTGGAAATTAGCATTGCACTGGTTCCCTTGACTGTAAGCCTGCTAAAGCCAATATGATTTTTCACTGTTTCGGATTATTGCTGATAACAAGCTCTGTGGAGAACAAAAGAACCTACTTTTCACAATGTTTTAAGCTGAAACATAATCAGCAAGGGAAAAAAAACAATGTTAAGTTATTATTGAACTAAAGCATGGCAGTTGGACTAGAATCAATGACAATATTTCCAATGTGTTAACAACTTCTTGTACCCTCTTGTTTGAGAATTTCCTCTAAATGTCCATTAATGCTCAATGTCAAGTACAGATCTGGATTTGGACAGAGCCCTGTTTTGTCCATATTTCTGTACATTTCCATATAGCTTATGAATACAGGTCATAAGCCTCACAGTTTCCAGAGGTAATCCTCTGGAAACTGTGAGGGCAGTATTACTGTTACTATCCAATAGTTAGCCCTAGTCTAAACAAGAATTAATAATGGCACTTTTTGAAGAGAAACTCTGGGTTAGTTGGAAATTGCAGACATCTACATGCTGTTTGCCTGGACGTCAGGACTAGATAGGAAAATTAATAAATTTAGTATAGCTAATTTAGATGTGATGCATATAAAGTCACTTGATATTTCAATAGACAAACATTCATTTGTTTGCCACCGGCAACTTAGGACTTTGATTGTTTCTAAAATAAAAAATGCTGAAAAAGAAATCAGCCTTGAATGGCTTGCCCTCTTATGTTTTTTTTGCTGGTTATACTTAAAACCTTTTTCCTACACCAACTCCGTTGTTCTTTCCTCTTGTTTTAGCCTCTCCAAAGACAAATGAACATCTTTCTATCCTCTCAGATCAATTGAGCCTTGGGCTCCTGCAATAAGAGTTGGTTTTATGATGTTTCCAGTGGGACTCTCAATGTGGTTTATCCTGCATGTGGTGCAGTGTTTAAGGGGAAATCAAATGTTGAAGATAGACTTTTGTTTGCCAGCAGTTCCCCAGACTTTTATTTTGTGATACTTTTTCTACTGGTTTCACTGCAGACTCCCCTGAGATGTGATTTCAAACTCTTAAGATAATATAACGTGATGTTGGAAAACTGACCCCAGGGACCACACAACAAAGTGATATTAGTAAGTAAGCTGTTTCTGTTGAGTCTATTGACCATTAGAACACGAGTGACTAACATGACGTCAATCAGTTCTGTGGACGGCGGAAGTTCCTGCATCTCTACAGGAATTATCGAATTGATGCATTTTTCACCCACTTAAATAACAAAGCTAATTTTGAACACAAATGTCCCTAAATCTGTGAGATGAGTGTGGATGCCTTAAGAAGCCTCTCAAACAGAAAAACGAGCCTAGAGCACAAAAAATGGCCACTGCAAAGCACTCAGACAAAGTCTGAGTCAGCTGTTTACAGGGGGTTAAGTATAGGAAAACCAGCCACTGCTCAGCACGATAATGTGGCAATCTTTCCAGGGATTACAATCATTTGCTTAAAATATAGGAGGATACTTGAATGAACAGAGTACACACAACAAAACGTCTGTTGCCAGGGACTTAGCAAGGATGAATCATGTGGGAACTGGAGGACATGAGAACGTCCAGGTTACCTGCTGGTGCAGGTGCTGAGCTTTTTTTGTCAAATTCAATTAAATACCTGAGATAACTCCATGAAAGCACTTAAGGCTGTTTGGGGATCAGTGGATACCAGCGACTTACAGGTACATCTCAAAAAATTAGAATATCATGAAAAAGTTCAATATTTTTATCACTCATTTCAGAATTACCAAAATTTCAAGCAATAAATGTTTGAAATGTTTCACTCTATCTGTAATGAATCTATATAATATATGGGTTTCACATTCTGAAATGAGTGATGAAAAATATTGAACTTTTTCATGATATTCTATTTTTTTAGATGAACCTGTATGTAAGTCTGCAGTTTGCAGCACTTGTCAAACAGATCCTCCCTGCTTAAATGAACATTTATACTTTTACCCAGAAAAAAATGTTTGAACTCAAAAGACAAACCTAAAAGGTTGAATGAGAGGTCATCTTCAAAGTAAGTATTTGGCTTATCCTGGTTGTTTATTGGATGGAGAGATGGCCATGTATTTATGATATGTTTACTTTATGATTTCTAGCATTAGCATCAGCCCACATAGTGCTTCTGTTTCAAATGATAGTTTCAGCTTCACAAAATGACTCACAGACATTTATGGTCATTTAGTGCAAATGTCCACTGAGTAATATGCTGGATGGCATCGATGTTGACGTCCAGCAAAAATGGAAAGGAGTGTAACACGTTGTTCAGCATATCAGCTTCATAAACTCTGGTCTTGTTTGTGCTTCCACTACCAGCTGTACCTTCACTTGAGAGCGGGATGTGAGCTAGGAGGAGGGGGTTGCTCCACTTAAGGGTGCGATGTCACAGCACCGCCAGACAGTTAGGTGGTCCGCAATAGATGCAAACTTCCAGCACTCCTGTGCTATGTGGAGCATTGTTTCATGTGAACATCCTTTACAGCAACAGGAGAGGGGGAAAGTGAGAAGTCCTGATGCAGTCGAATTATAGCACACAGATGTGCTTTGTCAAACAGAGGAGACTTGTAAAACACTCTTAAAATTATTCAGAAAGTTAAAAACGTAAACAACCACTACAAAATTTCTCAAAGGTTATCAGAGAGCAGGCAAACAAAAACTCAGCAGCTTAAAATGAGAACAAAAACAAAAACGAGAAAATAAGGACAAGAAAAAAAATATTCATGGAGACGGAGAAGGAACGGTATTGTAGAGTGGGACAAAGGGATTTAAAGACATCAGAGACAACAATACAAAAGAGCACAAACGAGGTCATGAAAACTGCCCGGAAAAGTAAAAGCTATCCAGTCCGATAAAAAGATAGGACAATTACTCACTTGTGCAAATCATCACAGTTAAAACTTCAGATATTCATAAAAACCTGAATGAGATAAGAGTTTACCCTAAAGAAATCAAAGTGAAAATAATATTCTAAAGCAATAAGAACAGATAATGCATTATGAGAGGGGAAAAAGCAATGCCATATGCAATTAAAAAATATATAACTAAGGATTAAGCGAGGGAATTAATACCAGAAGATATGATGTATTAAAAACCAATAAAGGGAGTAAGGAAGCTGAAGTAATTAGGGGACTGAAAACATAATCAATAGAAATTAGAGGCTACAAGCCAAGATGAAATAATAAAACAAAGTTACATAAAAAAGTTTGTTAAAATAGTTTTAAAAGAAATTTAACAAAAGTGATTGATTCTGCATGCATGATTAAAAGAAAGCAGGCCATGGAATGTGTATGAAACATTGAATCTCCATACCATAATCAACACACATCAATGTTAATCTCAGGCTCACTCAGCTGTGTCACCACTCAAAGTCCAATATTAGTCCAGCCATGTAAGAAGCTGTACAAAACTGACCCCAAACCTCAATAAAGTGAATTTATGTTAATGTTGTGTTGATAGTTTTTCCACAAACTGATTCACTTTTAAGTCTCTAACCCATGAATTGCGCTTAATATGTTGTCTTAAAGTTTACCAGTACCTCATAAAAGCCTATCTAGCTGTGTTTGGAAATGTCAGGTAAATAATTTATGAAGCTATAAGACACATGTAAAGTCTAAAGTTAAATTAATGCTGTATAAGACATATGTATTTATCAATGAATGTCATGGACACTGTCAGATTCTACTGAATCCAACAAAGCATTGAGATGAGTAAGAACAGCATGGATTCAACCAGTCAGCAAGAGAATGATTTTAGTCTCCTGTCTGATCTGAAGTCCAAATATCTATATGTCTGTACTCATGAATCATGAATACGATATTTCATAAAAAATGCAATTTTGCTGTCCCTCAGTGCTCACTATGCTCATAGTTATTATGGTCGACATCAGAAATGCTTCATGCAAAAGTATTAAAACTTTATTTCACACAGCCATATCCTCCTGGAGCACTTCCATTGTTGTACTTGGCTATGCTGTGTTTCTGCTCTTGCAGGTGTTTTCGGGATTTGGATTGTTTCAGGCTTTGTTTAGTTTCTAACTTGCTTTTATATTTTTATTCTTGCGGTATATGCACCATGTTTCTGTGTTTGTATTTTGTTCTGACCTTTGGTTGTGTTTCTGGACTTAAATCTTTTCTGTCCTAAAGATGTTTTCCTCTTATTGAACTGCATTGAGATATCTATGGGCTGTTTGCCCTCATAGGCCACCATACATAAAACAACAACAATTTTGTGTTAACTTCTTTAAAAACAAACAAACAAAAGAGATTACAGTTATTGTAGGTCCATAACATGACTTGGCTTATAAATAGACCATTAAGCCATCACTAATCACTGAATTTTAATCCAACATACATTTTAGAGGTGGAGAGGCTCTTAATTCAGATTTGATTAAAGTGGAAACATATAACTATCTTAATATAATAAATTCTGTTAATGATAACATTGCATATCCAGCCCCTCACTTTTCACTTGCACTGTTTTCTCCCCTTTTACCTATATATCATTTTCATGCTACATAATGAATGCAATGACGAGGCCTGATTGAACTGCTTTTTCTTAATGCATACAATTTGTGTGCATGTTGTTCTGTCAGCAAACCTTTGTCATGTTTTATGATTTAATAAATTTCTGTCCCTGTCATTTTAAAATGAATTTCTGAGATACTTGGGTAAATAATCCTGGTGCATTTGTTTCAGAATAGTTCTAACTTAGCTGCTGCTTCTGATTCTGATTTTGTCTAATGACAAATAGTAAAACAATGCCCATGCTCTGTTCACGGTGCTGATAGGACTGTCATATTTGCAGTGTTAGTGACTTTTTCACACTTTAATAACTCACTAAATCCTTACAGTTATTTGTATATGTACTATAACATTCTGTATTGTTGTGAGACAGCATGAGTGTCTCCACAGGCTGCTTTAACAACCATGTGTCGAACAGTTTGCTCAATCTGGTGCAGCCACAGGTTGCTGGCCTTTGGTAATGCTTTCTAAATGAAGTGTATGGACTGATTTGTCAAGAGTAATGGATGAGCACTCAACCACTTGAGCATCCAAATTCACATTTTTTTCCACCTTGAAGTGAATTTGTTCTCCTTTCACCAGGTTCTGCACATGTTGCCCAACTGCTGCTTGGTCCAGCCACACTTTTACCCTCCCAATGTGAAGAAGAAAAGATCTGCTGAAAATCTAACATCTAGTATCATGACATTTTGCTTCATTAAGCTTCACTTTAACCTTGGGAGTAGCTGGACCTGCCTGATTCAATGTAGGATTTAATGACAGATCCATCTTTCCAAGCTCCAGTCTACAACAATAATAAATGGCCCAATCAGCATCCTTTAGAGCAGGAAGAGGTAAGAGCTACGAGCGATGGCAGAAGGAAGTGATTGACAGAGATGAATATTGATGGTAAGATGCATTTCGGTATCAAATGAACCAAAAAAAAAAAAACTTACACTGAAAGCATGTGTCCAACACATTAGATTTTTTGCTCTACTTTAGACATATTTTGGTGATAGTTTTTTATACAAAGTGGCTTAACACCACGGCAGTAGGTCCCATTGACTACAGTGCAGCATAATTTGTAGTTTAAAGGGACTATGAGGAGTTTTTAAGTAATTACAAAAAGTCTCACTTTTAGATATATGCCTGATGGAAATACACACTTTAAGATGGGTTTTATAGCATCAAAATATGGTTATCTACAAATGCTATTCTTCAGCCTTCCGGTCGGGTCGGACAGGGCTGGACTGGCCTGGATACTCAACTTCAGGAACAAGACAATTAAAACTAGAGCAAATTTATATTATTTGGACATGTCTTAGAGCACTGGGCTGTAAGCAGCGATATATAGCCGGCTACAAAACTACGATACTAAGTAATCCAAAAATTGCTTGTTGTCACACATCAAAAACTACCGCTACATAACTAGAAAGAGATACATTACGTCATCACTTTGCATCCTGTAAGATGTTGAAAAAAGAAGTTGTAAAGCAATGCAGAGTTCTGAGGAAGGTCCGAGCTGCATTCATTAGCATCACAACAAACGCACGCTTTGGCTTGTGGTGCATTCAAGTTGTAGCCAGAAGTAGGAATTTCCAAGTTCCGAGGAGGAAACTACTACTGGAACGCCCCCTGAAGTCAGAATTTCCTACTGGGAACTTGGTGAAACCTCGCCACCCCCGAGTTGACAATCGAAGATGGATGCCCCCAGTGTGAACAGTTATTTAGCTCCTGTAATAATCAATTTATTTGCACTTCTGACTGTGGTGTGTTGCTCTAGATCAGCTGTATACTTAGTATTGTTAGACTTATATTTACAAAAATGCTGCCATAGTGATAAACACATTCTTCAGACAACAACACAGGGCGTGCTAACAACAGCTAACAATAGCCTGGTAGATTAGAATGTTTTTTTCTGACTTCAACTGGAACGCCGATAAGTCAGAGATGATGTCACTCCCAGTTCCGAGGTTACTGGAACGCAGCATTACGACAGTCGGCGCACGTGCTCATGGGTAGCAGAGTCTTAATGTCGCCGGAAACAGATTCTCCTCACAGTCCCTTCAAATACATTTTTCAAAAGTTTACCAGTTATAAAATTGCCTCTACCATGTATGAATAAGGCTGGTTTAGAACTTTGCCTAAATGAGGTTTTCAAAAATGTATTACAGTAACTGCATAAATTGGTACAGTTAATTAAAATTGAACCAATAGAAAAAACCTTACAAAGTGATGCACAGTAATAAAAAGACTAAACGGACAAATCAGGGAGATGTAATAGTAAAAAACAAAGAAATATATTTACTTAAAAGAAGATATACAAAGACATATAGGCTTAACTGATGGTTAAATTGGTTGCAGGATAACGACACTTACACTACTACTACCACTACTCCTCACCATTATCAGAGGAGCCTGTTCATCCCAAGACTGATTCTTCTCAAGTGCAGAATCAACAGACTGAGGGATCTTCCCTCAGGCTATCAGACTGTACAACTTCTGACTAAGGGGAAAGCGCGGTAGCCAGTGATCAGACATAATTGTAAATTTAGTTGTATTTATCTTATATTTTTTTAAATTTTTGTTTATATTTATATTTTCCCTGGACAAGACAGTGATTTTACCTGTGTTATGTTACCTGTTCTAATGTTCTATGTTGATTAAGTATTTAATAATGCTAAACTCGAGCCTTATAGTTATTTTAATAGTTTTCTTAAATTTTGATTTCAGAGGTCTTGATCCAAATCTTGGCCTCTGGGGTTGTGACCTTTGCCATGTCAACTTTACATTAAGTCCAGTGATGCTGTGTAATTAAACAAATTATACTCAGTGCTATTTTATTGATTTTCATCTGGACTGAAAAGTCAAGTGTTAACTATTATGTTTCACTTTTCTTCAGTACCCAATCAACCCTCTCCTGCAGCTGCAGGAGGAGGACTAAGGAAATTGAAGGCAAAGGCTGTTGTTTGTAAGAATCCCCACACCACATATCCTGATTTATTTCGTTAGCTCTCCCTCGACTCTTTTCCATTGCTTACCTCTCCTTTCTTGCTCGCTCATTCTCTCTCTCCCAATGTCTTCCTTGCTCTCCCTTCACAATTATCTCTTATAGCCTGTGAGGTGATTAATGGGTTTCATTTGACGTCCTCTCCTACCCTCCACCGAACACCAACAAATAAAACTAGCTCCCAACACACAAATTGTCCCTCAGAAGAGCCGTAAAACTAGGGGAAATACGGGGGCTGCGAAGACAATGAAGCAGAGCGATCTGGCCTTTGGAAAGAAAAACATTTGCAGAGGAACGGCCTGGAACAATTTCCTTTGTAGCCTCTCTCCCAAGAGAAATCCCCCTACCGTAATCTACAGTTATTGCTACTGCTGACAGCAGTTTCTAAATTAAGGAGGGGAGGGGGATAAAAAACACTTAGGTGCCATCATCTCTCCACTACTCATTGTTGTAAGTGCTTTTTCTATGTTTCAGACACACCTCGTGGGCCACGTTAAGTAGCCTGTCATTAGCCTAAGATATCTGAAAGACAGAAGGTCAAGATAATCCACAGTTGCTGAGGCTGCTTTTGGAGCTCCTTCATGGTGAGCATAGAAAAACTCTTCATGTACCGTACCAGATTCCGTACCAGAGGCAACATTTATCAATTTCTTGTCAAGGGGAATTTCATTCTGGCAGACCAGCAGAATTATGGACTGGTTTTTCCCAAGTTTAGCTATAGAAATGTTATTTATGTGCTCTGGTTGTGTCAGTGGCATGATTTGGAAAGATGAGTCCCAGTGCAGGACAATCCTCACTAAGGAAGCACAAATGTCCGCACATTTTCAAAGATATGAAGACACAGATTGGTATATTGTCAAATAATCAAATAAGATTGGATAAAGACATGTCTACTTTCAATTAACATAATCTGCAATAATGATTAGATAAGTTAACATTAAGAAAATAAAAAACAAGGCTAAAAGTTGAAATTTTCTTCAAATCTGATAAGAGTCAATTTTCTAAGATTTACATCAGATTTTACGCGTTCTCAGAATTCTGATATTAAAGTAAAAATTTTAACTAATTCCCTCAGAATTTTGATATGTAAGTCAGAATTTTGACTATTTCCCCCAGAATTTGAAATTGAAGTCAGAATGTTGAACAGCTGGCTGTAAGGGAGGGGCAAATGTGTGCAAGAGGGCGTTTAGTGTAACAAGCTAGCTGCATACAGAAGCTGCTGAAAATAATGGAAAGTGATGGAAAGCCATTTACAGCTGAAAAGTTGGCAAAAAGATGGTGGATTGATTCCAGTGGCCAAAACTTTATTTTGAATTTTAACAACTCTTAGCAAATCACCCATACTTGGATTTGATACCAGCACAGGATGACTTGTTTCTTTATTTTCTTATTTAGTTTGGCTCTTACATTCTTGCAAGGGGGCCCATGAAATCCATGATCCATAAAATCATAGCAAGATCTAACATCTAACAACTTTCAGCAATGTCACAAACTATCTCTACTTCCAAAGTCATCAGTGTGTGGATATTCAGTCGAGTAAACGTTGTCCAGGGGAGCTTGGAATCCTGGTTGAAATCATCAAAACGTTTGAAAGCAGTTTACATAAAGACTTACAGCAGCACTACGGAAGATTCTCGCTTGACCGGGATGAGAACACAACTACCCATGAGCGCTAGCATGCATTTGTTTTGTAGGCAAATCACAGAAGCCAGGACTTCGCTCAAAAATATTCTTCTGTCTTCAGCGGCTGTTTGCAGGATGGATAGCGACGAGGTAATGTATTTATATTTGACCAAATGACGATGTTAAAAATCGCTAAGTTCAACTTGGTTTTATTACCGTGAAGTCGCCCCCGCCCCCGTCCTGTTGAAGCGATAAAGTGAATAAAAGTAAAGACAACCATGAGCTGGCGATATCACACACTTGAAATAGGTCTAAACAAAACTACATACTGGTACGTTCTCACGAATACTGTAAACGGATGGTAAACAATCAACAAGTACTTACAAGTCCAGCAATAACAGGGCCAAGTCGGCATCAGTCGGACGTCCCTCCTCGTCTTTTATTTCATGCCAGCGAGTGTGAAATAAACCGAACCAATGTTTATTCTGGTCCGAGCATTCAGCTTGTTTTTCTCTCGCTTTCTTTGTTCGGTATCCTCAAAATAAACTTTTCTTTTTCTTGCGTTCTTTGCTGCCTCTGCCATGACTACAGCTCTGCGTTTGGCTTTCGCCGACACTTCCGTGTTTTAAACAAATCGGGAATCGGGGGAAGTGACGTGGCCTATGCCGTAAAGCAGTCCAAACTTGTAGTTTTTAGTGTGGCAGGGTTCCCACCACCCACCCCGAAGTTACATAGCGCTAGTGAAAGCAATACAGACCACTTCAGAACACGACAGAGGTGTCATTCAACTTATTGTAAAGTGGTGGACCATGGCGATGAATATCTAAGGACTATATTATGTTTGAAAAACTACATTGTGTTGGTTTAAGACCTTGGGAACCCTTGGCACTGAGGACTTAACAGACATGCCCCCCTCAAAGCACATTAGTATACAAGTGTCAGATGAGTCAACACATTTGGTATCATTAGTGGAATCTTCTGTGACTTCAGGGGCAACAACAACCAACAGGGCTGACAAGGATCATACAAACAAACCTTCCCTGAAACCTAAATTTCACAACTTGAAGGGTACAGTGATTCTGGCAATAACTTTCTGCTCATAATATACGCTGAACTTTAAACCTTTACCTAAAATACTCTGTCAACATCAAAGTGATAGTGCCCTTTGAAGTATTGTGTCCTGTTCATCACAGCGACCACCTTATCCCAAAGCTTTAACATATCACCAGCCTTGAATTTTATTAATGTAAGTTTCCAGCATCTGAGCTTAAGCCTGAGCATTTCCCTTCGTCTTGCTCCTGAACATTTTTAACAGTCTTATCCATGAGGCATAGTGGGAAATGCCAGCCAATGACATTCAGCTTGGTAAAGGGTATCTCACTCCATCTGCTTTGCAGTTCACAGCTGTCTGACCAATAACCAAACCCTGTCAGAGTATCATAAACGTATGTTCACCATCTTTATGATAAGTGGGCTTTATGTGAGGCAAATACAAATGAAAGTCCTCAAAGGGGGGACATACCCGAGATCAAAAGCAAAACTAATGTACTGTACATGCAGCATAACATTCAAGTTAAAACTACAGGCTTCTCATGACTGTATGCCCTTTTGTCACTGAGCAGATGATAAATTGTAATTTTCATGCAATCATCAGTTGTGCTTAGATATTCTACTGAGGGAAAACAAAAAAAAGATTGTGCAGGGTGCAGAGTAAAGCTCAGTCAGGAGTTATGCAAATGTTATTGCAGCATATGCTTCATATATAGCTGGACCATAGCCAATTAACATCCATTTCCAACATTAGCAAAAAGTTGACAAGAGAGTAATAATAATAATAATGATAATAATAATGATAATAATTAAAGAAAACACCATTAAGCAGTCTGAAACATCAAAGATATACCCATTTTTTAACCTTGCACAGCCACTGGATCCACCTGATTTAGATGGGCTTTACACGAGTACGAATTTGTAAGACTCCGGTAAAATAAACAATCGATCTGGTGATATTGACACATGGGGACCCGTATTTGTCCATGACTCTGCATCTTTTTTGAAAACGGGTCTGCAAGTGGATATCTGCGTTTTCGTCTTCATGCCGTAGTTGGTATAAACAGATAAGTCCGGAAAAGACGGTGACCTCATAGCACCCCTCCTGCTCCCCGCCCCCCGACCCATGTTGTCATACGCACACAACAACAACAACAATGGCGGCAGCCGGGCTGATTCTGATCTTGTTCCAGCAGCAACAAATATTGCTACTTTTATATTACGACTTTTATACCAACATTTGCTCACAGAACACCAACAACACCAGCTACGGCAACAACAGCAACAAGTGCTCATGCAGAGAGGCAGCATGTTACGCACGCATGAGCACTTGTTGACGTGGAATCCACCTCGGAGCAGAACCAGATGGGCCACCTGACAGGATTTTGCGTTCTCACGTAAATGCACAAGCCTATGTACAATATGATGTGTAAACAGCGATACATGTTTTGATGCCGACGCCAAGACAATACGGGGCTGTCCTTGTGTGAGGAGGGCCTTAATGTCTGTAATCAAGCAGATCCATCTTGCCAAGCTCCAAACTATGATTATCTCAAAGGAGCATGGTCGAATCAATGTCCATCTGAGCAGAGAGAGGAGCTAGCAAGATGACAGCAAGAAGTCACTGCACCTACAGAGATTATGTAAACACTAACAGTTTCAGTAGCATTTATCAAATCATGACCGCATTTCTTCATTAAATGAAAAATAACAATCAGAACTAAAAAACTCAACATAGTATTATTCGTGCTCCATTTCTGACATTTCTGTAGCGCAGTAGTGACTGCCTACAACATTATCTGATTGGTCCACAATAAATGTTGATTGATGGAATGATCCTCCAGTCACCTACAGGCTACGCTACAGAAAGGTTCAGCCCCTCCCAAACACTGAGCTGTTTCCCATATGGACTTGTGAAATATACTGAAGAGTCCATCTGGTCTGTCAGGTTAGCCATTTTTGGCAAAAACAGAAAAAACCTTCTTAGTATAAATTTCCTGTTCCAGATCCTTCAAAGTTCATCTATAAGGCACATTTATAAACAACATGTTGACCAAGAAGTTTTACACCCATAAAGAGATAAACCAAAAAAGAAAACAATTAAGGGCAACATCAGAAGTTATTAAAAATAAACTGAAATGGTGATAATGAGACCTGAAAATACCTCTGATAATGGCATGTGAAATAAAAATAAATCCATTAAATCCAATGAATTGATGAAAACAATGCAAAGGATGTCAAAACAGAAGAAGTCGGGGTCCCAAAACCGGCAGCAGCCACCGCAAAGGCTCAAATCTCTTTTGAGATTTGATCTAGGCATTCCCAAAAGCAGGTGGTTGGATGACCCGAGAGACCTAGCTGGAGTATAGTGACAGAGAAGATCGACTATGTATGATGGTTTGAATCCATTTAAAACTCTAAAAACAATTAATACTATTTTAAAATCATTTCTTAAACCAACCAATGAAGAGAAGTTGAGATTGATTTTATATGATCATGTTTTCATGTCCTTGTGAGGAGACATGCAGCAGTATTTTGAAAGAGCTGCAGCCTATGCAGAAGAGTAATTTCTATTACAATATACAGTATACCCAAATAAACCACAGTGCATGGTTGCAAGCTAAAATGTTTATGAAAGTATAAGTAAAATCCACTTTTTGTATATGCCAACACACAAGACACTTAGGAGTTGACACTACCTACATCAGAATAAACTCGGATGGATTCAGTGTATCACTTAGTGGCAAAAAATAGAATGGCAGAAAAGGATTAAAATCATATTTGAACTGACCAAAAAGGCTGTATTTCCTTTGTTTAACTGAACTTACTCAGTCCCTATTTCGTAACCTTTCCAGTTCTAGTAGACAAAAACTTGCAGCCACAGGTAATCTCTCATTTGCTTTCTGGTTAACTGTCTAGAGGTAAAATAGTCCTACAAATGCATTTGCTAGTGCTGGCTAGCAATTTTTTTTTTTTTTGCTTATTCTCCACAATTTCAAATTATTTTATGGGTATTTTTGGATATATTAGGGATCACATACTAATATATCCAGGACCAAGAAGAAAATGAATTGACAGACAGTTGCTTTAATCCTCCCTACATAATGGGATGACCAGCAGCCCCCAGGGATTGCACTTCTGTTGTTCACCTCTTTAGCACATGTGGTCTGATCTACTAAGCTCCCAAACAATGCATGCTGAATTGCGGGTGCAAACTGAAAACTTGCACATACTATCAGTGGGCGTGACAAACAGACTGAGCGTTAACTTGAATGTCCTCTTTCTGCACTAACAGTGGAGCATGTCAGTGCCTCCAGCTGAGGGATCTATGCAAATGTCAGTTTGCATTCAACCTCATGTGTGGGTTGCGGATTAATAGTGTCCTATTCACCAATCTGTAAGTCATTTAAACCATTCATCCAAGACTCTTGAGAAAATGTGTTCCAATGTTTGGATTAGGAAGATGATCTAGGCAATGGAGTTTGTGTGTGCATGTGTTTGTGAGTGTGTGTACTTGTGAGTGCGTGGGTGGGGGCAGTCTAGGTGAACAGGCCCGCAAACATGAATAACTTGCCAGTCATTAGTGGCCCCCTACTTTCTTGATCTTCAAGCAATGCAACAAGAACAAATGCAATGCTTGAGCATGGAAGAAAAGCCACAGAGGAAATAAGACATGAATAGAGAATTCTACTAGGTCCTTGTGACAGTGTGCACATGTACTTATGTCTGCTCGGTGGTGGATACACAATACAGAAGGGTGTCATTTTGTTCTTTTGCTAAAAATGCTTTTTATATTTGTAAGCTATTTTACCTTAATCATTATACTGGAGTATTATACATTGTGTTTGACATGCTGAATAGTTAACAAGAAATAATTTAGGTATTTTTTCCATAGCACCATTAAAGTAGATTTTTTCAAGTTTAAGTAAGCACACAGCAGAGCAGTGAGTGAAGTGAATATGATCTCTTATTGTCGCCTATGAACACGGTAAATGAACTTGAGCTTATATAGAACTTTCTACTCTTTTTGACGACTCAAAGCAGCTTAACATCACAGGTCACATCTACCCATTCACACCCGTTCACTCTCACAATTCATTCACTGATGGCTCAGAGTTTATATGGAAGCTGTCCATCAGTAATAGCTATCACATTCAATCCCTGTCATACCCATTTGCATGCCACTGAGCAAATTGGGGTTAAGCGTCTTGCCCAAGGACACACTGCCATGTGACAGCCAGAGCTGAGCTCAAACCTGCACCCTTCAGATAACTGACAGAGCAGATCAGACTGTGTCAGGGACACATTGTGATACATTTATGCATTGACTTCACAATTTGTGCACCAAACTAGAAGTTCCACTCACTGAGTAGCAGAGATCAGTGTCTTGTAGCTGATAATGGTGGTGAAAAACAGAGAAAGATTTCAATTTACCTGAATATTTTCAGTCATTTTCAGTAGGCCTTCTATTTTTGATAATGTTAATGATAGTAGAA
This sequence comes from Scarus forsteni, assembly GCA_036419115.1. Lineage (NCBI taxonomy): Eukaryota > Metazoa > Chordata > Actinopteri > Labriformes > Labridae > Scarus > Scarus forsteni. The sequence goes on from JAZDUH010000461.1 coordinate 7,055,947, forward strand.
ATGTATATTCCACTGTGATTAATATTAAAAAATAACGAAATGCAATCTTTTTGAGCCACAAAGTTGCAGTAAAGTGAAGCATTTATAAGCCTTCATTATGGATGATGCTCTGTAATGACTTCAACTTTGTAATTGTGTGGTTTTGTGTTCTCTCTTCAGTAAGATTATTTTAGCATCTGTTTATGTCAATGAACTAGTCAGAAACCTTCATTTCATTGAAAATCCATAAAAATAATGGCAATATTTGGCCAAGTTGATATATGAATTAATATTTTTTCCTCAGTTTATGTTAAAGGTGCTATGAGGAGAATCTATTACCGGCAAGACTCTGCTACCCATGAGCACACGCGGCGACTGTTGTAATGCTAATTCCAGTAACCTCGGAACTGGGAGTGACATCATCTCCGACTTATCTGCGTTCCAGTTGAAGTCGAAAAAAAAACATGCCGATCTACCTGGCTATTGTTAGCTGTTGTTTGCACGCCCTGTGTTGTTGTTCACAAATATCACATGAAGAATATGATTATCACTATGGCAGCATTTTTGTAGATATAAGTCTAACAATACTATGTATACAGTATACAGAAGTGCAAATAAATTGATTATTACAGGAGCTAAATAACTGTTCACACTGGGAGCATCCATCTTCGATTGTCAACTCGGGGTTGGTGAGGTTTCACCAAGTACCCTGTAGGAAATACCAACTTCGGGGGACATTCTAGTTGCAGTTTTCTACTCGAAACTCGGAAATTCCTACTTCTGACTACAACTGGAACGCATCAAAAGACATGACCCAAGCCAGAGCGTGTGTTTGTTGTGATGCTAATCAAAATGCAGCTCAGACCTTCCTCAGAACTCTGCATTGCTTAACAGCTTCTTTTTACAACATCTTACAGGATGCAAAGCGACAAGGTAATGTGTCTCTTTCTAGTTTCGTAGTGGTAGTTTTTGATGTGTGACAACAAGCAATTTTTGGAAAACTTAGTATCGTAGTTTTGTAGCCGGCTATATATTGCTACTTACAGCCCGGTGCTCTAAGACGTGTCTGAATAATATAAATTTGCTCTAGTTTTTGTCTTATTCCTGAAGTTGAGTATCCAGGCCAGTTCAGCCCTGTCCGACCTGACTGTGAAGCTCAGGAATAGCATTTAAAGATAACCTATTTAGATGCTATAAAACTCATCTTAAAGTGTGTATTTCAATCAGGCATATATCTAAAAGTGAGACTTTTTTGTAATTACATAGAAACTCCTTTTAATTTATCAACTTGCCTTTTTTAATTGTTCATTGTCAAACCGGTCGTTTTTATCAAACTTCTTTGGGTTGATGTTGCCAACAGGCATGAAAAAATAATGCTGTTTCCTCAGTGTCTTATCACTTAAGATATTGATGTTTACATTTTATAGAAAATCTAGCAAAAAAAGCTAGTGGACAGAGACAGCAGTGAGATTCATACTCATCATTACTTGAATGCGTGTCTGTTCACTGATATGATACCAGTTGCTGTAACATTATGGCTTTGTTTTTGTTATAAACCTGACGTTACGGCTTCAAACAATTCTATGACATCAGCCAGGGATCTATACTGCCCTCTGTGAACATTATCTGAATGAATTTATTTCACTTGCTTCCCAGTTGTGACTATGCTTTGCCAGTGAGTGCCTGGAATTCCACTCACTTGTACTGACTGTGACGTCATGAGCACACTCTCTACAGGACATGTAATGGCTTTAATCCCCTTTACTGAAAATAATCAAGCTGTCTGTGTGCTGTCTTCACTAAATAATGTTGTGACTTAATGCTGGCATAGCTCCGTGATTAAATCATATTTGGCTTTTCTTTTAAACTTGATCATGAACTAAAATCTACTTGTGACACTCAAACCACAAATCAGCCTGTGGCAGACAATAGCAGTGATATGATATGGCTGGATATGTTCCTAGGATGATTGTCTCTGTACCTCAAGGGCTCTTGTTCCTTCTAAATGTCATATTTGTCCAGCCTGAGCAGAGAACTGAAAAGTTCATAGCCGCACAGTCTTTAATCCAGTACTTGACGTTTTTTTATTGCTCGGCAGCAATGTGATTTACACCATCCCAATAGTGTAGCCTTAGGAGTAAAACCATCAATTTACCCTAATTCAGTTTCAGTGACAAACCTCTCACTCTGGGTAAAACTGTGGCCTCAGATCCCTTCACTGCCTCAGCGGCCAGCAGCTAAGAGTTAGAATTTGAAGCACAGTGCTTAATGTCTTAGAGTGGCATCAAGACAAAACATTTTGAAATCACATTACCATCAAATTCCTGCCTGCCCAATAGCAGAAACAGTCTTTAGAGGGAGGAGGGGGCCTGTGTAACCAACAGGACACCAAGCTGCTGTGACAATGATAGAGTAGGGGAAAGAATAGTTAATCCTGGATCTTAAATACTCAGCCAGATTGGCAGGGTTAATATAACAAACATGTATGGAGAACAGGGCAGTTAATGAGGACAGCGATGAAGCTCAAATTGATTATACCAAAGGCATTTCTTCAATTGCCAAAAATGCTCACAGGATGATCAACATTCCCAAGACAAAATTACATTTTGAGTATTTAATGAAAATGTGTTTGCTGCTGCAAGTGCTTCCATACACGTAAAGCTGTTTTCAGCTTTCCCTTATATCGTTTTTTTCATATATGCCTTACCCTCTCTGCAGCATGAGACATTTTAGAAATGTTTAAGCCTGTCCTTTATCGACTGTTCTCTAAGACAGTGAAGAACTGGTACCTCTTGATCCGTCCACTATTTCTTACCACTCTCCCTCCATAGATATCCCATCTAACTTAAGCCACCAAAGCCACTCATGTGTGTTATTGGCACTGCTGGTTTTTCGATGACCACAGTCACACAATTGCACCCCTGCAGAAGTTTGCAACACTTTCTTAAATGCTGCCTTTATTTAGGTGAACAGGGGTGACTTTAACTCTCTCTCAATCTCTGTAAATTTGATTCTTTATGCTTTTGTGTCTCTGAAGAAAATGATTGATCAATGATTGGGCCAAAGTTCTCTCTGTTAAGCACACCACTATGCATGACATCTTCATTGGCCAACTCTGAAAATCTGTCTCCCATCAGGCAGTCACACTATAAAGATCCTCCAGTGGAAGGCTTAAAATAAGCAGCTCTCAGTGGCCTGATAGTGCCTGAGCATCAAGACTCAGTGTTGGAGTAATGGGGCGTTAATGGTTTCCTTCTTTCTAGCTTGTGCTGCACTGCTGCCATGTGTCACAACAGCTCTTTTTCCTACTTAGACATGGGGAAAATATGTTTCAAATGTGACTTGGGAAAATGGAAAAAGGTATTTCAGCACTACAGACCAATCACTTAGAGCATTTTTCCTTCCGTTGTGCAGTTTCTGCTTTAAGTTGTGCCCCCTGCATGCCTTTTTTCAGTGTTATGCTTGTTTCCATGGCAATGACTCCTTGCTCCCACACTCTGCTTCCAGGTAGGCACTGACGGGGTAATAATGCTTCACTGAAGAATTTCTCATCATTACAGCCTCTGTGCCAGACCGAAGTGAGATATTCTAGCAGTACATCAATTGTCCCTGGGTGTGCTCTAATAAATTTTCATTGATATCTTGTTTGAAGGCTCAGGCATTAACATTCAACATACCTGAGTGACTTTTTACCTTTGTCTCCCTGTGTTAAGAAGAATAAAAGGGTCACAGAAGAGAAAGCATGCCAGTTGGCCTCTGTACTACAACAATGATAAATACCAAGAGCAAAAGGAAAACAAACCAAGAGTGATATTTATTTCTATACATAGCAATGCTTTTGTTAGATGATATATGTATATACATGTATATATATATATATATATATGTATTTATGTATATATATATATATATATATATATATATATGTATGTATGTATATATATATATATATATATATATATATATATATATATGTATATACATGTATATATATATGTATTTATGTATATATATATATATATATATATATATATGTATGTATGTACTGCCATTAAATGGGACTGATAAATACTGTTTAGCCAAAATCCAATCCTTAATGCTCACACAAATTTAGTATTTCTTCAAGGTCAGCTCACACATTTCACATCACTGCACTCTCTTCCACAGCCTCTGCTGACTCTGCTCAAATCCAAGATTTATCTGGCCTCCTTTGTATGATTCAACAAAATGACGAAATATAACAGGCAGCACAGTATGTTGAAGGAGAGACATGGCACAAAGTATAACAGCCTCTAAAGCACTTAATTTTAACAATACTTCTCCACTGAGTTTATGTAAACATGTGTGAAAACTTGTGGCCATTAAACTGTTCTTTTTTCCCCATGTATCACATACTTGTACATTAAGGGCCCTAACATCATGGCACAGGGCAGGGTAGGGCAGGGTGTGCGCAGCCTGCGCAATGTTATTTTTGTCCGGCGCACTGCCGTGCACAGCCAATTTTGCAATTTGGTAGACAGGCTGCCCCATGATGGGTGTGACAGTGCACTAGGGGGAGGTGCCGATCGATTCAGGTTGGCGCAGTGACAATTTCGTGCCAATAAACTGCGTGGAAGGTGCCGTGAAAGCTCACCTGCTCCCACCTGGTCTATTCTTGGCGCAGGCAAAGCGCACCCTCAGCAGCTGTAATTTGGTGACAGGTGCACATGTGTGCACATCAGAGGCAGGTATCCAGAGTCTCAGGCACATTTCAACGCAATAAACAATCATAGCAACCACTTTCAAATGAAACCGTCTGAACCAGCCTATACAATTGTATCTATATTAATTGTCCCTTCACACCTGGTGCGGGATTAAAGAAGTTTGTCATAATGGAAGCTTAACCTCATGGCAGCTGGAAAAGTGATGCAAATTAACGAACAGCACAAACAGCCACATCATCCAATATGGAGTGTATATACAGCTTCTCTCATCTCATGAAATTCAAAAGAAAAGAAAAAAAAGATAGACGTTTGCTGAATAATTGTAAGACACACTTGTGAAGTGGCTTAAGTTCTGTTGTTTATACTGTGGCAGTATCGCCCACTTACTGCATGATTCCATCAGTCATTTATAGTAATAAATGATTGATGAAGTGATCATCCAATCACCTGTTGGATTTGATTTTGAAAGGTTCTGCACCTTCCCAAACACTTTCTATGGACTCTTTCCCAGATGGATGCACTAGTGAAATGTACTGAACGGTCGATCTTGTGTGGGCTCAGGGAAGTGCACAGAGGTTTCCTTGTCTTTTGGATGGTGGAGATACTTAGTAAACACATGGTCGATTAATGTGTTGTTTGAAAATAAAAATAAATTGATTTTAAATTGATTGGCAAAAAGTATGGCACCGACCCACTCTTCTTTAAAGTGTCTTGAGATTAAAATTGTTATTTCTAATTTGCTGCAGTACAAATAAAGACTGACTGATTGATAGAGTGTACAATGACAAACATGTCTGTTAAATGAGTATGGACACAAACAAGCTCTATTAAAACTTGCAAAACCAAAGAAAACAAACTCTTTGTGTCTGTTTAGACAGTGACAAGCTGGATGTCTCCATGACTGTTTGTAATTGGTTAGTTGTTTGTGAATTGACAAACTTAACAAAAAGGAGACAGCAGCTGCCACAGGGACATATATGAACCCAGGTGGTGTAAGATCTCCAGTTTAAAGTGTCATTTATTAGACATAAAAACAGGATCTAATGTGCATGCATGGAGACAAATGTTAATAAAATAGAGAGGGGTGGTGCAGATGAAAGGATGAAAAGATGAAATGCTCTGTCACAGTAATCAATCAGAGCTGATTAAAGGTTGATTATTAATCTTATTATTTAATTCTAGCTCCAGAACGATTGTGGTAGTAATCTTCCTGAGTGTTTCCATTCCTGTCCTTTATATACTGTAGACAGAAAAATTGGGCAGACTAAAGTCTTTTGTGTTTTCACGTGGTATGCTCTTATAGACATTTTCACATAGGGATGGAATTTGAAAACCAATTCCTGTGGACAATCGATAAAAATTCCCTCAAGGAAACATATTATTGTTTGTGCTTAAAAATGCACCTTCTTATTTTCTTTCACTTGTAAACCAAAGTTGTCACAGTCCTAAAGTCAAGTATGTTATCAGTATAGACAAGTTCAGACGTTGTCAAAACTGTGGTTCAGTTTTAAACAAAAAGATACTTACTGTTTATGTTTAATGGAGGAGGACACCAGAATATTAGTGGTGTTGTATTTGATATTGTTACTACTGAAAGTCTTTGCAGGTCAACTTTGACCCACATGGGAAATCCACAAGCATCGATATGGGACTGTGAAAGAATTTGATTGATTATCAGAATCAATAATGGCATAAATATCAATAAAATACTATCACTTCTCATTCTTACACGCTTTATATTTTTGTCATTTTCCTTTGAGTTTTCTTTCACGTCATGTCTTGTCATTCCTGTTTTTTTAAAGCACTCACCCTCTTCTCTGGTTTCAGTTTTTTTCCCCCTGACCTCCCCGATTGTTGATTCCCTGCACCTGTGTTCCCTCCTGCATCACCTTTGTCTAATTATCTCTTTTTTGTTTTTAAACCCTGCTAATACTCTGCCAGATTGTCTTTGTACCTTGTGTGATCATTTTCCAGCATTCTTCCTTGTGTTTCCCTCTGTGTTTTAAAATTTGATAAGTTTATTTCTGATAATTTCTTTGCCGGACATTTTTGATACTACTCCCTGTTTCTGGATTGATTTTTTTGTGCTGATTAAGGTTTTTTTGAGACTTTGGACTTGGGGAGTTGTGCCCTTGGGTCCTTTCTAGCTCAGCTTTGTAACTATTTTTATTTTCAGTGCAGGAGGTAGATGTATACAGAAACACATTATTATGTAGAGAGAATCTTTGGCAAAAAAGTTTAGAATTTATATTTTAATCACAATAGTGACATGGAGCCAGCATGTGGATTATCTCTGGCTGTAATTCCAACACTAATTCGAACATGTATCTTCAAACAATTTCTCAGGACAAAACCTTATACCAGATTGGCTTTATTTTTCTACTGAAAACTTTTCTTTAATTGATGGTTAAAATAAAACTCCTTAAAAAATGCGGGGAAAAATTACTTTTGTGTTCATATGGTTTCATTAAGCACACACAGAAAGAGAAATAAAGGGATAGAGAATTCTCATTTTAATAAAAACATTAAAACAATCTAGTACTTAGTAGGATGTTCTCTTAACTGAATAAGTTCTTAAGAGAGTTTTGAGTTCAAACTTAGACCAGTCTTTTCAGATTCTTCTCCCTCCCCTCAGACAGTCTGATGTACATCTCTTTCCAGGATTCATACTCCAGAAGTGTGGAGTCTTTCAAGTCCCTCTGACAGTGTTTACCCCACAGGCCATCTGTCGCTCTGACATAGACCGGGTTACATTCCTCATTGCGCAGCAGCTGCCCTGGTGTGCACCTCTCCAGCACTGGCCTGGGGGTGGGGCTCATCTGCGAGTGCCTGGTGGCCTGACCTACACCCACGGGGCCCAGCAGGGTCCGGCCCAAAGACGAGACGTAGCCCCCCCTCCAATGGACCCACCACCCATGGGAGAGGTCTTAGTGGTCGGGTGCCCTGTGAGCTTGGCCATCTGATCCTTGGCTTCAACGGCTAGCTCTAGGGATGTCACCTCTCTGGTGGGGAAGGAGCCGGAGCTGGTGTGTGAGGTTGAGTGGTAGTGGCTAGATATAGTCGGACTCACCTCAACAGATAGGTTGGGCTCTGGACCCAGTCCTTTTGAAAGGGGTTGGGCTCTATTCCACTCTGGAGTTACAGTTGGAGCGAGGCGTCAGGCAGGGGTGGCAGTCTTTGTCTTTCCTAGGCTCAAGGCCTGTATGGTGGGGTTTAGATTGTACATAAAGAACATCATGTTCAAACATAGGATGCTTGTCAGACCTGGCAGGCCCAAGCCTGCTGTGTGGGTCTGCTGGGAATGTCTGGCAGAGTCTCCCATCAGGAAGAGTTTCAACTCCCACCCTCGGGCAAAGTTTCGACCATGTGGCAGGGAAGGCAGAGGACATTGAGTCCAAGTGGGCCTTGTTCTGGGCCTCTATTTTTGAGCTGGCTGATCGGAACTGCTGCTGTTAGGTGGTCGGTGCCTGTCGTGGCGCCAACAACCGAACCTGCTGGTGGACACCAGAGGTGAGGGATGCCGTCAAGCTGAAGAAGGAGTCCTATCGGGCCTTTTTGGCCAATGGGACTCCGGAGGCAGCTGACAGGTACCTGCTGGCCCAGCGGAATGTGGCTTTGGTGGTTGCCAAGGCAAAAACCTGGGCATGGGAGGAATTCAGAGAGGCCATGGAGAACGACTTCTGTACAGAACTTTTCGTGTTGAAAAAGGAGCTGAGCCGGAAGGCCAAACTCTTGATTTACCAGTCGATCTTCACCCCTATCCTCACACACACCACCCACAGCTCGTGACAGGGAATACAAGATTGGGAGTACAAGCCGCTGAAATGGTTTTCCTTCGCAGGGTAGAGATAGGGTGAGAAGTTCTGGGTGGGGCTCAGGGTGGAACTGCTGCTTCTCCGTGTTGATGAGGTGGCTCAGGCATCTGGTCAGGATGCCTCCTGGACGCCTCCCTGGTGAGGTGTCTGGGCATGTCCCACCGGTAGGAGACCTCGGGGAAGACCCAGGGCACGCTGGGGAGATGATGTCTTGCAGCTGGCCAAGGAATATCTTGGGATCCCTGGGAAAAACTGGACAAAGTAGCCGGGGAGAGGGAAGTCAGGGTGTCTCTGCTCAGGCTGCTGCCCCCGTGGACCCACCAAGGAAAAGAGGAAGAAGACGGTATAGTAAACTATGACCCAAGCAAGCTGATGCATGCTGCTATGGTATAACAACAATAACAACAGCAGTAATTATTAAAACAATGATTTTTTTGTGATTGTATATGTAAAGTACTTACAAAATGTAATGTTAAAATGCCTAGTTGACTAGAAGTGTGCCAGTGGCACAAACCCCAGCTAAGGCATTTCTAAAATTGTCAGGCAAGGTGGTTTTAAAAATATTATTATGTTTTTGCCGACTTATGTTTGTTTGTCTGTCTGTTTGTTAGCAAGAGTACTGGACAGATCTTACTGGCATTATCAGAAGATGTTGGAAATTGCCAAACTTAGAAATGATAAAATTTTAATGGTGATTCAGATAAACAACCATTTTTGTAACCAGTAGTGAGTGCATTTTCTCTGCAGTCTTTTGCAGTAGTAAAATATTTTCCCTATTCACATTTTTTTCCTAACATAATCTACTTGAAACTGTAGCAAAAGTTCAGGCTCTAAGATTTCTATTTATATTTCAGTCACTTTTCTTTTATTTCCTGACCCTGCCATCCTGCACAGGTCATTCAAATCTTCAGCTGATTAAGGGCACATTCTCACTTGAACACTGAGCCAACCAGATTCTGTAAGTGGCATGGTGGCATGTGATCCTGGCTACACTCGTCAGTGTCCAGGGCCAACTCCTCAGAAGTCTGGCCCCACATTGCTTCCTGCAGGCCACATCAGCACCTCAATCACATCAGGGTCCAAGCAAGCTTCTCATAAGTCTACTCCTCATCATATCCTGTATTCCTCACCACCACTAGTGTCTTAACTCCACAGGGTTATCCTAGCAGTACCCCTGAAGTACATCAAGACATTGTGATGGAGTCTAATTGCCGGATATGTTAATCACAAGACACTGCACATTTTAAGCCATCCATATTTGTTAAAAAATAACCGTTCACTTAAATTTGGTCTCTCCTGACTGGACTTATTATGTTGCTGTTTCATGATTCACTACAAACTTCTATAAACAAGCCTGCTGCAAGTACTTCAACCAAGGTATTTTTAATGCTGATTTGACTTCTCTGTATCATCTTTGTTATCATCAGTGTTTACTGGATTCATAAAGCTTTGTTCTCCCTTCCTGTAGTCGTCTCATACATATGCCTCTCACACAGACATGTGCAAGGGCAGGGACGTTCCTGAATAAGCCATGCAGCCAACTATACATACTGCAATGAAATTACAGCTTTCCTTGACTTAAGTGGTTCTGACTGAATTTTTTTTTGTCTTTGAATTAAGAGAATATGGATTGGATTGGATTTGAATGAAAATGGCGAGGAGCCCAGTGTATCTGTATTGGCCTGTTTTTGTTTAACAACCAGTAATGTAAATGTCAAGCTTGATGCCAGTGTCTTTTTGGTAGAGGGTCAAGTATAGCATCCCTGAAAAGCAATAACTTTTGTGGAGGAGGCTCTTAGACACACTTGACCAGTCACTCTGCTCACACTCTTTCCTCCCTCACAGACTCTTTAAGGTAATAATGTCAAATGCAAATTCACCTCACTTCAGACTTAAAAAAAGCCAATGTATCAATCCAGTCTCAAAAACTGAGAGTCATGCAGCTTAGCTCACACAGCACAGAACCTGTTGGGTAAACATGTAGTAGTAATTAAAAGAATCACCTAATTAGGAATTTTTATACTTAGAGAGCTTTATACACCTAGTATTTACTCAACAAAGAAAAATGAATATCTAAAGGGATGTTTCAGTATTTTTGAGGCTGCTTAGTCAATAAAGTGGCTGAGAAGGCTTCCAGCAGAGCTAAAGCTTTTGGTCAAACCAGCTGAGACTAAGGATGTATTCACACCTATGGCTAACTAGCAAGTTTGTAGACCTCTGTATTTTTATGTGTAGCGTCCAGCATTTGACAAATTTTCTCTTCTGCCCAGATTTCTATGAGACATTTTATTTCCTCACTGCTTTGTGTCAGCCCACGAATAATTTCTGGCTAATCTTCTTCTTCTGCTGTTCCTGTGTTGTCCAGTCCTTCCTCTTCTAGAGTTTTGACTGAACAATTGGCAACCAGGTGCATTACAGCCCCCCACTACTATAGTGTGAACCACAGGTATGAGACACTCGTGTCGGCTGCTGAGGGGTTTGTGTTCTCACTGCAAAGGAATTGATACAGGGCTTGAATCAAAGCAAGTGAAGCCACCTATTTTGGCGATCTCGACCCGGTTGTTGAGTGTTTGTCTTTTTGTTTGTCTTTCAGCAAGATTACACAAAAAATACTGGATAAATTTACCTGAAAAATCCCATTGCTTAATATAGAGAATAATAGGCTGTATTACAAAAAATATTAACTCTGACATCACCTGATTGGATTGGCTTCAAAATTGAAATGATAATATATACAATACCACTCTATCACCAGAGTCGATTTCATCTGGATCCGATCCAGACTGACGTCACAAAAAAGCATTGACTTTTTTAATGGCAAATCCCATTCATTTCTCCCCAGCTACTGTGAGGGTTTTGCCCCCTTTACGTCATTATGGGAATTGTAGTTTATTTGCAAACTCACGTCAATGTTTTTCAAGCCTATGTCACTATATTACCAAGCTTCCCTTGTCATGTCAGCAGAGGAGTTCTCCACTTGGACAGACATGAGTAGAGACCCAGCCGTCATTTTGGAGTGCATGGTGATCCAGAATTGTACCTTGGTGAAGGTCTGCGCTCTCCAGGGGATTTTCTAGTTTTGCTTAATTTTTGTGAGTTTCATCTGAAACGAGCCAATTGTTGTTTTTTGATGGAATGTACAATGGAAGTAAATTTCAGAGGACTTTTTTTTCTCTGTGTTTAGCACTATTTTCTGATGCAGCAAATTGCTGTGTGCTCTTCAGCCTGTGTGCATTGTAACAATCTACTGAGCTTCACCCTGAAGTATTACCTATTTGTGTTCATAAGAAACATCAATGGACCCAAAGAAAAAAGACTGTCTTTGTCACCTGAGTCACAATCTCTCATAGTCGGGTCAGTATTAGTTTCCTCTGCCATTGTTGTGTCTTTTTGAGTCCACAGACAGAATGACATATAGTTATTTGCTCTATTGTAAAAAAAAAAGTGCCAAACAAAGTCATATCCTGGAGGAAAAAATGAAGCAGTTTTGTGCTTTTTTTCTGTAAAACTAACACAAATATGTGAAATAACTGCAACTGTAAAAAGCAGTGCACCTTACTGGTCATGACTGCATGTACAGAGGTTAGTATAAATGGTAACAGCTTAGGTAGCAGTATGATCAGATACTTATCACCTTTCTTTATTAAATGAAAAACAATTTTGAGCACTACAAACTCCTTAATAGCAGAGATACTTTCACTTCCAACATATTTTGGCAAGAGTTTCTTCTACCAAGCACCTCCTGTGCCAGTTCGCAGTAGCACCTGCCGACTGAAGTATCTGATTGGCCTGTTGTAAATGTGACTGACAGAATGATAGAACAATCAACTTCTGGAAAGGTTTTGCCCTCTCCTCTCCTTTAACATGCCAGCATTCAGCAAAATGCTTAAACAAACAAATATCCCTGTCAGGACCTCATCCACTAAGATCTAAAATAACGAGTGCGTTCACATAGCTGCACAGCTTCATTAATAACTCTGGTACTGTTGCCTTTTGACTGTCATGCTCTCCATGCACTGACAGCTCCTAAACTCACTGTCAGTGCGTGGAGAGTGTGATGCAGTCAGCTCTGAGTGACAAATGAAGTAATTATGGCTATGAAGTTTTTTTTTCTTTTACACTGGTCAAATGACCTCCTCCGCAATGTAGACCAAAAGTAGAGGGGCTTTACCTTATGTGTGTGTCTGCATGGCATACTGGATTGTTCCTCTTTTTCCAGTCCTTCATAATGAAAGATGAAAGACAGCTATCAAGTTTGCACATGTTTTTATAGTAGATAGGGCTGTAACCCCCAAATTCACAGCGTGGTGCTGCTCTGTTAGACAAACCCCACTGAAAGCGCAGCACTGCGAAGCCCTTTGGGGGGGAGGGGTGATTCCCAGAGAGTCAATAGCTCTCGTGAGAATAGCGATGTCACACATTCATAAAACATGTTTTAGACTAAGAAAAGAAGTAAACACTTCACTTCGCTTCTCTAAGGTCCCTTTGCTGGTCCCATCCATACATCTTTGTGATTTATTTCACTTCTATCTTCCTATATCCTTGTAGAAAAGATGTTTTGTGTCATACATACAATGTTGTTTATTTCTGTATCTCTAAAATTCACTTTCCCTGGTGTTGTGCTGTCTCTGGGACCTTCTGACCGACTGCTGACCTGACATGTGCTTCCGGTTGTGACAAAATGACAATCTATTGAGGAAATTTATGTTCGAGAGTCCATGCATTGTGTTTATTTTGTAAGTGCCGTATACTGCAGGCGGCTGCACAGGAAATGGACCTGAAGTGAATCTCCAGCACCAAGGCGTGTGCTGGTGCTTGCGCTTCAGGGATGCGTTGGCTATACATAGCTTGATGCTTTACATGGTTGGTATTGCAGACCCCTGCTTAAAAGTTAACTTAAAAAATACAATTACGGTTAAGTCAATGCTCTAAAAGTCAGCAAGTTCCTGTGACCAAACATGTTTGCCTCTGAGTCACAGAAAAGAGTTTTTGATCTTTTTCCCATTTGATGGTCAGTCTCTTTTAGTAATTGCGTGACAGCTTTATTTAGTACTTTGTTTTATCTACAGTGCAGCACAACTACTGCAGTGAGAAGTAATTTTGGTGCTTGAGTCTCAGTACACTGATCTATGAATGACTGTGGAAGACTGCTGTACATGCTGTGTCCACAGTTCTGGTACAGTCTATATAATCTCTGGGGAACTGAAGGCAGAGGGGATTTTAGCACAGTAATGGTCATTCAGATGGCAATTCACTGTGTTCACTTGAATGAAACTGCACATAAATGACAGCAGGCTGCACTGCATAACAATGCAGAACTCTGCTCACATCACAACGGCCACTTGGAACAATAAACTCTGCAATTTCATCCAGCACATGTACAGTTTGAAATTCTAATTACAGCCTCATTTTCAGCTTGGGTTTAACAAAGTTACATTTCCTTTTTCTCTGTTGTGCAAACTGAAGCTGATGGTGCTGGTATGTTGTTGTGCATCACTAAATATGTTCCTCACTGGCCTCAGATGACTGTCTCACTGTAACAAATAGCACAAACAGTTCATTTTTCAAGTCATGTGGTCTGTTGTATGTTACTTTTCATATAAGTGTCAGGTTAGTAGAACACAACTAACAGCAACACCTGATTAAGTATTATTTTACTTTAAGTATTTATTAATACTCAACTAATCTCTAAAAATATGTACTAACTTATTGATCACATATAAACACAGAAAGGATTTTTTGATGCAGAAGGAGGACTAGTAAACACTTCACCAATCCATGAGCATTATCATCTGTTTATATGTATGTTAAGTAAAGAGGAAGCATTAGGATAAAAGTACTGATTATCCAAAAAAAAGTTTGTGAATGAAATAGTCATGGTATGTTAAGTGTTAATGCCTTACTTATATAAATTCCATCCATTCACCCATTTATGCATCTATCCATCAGTTATCTACACTGCTAATCCTTTTGGGGATCCTCAGGGGCTGAAGCCGAGACCAGCTGACTTTATGTGAAAGGTGGGGTACACCCTGAACCAGTTACCAACCTATTGCAAGGTCACATCGAGAGAAAAAAAACATCTCTCAGATTTTTGTGGTGATCAGAATACAGATGCAGACTCAGGAATTTCAAATGAATTGGTAACACTACATGATAGCATTAGTATTTCCTGCTAATAACTCGGCAAACGACCGTAACAGAGTTCAGTTCATTAAAATGCAGATTACATGTCAGTGTTATCAAGTCCAAAGTTTATAGCAGTTTAATAAAGTAACAAATCACCACAAACTGAGAGTGGGAGCGGATGCTATAATGACTATGTTACTATTTATCAGCATAGTCATAAATGATCAGGAAATCATTTTTGTTTGTGTTTTGCATATGTCTTTAGAGGACTTCTGGTTTCCCTTTTTCATTGAAGAGAAAAACACAGATAGGCAACAAAGGATCTGCATGGCTTCTGTTTCCCTCCTACCTGTTGCCGCCATAGCAGGTAACACATTGGAGGAAGGTAAACACAGCTGTGACAATGTGCATGGCCACCTGACTCAGGGAAATGTGAGGGGGACTTTTTGGAATTTTCCTTTTGTATTACTGAAACCGCATAGCATCTGCAGTGGTCATGAATATAACTTTAATACCATCCATTTATATTTCATTCCATCTCAAGATACATCTGGCAGCAGCTGAACTCAGGATCCAGCTAACCCCCAGCTAGACATATTTTTTTAATTATACATTGTTGAGCAGTTTTAATTGTTTCACAATCACTTAAAAATTAAAACATGATCTAAAAACTGTTGGGGGACACTGAAACCTAGGTTCTGCAAGTACTTGTCCAGGCAGGCCTGCTCAGAGAAATAGCTGGGCCCCTGAAGGCAAGAGGAACAGGCCCCTTCATTTTGTGAGACTAAATAAAATGAATACCCTTCACTAATAAGCTCCCCTCTGTCCTCCTGCACTTGGGCAGATATTGTTGTGTGCTCATTGCCTCTGCTGCTTCTTCCGCTGTTGCAGGTGTTTAGTCTCCTTGTTGAATTGAACCCTCTGCATTGTACCTCATTTTCAGGTCCTGACATTGGCAAAGGCAGTTCAACATTACAGGAACAACAGTAACGTTCACTGGGACTGCCCACAACATTATTGTTTGAGAAAAAAAAGGTTTTATTTATTTGTTATCTTTTAGTTTTTGGAGAAAATTATTTTATTGATTTAGCGTGTAATGTTGTGTTTTAGTTTAGTTGAAATTGCGTTTTGATTGTCATTGCTCCAATTTCGTTGTCCGTTTCAGTGCTGACCCAAATGAACCCCTCTCAGTGGCTGGGCCCTAGAAAGCTCCCCTTATTGGCAGTCTTGAGCAGAGGTATACTTCAAATTAGCAAAGCCCACACAAAGGGCTGTATTTAAGTCTATAAAAAGAGCACAGATTTTAGATCTGTAGTTTTCTGACTTTTGTCTATGTGAACAGAAGTCTTTGCATTCCTGAGCATGTATGACGACTTATGCTCTTGATTTGGAGGAAAAACCGGTGTGTTTGTGTAATTTGAAGAATAGAAGACACACAGTGAGTCAATGCAAAATGTGAAAAAGGCATAAATAAGACTGAAATAGATGAAAGAAGAGGAGAGAAAGGAGTGAAGATTTGACACATGCTGGAGAACTCATGTGCCTCTCACAGAGGCATCCACTTGCAAGAGTATGTATGTATACTCACTAATGCTGTAATGAGGGCATACATCAGAAGTGGGCTTTATGGCAGCATTTGCTTTGCAAGAAAAGTTTCCTCATCATGTTTGGAGCATTCGCTTTCATAAACAGCTGCGTTTCTCCTGATTAAGAGGAGAGCTTCTGTGTTCATTCCTACAGTCTACGCTGATTAGGGCAATCCTGGAAAGTGTGTGTGAAAGCTTGATAGAGCTTAAGCTCAAGGCAGCAGGAAGACAATTCTTGCAGGTTAAATTTAGAATCTCTTCATATAATAGGAACTTGTACAGTAAACAAGTTTAAAAACAGAGAGAAAGATGCTGTTGTTGTTTGCAAAAATGTTTATTCATCGTAAGCTGAGGGGCTCCCTTTGTATAAAGACCCACAAAGACTTAGATGGTGCTTTCACAATAAGCTTTCGGGCAGGGATCCAAAACTTGATGTCGAAGTGGAGTTTATTTCATAAGTGTGAAGACAAACATACTGCAGTTAGGCACTGTGCCAGAGTCCGAATGTCAAGGTGGTCTCTGGCATGGTTTAAGGTCATTTTCAACCCTCGATCATTTAGGAGAATTGTTCTGATACGTGTGCGTTCCATGCTAGACACAGTTTGTTTGCATTTACTGTGTATGAACACAGCAAACCAGGGCTATTTCCTAACTTTAAGGATGACTTTTAAGTCACTGACATATTTTTTTTGTTTTCTTCATATCGTTTCGGTCTTGGACCATATTCCTCCAATGATATTTAGATTTTTTATGTATTCAGCCTACATAAACAACCTGCATCTGCTTCCAAGTATGTCAGTATCTGACCACATTCAAAGCAAACATTATATACATATACATATACATATCTTTGTTGTCTTAGATTACCGTTATGTTTGTCCTTACACACGTGCCTATATAACTGATGTAACTGCTTCTGTACTTCTTTCGCTCAACTGGCCATAACAAACTGAATTAATGAAATATGCCTAAGACAATACTATGGATTTATCAGAACAAACATCTTGGTATCAAGCATAAACAGTTGCACAAAACTAGCCTGACATGAGTGGCCTCAGCTAGTTTCCAAAAAACCTTTAGAGCAGTGAGTACAACGTCCCCTTAGGAATGGGTGCCGAGTTAACTCATCACACTGCTATAGAGTAAGCAGCAGCAGTAATACTAATTAAATTACATCTACAGGACAACCAGACCAATAATGGTTTTATGTGTGCTACAGGTAGTCTGTGCATGGGCACAACATACATGAGAATATCAAGGGGTTAACATCACGCACTATCTTTACAGCAGATCATCACAAAACTTGAATACATGGACTGATTCAAAAACTTTTGAGTTTTCTGTGGTTTGCCATTTAAAGCCCCTCTGCTATCTTTGCAGAGTTTTTTTTACACTTGCATTACATTGATAAATATGATTAATCTTACATAGAACATTTGACAATCCAGTTGTCATTATTATATTATAGTTTTGTGAGTAATTTGACCGACTGGCTTTCCTCTGTGTGTTTGAGTGCGTGTGTGTCCAACTGTGTGCAAACTTTGAATTTACAGCCATATCTGCTTCAGCAGGTCATAATTTATCAACAGTTTGAAGCACTATGTATTTAACAAACAACTGGTGCAGCTGCTGAAAAGTTCTGTTTAGCACATTGTCGCTCAATGATTTTCAGCACCATGGACAGCTCTGCACTAGCCGACAGTATATTCCTCAGCATTGAATGCCTCCAATCTCTGTGGTGTCAGTTTGCAGTTTTGTCAATGTCTTTTGTTTATGTGGGCCGTTGCTCATGTTTGTGTAGGTCCATGTCAATGTAACTATTTAAAGACCTCTGCCAAGGAGGTTATGTATTTGCCGGTGTTTGTTTGTTAGTTTGTTTGTTTGTTTGCAAGATTACGCAAAAACTACCAGACAGATTTTACTGATATTTTCACAAGATGTTGATAACGGCCCAACTTAAAATGATTAGATTTTGGTGGTGATCCAGATAATTGCTATTAGCAAACAATAGTTTTTGCTCAATAATTGTCTAACTAATAATGATTTGATTCTGAGTGCCAGGTGTCGGTTTTCAGGGTCAAGTCATCATATTATAATAGTAATAAATGTCATGGAACTACTGCTTATAGATGTAACAACAATATGTGAGTTACCTTGGCAGAGGGTTTCACTCTCTGAGTGCCTTTTAGTTGTTCTTGTACTTGTCTCTAGTTTTTGTCTCGTAGGCTGCTCAGGATCAGTGCTGTGGACATGTAAAGCCTCAACTACTAAACTGCAAAGATTTGGCTTTTCCTTTAGCCTCATCCCACTATCAGTTCCTGATATTAACTTCAGGATGATCAGTAAACGGAAATACGTGGTACTTCTGCAAGTATATAAAACCATTAATTTCCAACAAAGAGAATCTGCTGCTGTGGACCCATTTGACTCCAAGAACATTATTCGACATCAACCATAACCGGAAATTCTATCATTTAAGATATTCTCATTCTTAAATTGGTTAAACCCAACTTTTTGGCAGTTCAAGCAGACGCTGCCATAATTAAGAACACCAGTCTCTCCCACTTCACAATTGTTATAGTTGCTAATATTTACAGGTTGTTATTAATTATTCCACCATAATAAATACCTATACAACCATAAAGAGAACTGGACCCTCTTGAAAACATCTCACGAGACTAACCACTTATAAATTTTATTTTAATTGAGACAAAGCTGATAAGCACATACATGGTTCAGGAACCCAGATGCTTGTTGCTACATATGAAATAAGTAAATTAATTTTAAAAAGTAAATGAAAAAAATAAAATAAAATGAAGGGTGTAGTATTCACCAGATCTTCTGTTAGATGTCTTGAGAAAACATTTGTTATGATAGGGGGCTATTCAAATAATGACTGATTGATGCATTGATTGATTGATTGTGTTGAAGTTTCTTTGAGTTCTTCCTAAAATTTCTGTTGAAGCTGTTTATTGTGGTGATATTTATCAAGAGACACAGCTATATAAGAAGGGGAGAGAATATGTAGCACACAAGACCCTGATATGAAAGGTAGCATCTTTAATTTAGTGTGTCATTCCTGTCTGTTGCATGATCATGCAGCTGACAGCTTCAGCTCTAAATGTCACACACCTGCAGGACAAAAACAAAAACATGGCTTTTTAGCCAAGGGGCACCCTGTCCCACAGAACTAATTTTACCTGCAATAAGGATGAAACAAACACATAATTATGTGAAAGAACATCTTGTCAGATCGCAGCCCTTGTGTGAGGAAAAAGGAAACTTTCTGACTTTGGTGCCTCCAAGTGGTTCTACCAAGAAGTCACAATATCACAAGGAATACACAACACTACCTCCTGTTTACACAGATGTTCAATCTGAGGACAAGGGGATATTGTGATTGGCTGAAGTCATCTATGTACTACTTTTCCTTTTTCCCTCACCCTTTGCAGAAAAAGGCGTCGAATCAACCTTCTATCTTGTAGAAATTCAACTTTTGTAGCTTTCATTATTTTTTCCCCTTGATTGTCGCCCTTACCGTGGCCCTGCTATTTTTTTGCACATGACGAACAAAATAAAAAGAGTGATTGTCTTTTCTTAACATTTCATTTATAGTAGATGGTATAATGATCTTGTTTAAAGAGCTGATCCCATATCTAAGTAACTTTTTCAATGGTATCTTAATTAAACCCAACTAATGAAGCTTAGAACGCACATAATAACAATATTTTGTCAATCCTCTTACCCTCAGTGCATCTGTGTATTTGACATAATGCTGTAATACAACCAGATTTCCTTCCAGCTACTTCCATCCATTTCCTCCTGGCTCAGTCTTGCATCAGTGCCACATCTCTCATCGACCATTCAGCTTTTTTTGGAGCTCAGTACAGTACCGGCCAACACTGTCCCATACTCAGTCTGAAAGGCACATGACGAGTGACACTTCAGCACATGACATATTCGGCTTTAAAGTGACGTCACGGCAGCGTGGGGCTCAGCAGGCAGGTCGTTCGTCAGTCTGAAAGAAAAGGAGCAGCAGGAGACGGAGCAGCCTCCTCTCCTCTCTGATGACAAGCTCTCATTCCCCCCTCTCCCAAACTCCTCTGGAATCACTCTCCGCCTCACGGATTCTCCTTTTCCGCTTCGCATCCCCCCTCTTTCTTTTTCAGTTGCACCTATTAATTTCCTTATTTTTTTTATTTAGTTATTATTTACTTTGTCGGAACCCCCTTTTGCATTCCCAAACCCGCACAGAAATGTGACAAGACAACCAGGACCCCCTGCCGTCGCTGACTCCTTCTCCTCCATGCTTCACAGATCCGAGCATCCTCATCCTCCACCCTCGAGAAGCTTTTGGACGTTCATCTGCCTTTCAACAATGTGGGAGAACGTGCGCTGACATTTCAGCGGCGGGGATGCCAACCACACGCCTTGTTTTCGCTCTCCGCTGCTCTCATCCTTGTCTTTTCAGTGGGAGCGTAATGACAGCTTTGCGCGAAGGCAAAGTTTGAGGGGATTTATTTGGGTCTCCCACTCACCTGGCCGCCAGCTCGCGTGCACCTCAAACTGATAGCCTGGAACATTATAAAAAACTATTGACGAGCAAGTTAGAAGAGACCTGATTACTGTTCTGGTATATCTGGAGTGGGATTTGGCTGAGCTGTTGAAGGTATTTGATGTGCGCAACGCTGAAGGATATGGCTTAAATTATGGTTGCGTTACTGACAGCTGGAGGAAGGTCCGTCCCTTGAGTGTTTTTTATCAGATATTGTCGACTTTGGTGGAAAACCATCTAAATGGGAGGATATCTACAAGACTGAGTCGGATTCGGCAGACGAGAAAATGTGGATAAAAAGGAGTGTTGCGCGCAGGTAAGACACGAACAGTTTTATCGAGCCTTAGAAGTGATTGTATTGTGATTTATTTGGGCATGGGAAATTATGTTTTCTATCGCCTATTGCACATTTGACGTGCTTCTCCTCAGGTTGTTTTAGTTTTTTTCTAATATACGCCACTGCAAGTTATATGAGTCTGCTGGGATTGATGGACACATTATGTGAATCATATATTAAAGCATGAAAATTACAATTGTTTGGTGCAAGAGTGAGTCCAGTATACCGACTAATTTCTTTTTGGGCTGACAATCTTCACGCGGAAGCTTTATATGGATATCGTTTATTCTGTTGAAAGATAAGATAAAACCAAAAGTTACACATCCTTTACGCTGGGGGTCGCCAACAGTATGGCAGAAGCCTCTCAATTGCACTGAAATCCAAAACACACGCATAGAGCGCACAGACACTGGCGCGCAGCCTGTCTGACAGCTCCTGCACTGTTGTGGAGGCGAAGAAGTGCACGCGCCCTCAGAAAAACCTGTATTTACAAAGAGGCAAATGACATGCAACTCCACATCCACTCTAAGAATTAAAACCATTGACTCGTATTGAAGTTTTGTTTTCCGAAGTTTAAAGATGATGTTAAGATGCCTGAATAGAGGAAAGAGACCCTAAAAGACCCTCAGAAATGTTGTATCTCTTCTGTCTTTACTCCTACAAAAGGAATTGTTTGATGCAAAATCGCATTTATATACACAAGCAAATACTGCGTGAAAAAAAAAAATCTGACCCCTTCTTGATTAATAAGGCTGCAAAAATGCAGAATCTGCCTCATTCATTTAGCCTGAGAGAACTTCAAGTTCAATGACACATAGAGAATGAGACCAAACCTGCGAGCTATCAGATTCCCCTGCCACCTGCTGGATCTCATTCCAACCACTGACTCTAATTCTTGCCCATTTGCAGCCCATGCATTTATTATAGTTGACACACGCACACTACATATATCAGTGAAGACCTCGCAGGGCAATAGCAATGCATGCTGCACCGCTGTGCAGTTTTATAACATGATGAAAATGAAATGCTTATGTCCCATATCTCTGGATGGATCGGCAGTGGCACAGAGAAACCAATTTTCAGTTTGGGATTTTTCCTGCTTGCTGGCAGGATGTGGAATGCCAAAATAGGATGAAGGATGAACACGAATGATGTGTCCTTAGTGAGTTTGCAGCTGTAGGATGCTCCTATCTTTGTCATTTTCATCTCCATCAGACAGCAAATGCTAAAAGAGATTTTTTAACCTAGAGTGTCAAACTCTGACAATGACATGTTTAACATTGTTGACTCATTATTTGATTTCTAGAAATGGACAAAATAGGCATATGTGTAAAATACTCCAGATCAGACCTGAATGAACATCGCTGGGTGTGGACACAACAGCAAACCAGAAAATGAGCTTCTCAAAGCCTCCCAAGTATTTAATATGGCATCTCAGATTCTAAAGTTTAGCTGTAATAATGGTAGTCTGGGCATGGAATAAAAAAATGCAGACTTATGTTTATGTTTTGTAATATGGAAAGTTTGATGGTATGGTAAATTTTAGTAATTGGTTAGATATTTGGCACTATGAAATAACATAATAGTGCCAAATATCTAACCAATACTATAAGCATTGGAATCTGCTTTGATGCAATATCAGTAAGGGGTGTGGGGGTATTTCAGCCGAAATGTAAATCTTAAAGAAACAGTTCGGTGTTTGAAAATGTCTAACACTATTTATTTTTAATATGGAGTAAAAAGGGAACATCATAGCTTTGAAATCATTTTGCAACATCTGTAAGCTTTTCTTGTCTTACAATTATGTAATTTAAAAACATACAATAAACAGTAGGGACCTTGATCACCTTAGCACTCAGATTAACTCACCCTTAACACACTAAGCATATCATAACATAACATTTGTGGCATGTTTTATGTACAATAATAATCAGCTTCATCTGCACTCAATTTATGATGCAACTGCATTAATGTACAAGTAACCATGCTGCAGGACATGTTTGAGCATTACACTGAAAGAGATTTTTACAGAATATGTGAAATATTCTCTGTAATGTGCTTAAGTGCATAGAGGTCCAATAAGACTGGTCTGCAATGATAACAATAGATTTTTTTTAACCTTTTTATTACCCTAAAAGTGGCATGGTAGTATGGGTGTGTTCATACTGTATGTGGTTGGGTGTTGATAGGCTTCCCTTACTTTAGAAAACATAGCAAATCAAATTGGACATTGTGCTACAATAAAATAAGCACTTGAATGAATTGCATATTGCAGTCTTTATCTTTTCAATAAACCGCCTAAAATGTCTGACTTTGGTAGATTTTCCTGGGTCTTGCATGCTGTTCACACATACAGTATGTGTTTTCTTTCAGATTTAAACTTAAGTTTAAATAATAGAATGTATTTTAAAAAAAACCTCTTTGTGTCCATCAAATAAAAGGCAAAAGCAACAAATCTATCAGCTGGAGTATCTGGAGTATAAATATTCTTTATGTTAATTTTATGCAGTATTCCTTTAAAGTCGTTGGTTTCATATGTTTTGCATAAAACCCTTTTTAAGATGAATTCAATAGTAATTTATAATGACAAGCTCAAGACAGACAGTCTCTCACGAGAGGGGTAACCAGCAGGGATTCTCTCCCCTAGTCTCTGCATCTTGGGCTTAATCTTTCATGGATGTCATACAGGTTTAGGTTCCCCACAGTGAGCTCTCATATCGCTGAGACGCCAGAGATGATATCTGGCCCAGCACACCACAGCACTCACAAAGACTTCCTCTGTGAGTTTCCACTGACCTGCGACAGGATTGTTAGGAACAGGTGTCTGTTAGGACACGTATCTGCAGAAAAAAATCATCTCATTAAATGCCAACTGAGATGTTATTAATTAAAGCATGTCTTTAATATTAACAATATTATGATCATGTTGTTAACATCGGGTCTTTTATCCAAACCGAAGTCTAATTTTCATTAACACTGCAGGCTTCATAAACCAGCCTCTTAATCTGAATGTAACACTGTTTGTTGTTTTCTCCATAGATGTTTATGAGCAGTTTTCCTTGCAGCTGGCTTCACCAAGACCTCCTGGACTGGCTGTGACTTATATTCCTGATAGATATTTCTGTGATTTAGGTGCAGCCTTAATAGCCACTATGAGGGTTATTACCAGGCGTCTCTCGAGCGTGATTAACCTAATTTGCAGCTGTGTTGCTTCTCTGAGATTCTATCCTCTTGAGATTTGTGTGTGCACGCATGTGTGTGTAGTTCCTTGTAAACACTGTGCTCCGCTGCCTGTCAAATCCTGATGGATCAGAATAGGTTGTCCCTCTGAAATAGCCTATGACGAGGCTTGCCAACTGGTAGGTTGGTACCCATTAGTAGGTTTGCAGTGTTGGTTTTAGTTGGCAGTAAATGTGTGATGGAGTAGGCAACAAAAATGGGAAAAAGTCTCTGATGTATGGAAGCTCTGAGCCAACATACATTTACTTTGTTGCTGTTGAGAGTAATTATTAGTTGTTATTCCAAGATCTCAGTTTATTTACCTCGTTGACTTGGAATAAAAAACTGTTTTTCCATGATTATGAGTACATTTCTCATAATGTCCTGAAAATGTACATGTTTGCATGGGAAACAAAGAAAAGGGGAAATGTGCATGCATGCCTATAAGGCAAATGTACAGATAACCCTGCACAGCAACTACAATCTCCAAATTTTGTCAGTCACGAGGCAGATCAATCTTGGAAAGATTCTGGCAAATGCATTTGGTCTTTGACAAAAAAAATATCAGGACCAGTCAAGTTTCTTTAGAGATATTTAAGCTGTAGCTATGAATGTGGAAGAGTGGAGAGAAGTCTGTAAATGACCTGTAGTGAATGTCTCAGACAGAACATTCATTCAATCGCTTTGCTATCCTCAAAAACTTTCTATGGGACGTTACCCAGATGGGGTTGAAATATATCCCCAGGACTAGAGAAACAGTCCCTCTGGTGTGTCAGGCTACTAGAATGATGTGGAACTTGTTATGTTCTGTCTTTTATTTCTATTATTATTTTTCTATCTTTGGTCTAAACTAAAACCATAGTGGCTCAAATTTTCAAAACTATGAATCATGACATCATATTAAGGTCATGGTACTGAAGGCTTGACCAGTTCAGCTGAAGATACAACCAAAAAAGGAAGAAACTGATGCTTGGTCCTTCTGACAAGCTTGAAGTGCTTGAGGAAAGGCTGTAACCATATGTGACTCTTTGTTGATTGGCATATGACAGACATCCCCAAACGGCGGACTACCATCCAAGTCTGAATCACATCCTACTGAATTGAGGATGATTTTTGCTTCCCACATGTGGCTACACAGCCAACCAAATTCCTTCATTCAGGTGAGCCAGTGTGAGCAAATGAGCAGGGTGTTTAAGATTCAGCTTTCTTCAAATATAAAGATATTTCTTTAACATTTCCCACATGGACTTGGAGTTGCACTCTGTGAATCGGAATTAAAACAGTATGTCACAGGTACACACCCACACAATGCTGACTGAGTGTTGCCCCACAGTCACACGTGAAGAGTTCAAACTTTTTAACTGTGGCAACTGAGTGACCGAGCAACTGTGCTATTGAGCAACGAGCAACGCGATTGTCCAGAGTGTGTCCGTCGCATCGCAGGACGGTTAACCCCGCCCCATCGTGGATGTACATTGGCTTTACATGTAGAGTGGTCCCCCTGGTCACCAAGTCACATGTGGTGTGTAGGCACCTTTATAGCTCGTCTGGTCATCCAGATGATTTAGCCTCCTCTGTCAGGAGTGGGTGTGGGTTATCTGCAAGGACTGGCCCCTCACCCAAAGTCAGCTTGGTTGGTTTCAACCATTGCTACTCCCAAAGGGATTAAGTGGAATTAAAAATGGATAGATGATTGAAAAGCATGAGCAGACTGAAGCTCATTTTTCTCTTTAAACAAGAGAAACTGTGAAAGAAAAAGAGTAGAATCTCTTTTTTATAAGCTGAGATTTTTTTAATAAATTCTTTTTGAAAGTAAATAACTGGAAAAAAAGAATAGGGAAAATCTAAATTAAACACATAAGACATTTTGTATTTTGATAATTAATTCTTTCTTTTTTAGTGTATTTTTCTAATTAAAAAAACAATTTGTAACGAGAAATTATATTTCTATGCACAGGTATCTCGTGTTTTAAAATCCTTTGTTTTTTTAATTACACGAGGACTGTCCATCAGTATGTAAGTAATATCTCAGTTATTTGATGTTAATTCTAAACTCTACTGAATTACATAAATTAGTCATTATGATGCTTTGAACCTTTGCTTGAGTAAGCTTTCTGGAGCCAGACCAAGCTAAATTTTAATTGATGACCCTTGGCACATATTTGAGCCTTGGGCAGCCCATAACTGTCTTTGTTAATGCAGACCTGACTGTCACTGGGTCTGTGGTCTATTCTGGCTAAAAGCCTGTTATCATTCAAAATGAAATGCATTTCTGCACTTAGATCTTTTTATATTCACATTCTAGTTCTCTTCATAGTGCCGATATCTGTCAGCCTGATTGGGCTTAATGACCAGCTTGTCCAGTTTTGGCTTCATGAGAGAGTGGGTGTTATTATTCCTCTGAAACACAACCATCCCACTGAGTGAAAAAGAACAGTTGAAAGCTCGTACTTGATTCATGCAGTGTGCTTTGCATGATCAATACAGCCTGATCAAAGAATCAGATTTATCCCCTAGCAGCCCAGCCCCGAACAGGCCATCCTCAGGTGCTGGGTCAACTCTCAGTAGATTGCTTTCATTAAAAGTAGTTCATATCCAGAAGACAGAAAGTCCCCTCCTCCCACCTCCTCTGTTTTGTTCTGAGCTGGTTAATGCAGGTAAAGGCTCAGGCCAAAGAAAATGTAGACAGTGCAGGGCTGAAATGATCACAGCATTGTCCTTTTGCCTGACCTTTCTTCACTTTCCCCCTGTTCCCATGCTCTTTTTAGCCCTGCTTATCTTACTGCACATGTGGGTCATGTACACAGTAGTAGAGGACATTTCACAGTGGGAGTAATTAATGGGATGATGCAGCACTCTTGGGTGTGCATCTTAGACCATCTCCAAACCACAGTGTTCTTCTATCATTCTCAGCAATATGCTAATGTTTTTTTTTTACTGTAGCAGACCAGTAGACCTTAACACTATCAGAGGAAAGAGGCTTGGCAATAGCTATTATTAATATCAATATTAAAATAGAGGAAAAATACAGGACAATATTTTAGTAAAAGAACAGTGTCTCGAGAGGCTTAAGGGTGGTAAATAAGGACTTGCATCCTAAGCAGCTGAATTTTTTAGATTAAAGTCAAAGTTCTTGCTCAACAGGCCAGCACTGTATGATAAGGAAGAGAAGCAAAACTGTTGTTCGATTGTGTGATAAACGAACTTCACCTAATTAACATTAATCAATCGATAATAGTTGAACTGTGGATAGCTAAGCTGGCTTATGTTTATCTTACTGTATAAAAGTGGTAGCTCGAAACACGAAATGAACCATTTAATGTAATTAACCAGTTTGTCTGGGCAACAGTGCAAAGAAAGGGTTTGGGGATGGGATTTAAGGCAGATAAGTAAAAGATTGTTCTGTCAATCACAGTAATTGTGAGGAAATTGGATAGGACAGTAGGTGGGCACTACTACTGCATGTATGTAAAATTTGACAGCTAGTTCATAGAACTTGTGCCAAATCAGAGGAAAAATATCCTTTATCTTGTGAAGTACTGTCAGTGTTTTTAGTGTTAGCCTTGCAGAGAAGACAGACCTGCCAGATTGTGAAATCATGCATGTCCGTCTTGCCAGCCTCCATTGTCCAACGGTTTCCAACAGCTAAATGCGTAACGGCCCGATCAGAGAAGTGAGGCAGAGCACCGGGAGCTGCGGGCATGACGTCAACAGGAAGTGACTTGACAGGAAGTGAAGTCACTTCCTGTTGTGCAGATAATGGCAGCCAATGTCGGTGAGCCTGTGGTCATCATGTTTACTCAGTTATACTTGGCGAAATATGCTCTCCTCATAAGCTTACTTCGTAGGCATTGTCTTTGACAAGGTTTATGTCACATATGTGTTAAATGTTTCATCTATGTGGTATAATTTAATGTGTAATGATAGTCTTAAGGTAGTTAAGCTATCGGCTGACAACTGTTAGCTGCTATGACTAATGGCTTACAAGAGCAAACAACAGTTCATGACTGTTAGCCAATGCAGCTGACAACAGTTAGCCACTAACAACAGTTAGCCGCTACGGCTAACAGCCATGAACTGTTGTTTGCCCTTGTAAGCCATTAGTCATAGCAGCTAACGGTTAGCCCTTAGCCACTACGTTAAGCCGCTACATA
Organism: Scarus forsteni; assembly: GCA_036419115.1. Lineage (NCBI taxonomy): Eukaryota > Metazoa > Chordata > Actinopteri > Labriformes > Labridae > Scarus > Scarus forsteni. The sequence goes on from JAZDUH010000461.1 coordinate 7,084,424, forward strand.
TGCTCCGTCATAGCAGCGCTGCTTGATCTAGATTGGTCTGTGATAAGTGTGATGAGCCAAACAATTGTCCAATCAACTGCTGCTGTTTTTGAATGTTCAGCCCCTGAAAACATTTTTGCAGGGCTCCTCCCCAGATGGATTAGTGAAATATTTTCAATATGGAACTGTCCATCTGGCATGTCAGGTTATATTTGTGTAAAATTTAATTTAAAAAAGTATGTTCCAGATCCGATAGAATTGCCACTTAAGCTATTAGCATGTATGCTAATCTCTTTACAAGCAATGACTTCCTGAAGTTGTCTCCCTCCAAGCTGCCACCTCTTCTTGCTCCTAAGAACTCTGATTGGGTCATACTGCTTTGGGCCAAGCACAGGCGTTTACAATGGAGCTTTGCAAGATAGATCTGCCTTATTATAAACTCTAAATCAGGCGGCTCCAGCTGCACTGCAAGGTTTTGAAAAGGACACATGAGCATTTAAAATGAATGAAAAAGCACTGCTTTGTTGCTTCACAGCAAAACGGTTGCAAGATTGAAAGCTTGGTCATGGCTTTTCTTTGCGGAGTTTGCATGGTCCCTGTTGGTCCTCACCTTATAACAAAAACATGCTTGTTAGGTGAATTGATGCCTCTCAATTGCCCTAAGATGAGTGTGGACGTGCCTGTCTGTCTGTCTTTATATGCCGGTCCTGTGATTGATTGGCAATCAGTTAGGGTGCACTCTATGTCTAACCAAAGGACAGCTGGGATAGTGTTCAGCCACCTGCAGTCACAAATGGTATAAGCAGTACAGGTAATGGATGGATGCTTATATGCTAATGATTTTCTCATAAATTTCCTACTTTTGATATGGTTTTATTTTAGAAGTTCATATTACACTTACAGTAGATTTACTTATCTTGCGCTCCCACGACTCTGCTTTATGTAAAGATAGACTTTAACTGCATTCAACCAGCCTCCTGCTTTGAACCTTTTGTCTGCCTTTTAAAATGACATTTATGAGAGGATTACACTACACGAAGCTCCAGCAAACAAAGACCTGCCACACTTAAGAGTCAATCATGTATGATAACTACTCTCTTAAAATAGAGTGTCACACTGTAATTGTCTCTGTTATGCATTAGTTAGGGCTTAAAGCAACAGCAGTAACTATAGCTGAATGAAGAGTGTTGGTGTTAGAGGGGGGGATTGGAGGGGCAGTAGGCAGTGACCTCATTTAGCATCCTGAACGCCTCAGGGTAGAAGCTCTTCCTGAGCCTGCCTGTAAATTATAAACAAGGCAACACATGAGGAGGTAAATGATTTCAGACTTGGCCTATTTGCTTTACTTCAAACTTTTCTGACCTTGTCTTATTCGATTGCTGCATGAACAATGCCCTTACCATTCACTGTTTACTATGTCTTGGTTGCATGGGTGCACATTTTTAAGAAAGACTGTCCCTTATGGACACAGGGCATGAGGGATAAATTTGAACTGTGCTGTAACACAGTTTGAAGCATGTGTCTCACTGGCAATACAAGCCTGGATAAAGTCTGCTGGGTGTGACTGTGAGTGTGTTTTGTTATGCACAAGCAAGATTTCATGGGATGTTTTACAGCAAGAGGTCTGCAGCAGAGAAAGCAAACCGCACAGCCTTGAAAATCTTCCAAGATCCGGCTGTGGTATTTACCTCCTTTATACAGAATACCTACAGAGGAGAGCTTAACCTTTATATCCCAGAGACTTTTTTTCAAACCTGCGCAACCACATTCAGTTAATATTCACAGAAAAACAACAGAATATAGACCTAAACTGAGAATACTAAAATGACTCAGACTTAAAAATGATTTGATGGTGCACGGTGCATAATCATGTAGGCACTGTGTAACCTATACATTTTATCCAAGATGTGTATGTATTTTGAATGACGATAAAACTACAACAATGGTAAAGACTAACTTAGCATATTTCCCCTTTTTCCTTCCTTAGCTGAGCTTGTTGGTTGTGGTCACCCACCTATAACACAAATACGAATAGTCTATTACTGCCACTTATGGTGTAATTAAAATGATCAGATAATACAATTTCTGGCACACAAGTGTCATATGCTTTGGTGAATGAAGTATTTTTCTTTTTTGAAGGGTTTAATAAGTAAAAATGAGCAAATGCAAACAAAAAACAAAAAAAAAATGATAAAGAAATCTTAGCAGCAGGTTCCGCACTCTTCTTCAGCTGCTTATGTTAGTTGAAGCTAAGCCACAGGATCACCATGATGGACAGATATCTGAGTGGGCTTGAGTTGAAGAACATTCATCAGAATATTAAGATAGATGCCAGGCTGTTTTACATGAGATTGATGCAATGAGGAGATGAGTGAGTCATTTATTCTTCATTTATTCTTGTATTTGGCCATTCCATTGAAGTTTGTCTTGCTCATCTTGTTTTTTCTTTTCTCTCAACTCCCTTTTTTATTATGATATACTTAAAAGTATTTGTAAAATGATGAAATCAGCTGCAACTTCATTGCCTACGTTGCTCCCGGTACTTAGCTGGCTTTTCTGAACAGCTTTCCAATTGCTAAAACACAGTTTTGCAAATTAGGTTGATTTTATCAAAATACCTAACACAGTTTACAAAACCCCCTCCCAAAATACAAAATATCTCATAGTTCCAGCAAAATGAAGCACTGCAATCAAAACAACATCTAATACTGTCAAAATCAAACTTGTAGTATGCTCTGGCATTATACTAAAAAGAAGAAATTGTAGAAAAGTCTTCAGATTGTCCACAAGCACAGCAAAATTTGCAGATGAACACACATACTGTTGAAACATTTATTTTTATGTTTTTCACCAAACCTCTCAGTGTAACACGTTTACGGCAGATGTTTAAATTGGAGTAAACAAAAAATATGCTCACAAAAACAGAAAACTGTAAAGGAAAATATGAAGAAAAAATAAGAAGCAAGAAAAGAGGCAATAAAAGGACATAATTAGGCAGCATCTTGCTGCGCAGCTGTGTCTGGCCACAGCATTTCATCCACGTCAAGGCAGTATTTCCCCTTGCCAAACATTGAGGGAAGAAGTGCCATGAGTGCCTTTTACATCCCTGAATTGCACCCACATCAATTTCTTCACATGCTTCTTCCACAGCCGGCTCAAGGGGCATGTGTACAAAGGGCTGCTGGGCATATACCGTCACCTCTATGAGGTGTTTGGCCAGGTAGCACATACAATAGCTGATTAGCTCATGAAGTGTCACTTTGAATGGCATAGTTTCAAAATGGTATATGCAGAGAAGCTTGTTCAGTTTTATTTTGTGAAGCAGAAAATGTGTTAAGAGTTTTAGAGACTTGAGAAAAGGTTTTGCTCATCATGTGTCAGTTTAAATATTTGTGCCATATATGTCATTTAAGTGTGATAACTGAACATTAGCAGTAAGGCAACAATGACGGAGGTTAAATTCATGTCTGTAATTCAGTGCAGTCGAAGTAAGTTACATTACCACAATTGAAATAGGAAAAAACAGTAAGGTTAGTTGTCTAACTGAAATAACTTAAAAAAAAAACTAGCATGTTCTAACTTAGTGGTTCCCAAATGGTGAGGCAGTTTGAGTGACTACACTACAAATCTGTGTTGGGGTGACTCCAATGTACTGAACAAAGTTATGATGCCTTACTTTTTGCTGGGACCCTCTTTTGTTTTGGCTCTACTTCACTCTAGGCGAAGAGACAGGGAGGCAGTGTGTCAGAATAATATTAAAACAAAGGGGCGTGCTTGCATAAAAGTTAAGCATTTTGAATAAGTCCAGTACAGACTGCATCCACCAAAACACAAATTTCCTTTTTCTTTTGCATAAAGTTCAGTAAATCAGACAAAGCTCCTGGCCCAATCTGCGTGAATGCTTGGCTTAGCTGCTGTGCTTGTTCTTTTGTTACAGGGTCAGAACTGATCAAAATTGCTTTGGTCAGTGTATTCATAAAGTAATGAACATCACACAGCATCACTTTAAAACTATTGAATTTTAACTTCTAAAATGTCAAGAAACATCTCAGGGAATATCATATTTTATAGTTAAAAAGGTAGTGGGTGGAGGGAAAAAATATGACCCATATTGTCCTTTTATTAGTTCACCTGACTGACCCTTATTTGCCTTTTGATGTGTCCACTAACCCATCAGTCAGTTATCATCTTTTTACAATTTTTTGCAACAATTGGTTATAATAAAATCACCTTTTTGATCATTATTATTTATGATCATGTTAACATGTTTTAAGATTTTATTCATTGTCATACATGCTACAGCATTTCAACCCTTTATTGTCGTTTGAGGCCAGTTTAATAAAAGGATACACTTAATTATTTAATTAGGGACAAAAGTCTGTTATGTAATGACAACTGTTATTCAAAGTTTTTTTTAATGATAAAGGGGCAAGTACCAAAAGACTTTGCCTTACCTCTGATTGAGAATATAGCAGAGAATATGGCCTGATGAAAAATCCCTACCAGTAAATGGCAGCATCTGACAAAGGTATTATTCTAAAAACTGTTACTCACCAAAATAAAACATGTGTATACACATACTCTAGCGTGAATTATAAAATCAGTCAAAAATTCCTGAATCATTTTGTGTGGTGATATTCCAGGATTTATGCAATTGTTGTCAAATTTTGTTATGTCATTTGTTGTCAATTTATTTTATTTTATTTTTTCAAATAACTGAATATTGAACATTTCAGGTGCAAGTACATTCCATTTATATATCAAGTTCTCATTTTATAATTTGCAAAACAGGTACAAATGTTACTTTCAAAAATAATGATGCATTAAATAACAATTGTACATAGTGTAACAATAATCACAATATGGAAATAGTAAATGGGGAAACATTCTAAGTAAGTAAAACAGTAAAGAAAGAAAAAAGGAAAGAAAAGCAGCTGAGTTGTCTTGGAGCTCTTTACTCCACCCTCCCATCTCCTCCTGTCTCCCCAAATAACCCTTCCAACTTCACCCCCCTGGGTTCTGAGAGACAAGACATGGTCTTAAAGGCATTGCAGTCTCATTGAATTGTAGTGGTGGTCCATCTTTTAAGGGGAATCTGTCTTTTCCAAATGGAGCAAGTTAGTAAGATAATCTAGCACTTCTTTGAGTCAAAAGCTGTTGCATTCTTTTATACAATAAGTACTATTTTCCTTACCCATATGAGGCAGTGAGAGAGGAAGCATTTCTGTGCATTATTTAATATCTTGGAGGATTCAGATGCCCAGAATGACGAGCTGAGGCTGTGGCTCAGTCATAGTGTTCACAACCTCTGACATAATGCAACAATATGTGTTCTGAAATGTTGTTTTTTGGAACATGATACAAAGCTGTGGCGGGGGGACATTTTCCACCTTTTGACACATTAAGGGGACATTTTTGATTAATTGAGAGCAGGGTTTCTTTAGAGCTGTAAAGCCTTTTTAAACTGGTAAAAACTATACTCTGGATTGTTAGGAAATGCTATACACATGTTCACTTCCCACTTAGACTTGTAGGCAACAGAGGAAGAGGTTTTGTTGATCATATAGATTTGCAGATGAACTGCAAAAATGAACTGGAGCTTGCATAGCACTTTTTTGGTCTTTGTAAATACTCAAAGTCCCTTACACAGCAGGCCCCATCTACCCATCAGCAATATTAACTCTGACTTTCACCCACTCATTGTTCTGTGTTTCCATGGAAGTTGTCCATATCTTTATAACACAACTGTGCCCTTTCATACCCACTTAAACACAGTTAGTGCAACTTGGGGCAAAGTGGTTTGCCCAAGGACACATTAACATGAGGCAGTCAGAGCTGAGCTTGAACTCACAACTTTTCCAACTTATGGGAGAGTACACTACCAGGCTTAAACCAGGCAGTTATTAGCTTTGATGAAAGCTAATAACTGACTTTCATCCCATAATGTTCTACAACAACTATCTTTGTTGGCATAATGGTTTAAATCCTGTAAGGTTTTCTTAAGTGGCCTCTGATTACTGTCGCATTACTTTTAAAATAACTTGTCAGATTACAAGATTACTGTCATCAATTAGTAACTTCCTTTGTTACCATGCAACTTTGTAAAGAAACGTGACATTACAACTTACATGGCCAACAGTAAAAACTTTAACCCCTCCCACCACATAGTGATTATGGAAAGGACAAACTTGACAGCATATAACTTGACCTGCACCAATGCATTACGTCACTTGCAACCAGACATGGAGACTCAAATTTATGTAGCACACAGAGATGACTCAAACTAGACTTGGACTCACACCTTAAAGACTTTAGACGGTTCAGGTTGAAGACATGCTCATTTTATTTACCTTTGGCTCAGTGATAATATGAACTGAAATGCATGTAGTCCCCTCGCATCGTGCTTAAACCTTCTCATTTGTCGTGCAAGTGGCCAAATCTCCTTATAAACGAGAATGGCAAAGATGAGCAAGATACTTGATTGTCTGGGGTGCCACATGATTTGTGCCTTTCTCTGCATAGTACACCAAAAACAAAAGTAATGTCAGTAATCTAACGACAGGGCCTCCTGACATTGAGGGCCTCATGGAAAGACATTATTATGGGTCCCCATCAACATCGTGCACAGTTGCCTATAAGAACATCCTCATTATAAAAAAGGAAAAGTTTCAATTACTATAATTTTATGTTAAATTCCATTCAATAGGCATTTCTGTAGCCTAGCAGCAATATCTATGTGACCCTTGCACAGGGGCTGTTTTTTCTCATTGCAGGTGGCATTGGTATGGACCCAGTTTTTGGTCCTATCGGAGATATTAGACTGTAATGTCTGGAATCTGTGACCTTAAAGCCATTTTTAAGTATTCAAGTCTTTTTAAAAGTATTCTAGCATTACAAAGCAAACTGAATTATGCTTTCTTGCAATTATAAAAAAGAAAGACATGTTTGCTCAGGGTTGGAACGGTGGCACAGCAGGTAGTGCATGGCCTCACAACATTAAGGTTGCCAGTTTGATTCCCAGGCCAGGCAGGGCCTGACTGTGTTTGCGTGTTTCCCATGCATACATGGTTTCTGCCTGGGCACACCAGCCATCTCCCACAGATCAAGAGGATGCTCATTAGGTTGACTCTTGACTCCAAATGGCCCTTAGATATGAGTGTCAGAGTGAATGTTGTCCGCCTCTCTATGTCTGGCTGATTGGCTGGTTACCGGATCAGGGTGTACCCCACCTCTCACTACAGCTGGGGTGGGATCCAGCCCCCCTGTGATACCAAAAAGGATTAGCGGCATTGATAATAGATGGATATAAGCTCAAAATTGCCCTAACCCCCACCAACTCTCATGGCACCTGTGACTCTTAGTGGATCCATTTTTTATTTTTGAGCTTCACAAGGCTCAGTGTGCTTCAAATGTCTGACAACATTGTTGTTTTCTTGTTTATGTTTTCCGATGAGAGTGCAATAGAATTTTACAGTCTCTTAAAACAAGTCTCTATTGAAATCAATGCCAAGTCCTTTGTGTTCACAATAATATTTCACAATAAGGTTTATACAGTTGGAGCAGGATTTTGTTTGAAAAAAGAAAAATAGAACTCTACACATGCAGCTGAGTAATTGGTTCACTTCTTGTTTGTCTTGGAAATAGGGCTTGCCACCAAAGAGCCATTCAAATGTGTGCATGTGGAAGTCAGTGTTGCATGATGGCCTCTATTTGCTCTGTCTCTTAGTTTTAGAGCCTGAGCAAACAGTTCTTGGTTTGAACAGAGGCATGATTGCATATTCAGCATGCTGCTTAAAGGCATCATAGCTTCTCCTTTCAGTGGACAGGAAGGTGTGTCCAAGCTGTACTGGATGAACTGCTAGTACTATTCAACTACAGAGCAAGTCTTTCCATCAAACTAAGCCCAAGTCTTTCCATCATACTAAGCCAAAGTCTTTTTCCATTGTTATTATTGTCAATCCAGAAATGACCAGAATGAAGATACAGATGATTGTCTTACTCTGAGCAATTTTTTTTTTCAAAATGAACCTCAACAAATCTGAGACCACACAGGCACTATATGGTGCGAAACAAAGTTTAATTCTCACGACAGAAAATCGACTGGATCAGGTTTGCTGTTCACAGTTCAAAATTAAACTACTTCATGATTCTTTTCCTACATTGACCCACCCTTTTTGAAGTTTTACCCAAGTTGACTATACTTGCAGTACAGCTGGGTTCGCCTTATTTGATCTCTAAAATCTGACCGATCCATCTTGCTAAGCTCAAATCTACAAAAACTGTGCTGCCCCCAAAGTGGCACTGCCCAATTAGAGTCCTTCAAAGGAACGTGGGAGGTGGGAGCTATGAGCAAGACAAGAGGAAAATAAATGAGACAAACAACACTAGAAACACTTCTCAAAAAAGGATGTTTTCATTCCACTTTTTTTTTGGTGAGAGTTTGTTCAACAAAGTGGATCATGCTTTGTACATTATACGGGGCATTAGTGCCCTCCCACTACATCACCTGATTGACCTGTAATGAATGACACTGATGGACAATCATCCAATCAGGATGATTTTGAAAGGTTCTACCTATTGCCTAACACTTTCAGTGAGAGACTGCCTGGATTTAATAGTGAAATATATTGGTCCATCTGGTGTGTGAATTACAAATCATACAAGTAATCAAATTAAGTATATTAATAATTTTTGGATTGCATTCTGTTGCTATTCATGCCAATGTGGTTTGAGTAATTACATGCATCTTGTAAAATTAGCTTTTCATAATCAATGGCCTCTAAAGGGATATTTCAGTATCCTTGAATTGGACTTGTATGAGATTCACATCAATTGTTAATGTATTTAACCTCAGGGATTCTGTATAAAAGTTCAGCCATACAGTACATTGCTTGAGATGGTGCAAAGAGCTCTATGTCATTTACTTCATTTTAGTTGAAACCAAACTAACGAAAACAGGACTGGGATGATTTTATACTGGAGTGAACACATTTCCTTTGCTTTACTTTGATATCTTTTATTGCCTTATTGCATTGGCTTTCCTAAGTTATAGTGTAACACAACAGCTGTGCTTTACCGTACAGCCTACCACTGCCTTATTGTGTTGAATGTTGTCAATGGATTTTATGTCAATATCTACTACATAGCTCACAACTTTAATTGGTTACATAACACATGAGTGAAATACTATAAAACATAGTTGTGGAACTTTACATCGTGGTGCAACAATACTGCCTTTAAGTCACTGGTGTCTTATATTACATAACTGCTCTACCAGTAAATGAAAGGTTGCAGGTTTGACATGTTACGTTAGCTCTGAGCTTGTAAAAACTTTTTTTTTGCATTTATTAAGTATAGCAAAAATAAGGCCCTAGGTGTATACTTAATTAGATCTCTGTATTAGGATGTGTGTAGGCCCATTCTATCCTGATTGTAATGCAGACCTAATGGAGATTTATGCTTATTTTGCACAGCAATGTATCACTTGTTACTTGTTTTGGTACAATCAATGGGGGCTACGAAACAAAAAGGTCAGGAACCCCACTGATATTCAGAACAACATTACTGCAACACCTTTAATCTTCACATCCTAATACTCCATTACTCACAGCAAAAAATAACTCTGACATTTCAGTCTGACTTACATTAAATTACCTCCCTAGTAATATGTTCCAAAACATTACTGCATTACACTTTATGACTGACATATTATGTGACTGGTTAAGTCTTGGGCTAGGTAGTTTCTCAAATCGTGGTTAGCGACCCCCATGGCCAAATTTGGGCAGAGAAAAAAAGAGACAAAAGTTCTGCAAACCAGAGCCTACTCCGAAACAAATTTAATGAGGTCTATGTATATATCTATGTAAAGTTTCAGGTCCAAACCCCTCATCAGACATGAACAGGTATAAAAGAACTTGATCTATACAGTTCAGAGGGTATGCAGGGGGAAAATACAAAATCATAAACTTTTGTATGTTTACGTCGATACAGTATTTCTTCAGTTCACAGAACTGCAGAAATAGAGTGCTCCTCACATAACTAAGCATTAAGGGGTATGATAATAATGGCATGCAATGCAAGGAAAAGAAAACAAGATTTTTTTTCGATGCATGACATTTTGGACCCTAATTTCCTGGTGCAGAGCAGGGTGTCGAAGCCTGGCGCATCCCACGCAGTGTTAATTTCGTCCTGGCTGTGTGCAGTCAAATTTGCAATTTGGCAGACCGGCTCTGCCCAGATTCAGGTTGGCGCAGTGACAATTTTGTGCCAAAAAGCTACACAGAAGGTGCGCTGAAAGCTTGCCGGCTCCAACCTGGTCTATTCTCTGCACAGGTGAAGGGCACCCAGTTCAGTGGTAATTTGGCTGATAGGCACACAGTGCGCACATGTCACCAAAACCTCAGAGACAGGTCTCCAGAGTGTCAGCCACACTTCAATGCAGTCAACAATCACAGCAACCACTATTTACTGTAACCGTCTGAACCAGCATATACATTTGTATCTATATTAATTGTCCCCTCACATCTGATGTCGGATCAAAGACATTTGTCATAATGGAAACTTAACCTGATGGCAGCGCAAAGCGTGACGCAAACGAATGACTTCACATCTCTTAAGCTAACCATAAACAGCCTCATCATCAGATACGGGGTAGCTATAGACTATATCCGGCTTCTCTCATCTCATGAAATTCAAAAGAAAAGTAAAAAGAGAGAGAGGTACTGGCTGAACAACTATAAGTCACTTGGTGTCTTGAGGATTTACCTATGAGTGCCCATATTTTCTGTTTCAATCTTTGTTCTTCACATGACCGTAAAAGATGGAGTCCAATATTGCAAGGAGGATGAGAAGTGGAGGATATATCACCAGTGGTGATGACAGACCAGGAATGCAGGTGGATCACAAGCATGATGAATGTATAAGCCTGCTGCTGTGTTTAAATGTAATTGTCACATAGTTACACATAGTTTTGTACTCCACCCTGGTGGTCCACACTCCAATGCATAGCAGATGGCCCCTGCGCTCTCCCAGTTGCTGTAAAAGTGACAGCGGCACTGACCATCTCCGCCACCAGGTCTTTCGAGCACACTGTGGCAACAGTGGCAGGATCAGTCAGACCGATCAGTCGCTGTGCCTCGCCCACAGTGCATTTATAGGCAAGGAGAGGCATTCATTTGATTGGTGAAGATGACACTTGGCTGTCTTAAACCCACTAAAGCCTTCTCTCCTCCCCTGCGCCAGAGGGAGAGACAAAGACCTGAGGTGTGCCTGGCTGCGCCACTCAGGAAAATATAAAACTGCCCTGGACACACCCTGCTGGTGCAGGGCAGGTGCGCTGCGCCTTTTCTGCGAAATAAGAGCCCTTTATCTGAGGGCAGGGCCAATAGTAATTATGACAGGCCAACCCATGTGTCAGTGCAAAATTGTGCCCTGTGATTGGCTACGTGGCATGAAGAGGAATTTATGTGAAAACCACAGTGGGTTGTGTAACAACTGGGTTCTATTGGCTTTTTTATGTTATTTAAATGAAATTTGAATTTCTTACCTACCGGAATCTTGACTCTGAATTAAAATGTTTCATGCTCTCTTTTTAAGATGAATTTGGGTCAGAATACTTTCTATAATTTTTGTATGGCTGTAGCAACAGCATATAAATGCTGTTGATTCATGCGTTAGCACAGTGATACTTAATGAAGAAATTTGCATTCAAGTTCTTGGCTGTATTTTTTTTTTTCAATATTAACAATGCTCAAGCATTGTGTCTTGTACTGGTGGTGTTGGTGGGGATCTTGAAATTATATTTGTTTCCAAGGTGGTGGTGGTGTTTGTGGTGGGAATATGGCAACACTAAACAAGTAAACAAGTAAATGAGAATCACTGGTGTAGTGCATTTCTTTGTCACATTACTAAGCGACAAATAATTGATATTGTATTATAACCAAATTAATGAGTAACATACTTCTCTAACACAGTAGGCAGTCTCTTATGGTCTCCGAGATTCCTAAATAACTTCCAGTCCAGTGAAATTCACACATTGTTACACTTATTTTTGGTAGTTAGGAGTGTGCAGGTTTCATAACAACCCTATGATGCTCACCAAGTTATGTGTACCTGGTGATGAAAAAAGATAAATCCTTTTTTTAAATAAAATACTCAGAAATTTGGAGTTTATCAGCTTTTACAATTCAAGTACATTTACACTTTAAGTCCTCCACATCTAACCCTGTACAGTACGTCTCTCTAATCTATGCTCAGAAGAAAAGGCTGCTTGGCTGTTATCCCTGAAACGTGCTTTGAAAAATATCCAGAATAAAGTGCCAAGCAGACAAAAAATGAACAAGAACTGAATTAACATTACAATGGAGCATTTTGCTAATGGTTAATTTTTTCAGCTGCCGTCCAAACATGGAACTGTCTTTGGGGAATTTGCTTGATAAGAAAGGTGCTGATTTTCAAGTCTATATCCTGCAGAAGTCAAACCTTGTTGGTGCCATTTATTTGTGAAGTTGTGACAGTTGCATTTTTCTTTGCCATGTGATAGTTCTCCTAAGCCATTATTGATTGCTTTTGTGTAGTAAATCAGCTTGCATAAGCACATTTAATAAAATTTTGTGTCATAGAGTAAATGTCACATGAGCAGCAAAAACAATGACTTTGGTGCATTTATTCTGACATGAATGTGGGATTTGAATCTTCACTATGAGGCCCCACTCCCCTCAAGAGTTTGTTTGGGAAAACCACCATGCAACATTAGACTATTGCCTTTTCTCTATGATAAATGTCTTAAGTGACATGGTTAAGTAGCAGAGCTAGAGTTTCTCCAGAACACATAAATAACTCAGATATGTGAGGCAGAAAGAAATTGTTTACTGAATTCATTAAAACACCCCGTGTGCAAGTCCAAAAATTAAAATTTATTCCTCTGAGTTTCCACTCAACATTTTCCAAAAGCTGCCGCAGTATCAAAAGTGGTTTCCGGTGTGCTTAGAATATGCTGTTAGATATGTGTGCATATGTGTCTGTTTATGCACTAACTCAACACCTTTTCTAACTTGTCTTTTCACCATATAATGTTACTGCTCTTTGCTGAGTTTAAAAGTGGAATCTGTACACAGGGGTCTGGATTATCAGTGTGTTAAGTCTTTTGCTTCCTGATTGTAGTACATTTGTACACTGAACTGTGATGGCCAGTGAAGTATCAGTGGGATTTGGAGTATGCATAGGAAATAGTCCGTATTCAAAGCAAAACATGGGTGGATCTTTGACACTGTGGTTAGAGTCTCTTTGGCGGTTAGACCCTATCAAGCTGTCTTGGTGTACTTGAGGGGTACTGAGAGCGAATGAGAGATAGGATACCCCCTGGAGTCTAGACTCTGGTGGTGGTGAGGAATACAGGAAGAACGAGTAGACTTCTGCTGCTGGGACCCTGATGCGATAGACTCAGGTGCTACTGAGGTGAAGGGGCCAGAATTCTGAGGAAGTGGACCTGGACAGTGGGGAGATGACTGGATGTGCCTGCGGTGGTGGAGAGCTGCTGAGATCACCAGCACGACACCACCGCACTGACTGTGAAGGAGCAAAGAGGTGATTTAAAATGAGGCTGCACCAGGATGATTGGCCAGGTAGTTGTGTGTGGCAGGATCAGGTTGGCTCAGTGCTCAGGTGAGTGCACAGCCCTCATCAGCTGAGATTTGAGGCATGAAAGAGGAAACTGAATGAGCATACAGGTCTTCCTGTCTGAACTTCCACTAAGGTTCATTTGAAGATAGTTTTATCTTCTCTTGGACAGACCACATAAAGCTTCACCTTTTACTTTTAAGCAAATTTGCAACACGATGTCAGCTACAGTTGTGTTTTACTACACAGTAAATTGTATATTTTATGTTTAATGAAATGTAGTGCACTTAAAGCACTGAAAACCACAGTGGTTTTGTTAAATGTTTATACTACAATCAAAATAAGCTGCAGTTAATTATTGCTCGAACTGTTCAAAAGTGCTCAGCCTTTTATGTTAGGGTTTAATTAGATGTCACTGTTTTTACTGTTCTCTTTGCAAGGGTACCCACAATAAAGCTATTAATGCAAAAAAATCATTGACCCATCTCATTGTTTAATAATGATAATAATGAATACTGCTTGAAATTTATTTTAATGAAATGTATTCATTTATTTATTATTTCTTTTAAAAGAGTTATGTAATTCTGCTGTCCTTCAAAGGGTCAAAACTCTATAAATACAATTAGTAGTTGGTATAATTATTTCAGGCTGAACTATTTTTAAAAGACTGACTTTTTTAATGTGGAAAAGAAACAATATAAAAAATATCACATCTGATTTTATGAAGCTGGTATTTTTGTCAAGAGAGTCACAACTGTGAGTTAAGGTTTACCTGCCTCTGCAAGAAACAAATACAAAAGTAAGATCAGTGCATCAAAATCAATGTTGCTGCCAATCATTGACCTGTCTCAGAGCCAAATTAGAAATGATGTCAGCATGTCAACATGTAGTTCACTGAAATTATAAAAGTACATTTTTTCCAATATTATATATAATTAATAAAGGGTATGTTTATGCTGGGGAAGCTATAAGATTGACTCATTTACAGTGAACAAGAAATTATATAAATATTTATATATGTATATATATATATATATATATATATATATAGATATATATATATATATATAGATATAGATATAGATATATAGATATATAGATATATATATATATACACACACATATATATATATATATATATATAGATATATAGATATATAGATATATATATACACATATATATATATATATCTATCTATATATATATATATATATATATATATATATATATATATATACATATATTTATTTAGAGATAGATAGATAGATAGATAGATAGATAGATAGATAGATAGATAGATAGATAGATAGATAGATAGATAGATAGACAGATATTACATTTTTACATCAGCTTTTGAGAAGCTGACATTTTTTGCTACTAGGGACAAATGCAGTATGCTAGGAAGGAACTACTAAGAGACAACCAAGACCTACGGAAGTGATTTTCTTCATATCGTGCCTTATCAGAACATTGAACTCTGTTTCATGACAGTTAGAACCAAAGAAACTAATGTACACACATCCGGCCATTTTATTCAGGTTCAGGTCGATGAAACCATGAGATGCAAAACAGAGGATCCTGCAGGACAAAATAAAATACCAACACACAGTTTCCTTTTGCTAAGGTGTTGGCGATTTTTGCTAATTGTTGCTGTTTGCCACACAAACTGTCAGTTGAGCCTGTTTGTCATTTGCTCTGGCTGCCTGAGGGAGCTCTTGTTGATTGAAATGTCTCTCTGTATTAAATGAAGCTTCTCAAAGGATTCTCAAACAGTTTGATGACTGATACCTTTGGTTGGAAATACAGTTTTAGTGCAGGTAAGAACAGCTTGATATTGCAAATGGTGAGGGAGAACGAATGGACATGACATGTACAGTGCCTAATTCAGCTCTGTAACATGCACACGCACATGCACACACGCACATTTATTCATGCTGTGAAGGCTGAGGTCAGCAGCATGTCCATCAAGGTCAAAACTAACTCATTCAGACACAGTCACATATCAATGGCTCTGCCTGCAGGACATATATCTGGTTCAATAACTCACCAAAAGACATTTTGAAAGGAGGAAAAGCAGACCTTTGGATTAAAACGCCAATCTTCTGATCAGTAGGTGACCATATACATCATGAACCACCACAACTTATTGTACTTCTCTCTCAGCTAACAACTATCATTTACTCAATCCTGTGCAATTTGGCAACATTTCAGCACTGGAACAACATTAATAACATCACCGGTATAGGCATTGTCTGCATGTCTCACACCTCATGTGTCTCCTCTTCCTGCTGATGAACAAAATGAACCACTCTAAATGTTTGACAAATATTTCCTCGGAGGCAAATCTTCATAACCAAAGAACACATTGTACTGAGTGCAGCACAGTGTGAACATTTTGCAACAGTGTCACTGTTTCAAATTATGTAGCATGAATACTGGAGACAGAGAGGGTTAGATTTAGCTCTGTCCAGCACATCTTCAGTGTGTGTATTAAAATTATTTAAATCAATCAATCAATCAATCATTATTTGTATAGTGCCAATTCATAACAAGTGTTATCTGAGGACACTTTACAAAAGTCTTCATTTTATGTATACACAAGATACATATATACATATTTACAATACACGTATACATACATACACAAACATATACATCCAACTCCCAACATGAATCCATTTCATCAATCATGAATCCCTCCATCATGGCGGCAAGAAAAAACCCTCTGTTAAGCAGCAGGAAATTGAAAAGCTGCATTTTTCAAAGTAGTATATGACACTGTCTGTGAGCACGCACCATGGATCCCAATCTCATGATGAACAGTAAATCCACACGATGCTGTGTTGGGTGTGAGGGTGAAGGAAGGGAGACAGGCTAACGGCGTGGTCACACCGAAAGCGTTGAACGCGAGAGTATTCGCGCGTCAAGTGAAATCGCGCCAAAATGACTTTGTATGTAATATCAACGCGCGAAAAATTTGTGACGCTTTCGGTGTGAACACACCGTAAGAGGGGACAAGTGGACCAAAGTAAGAACTAAAATTAGTGGCAGATCCATGAACCATTGACCTGCCGTCCTCGTATTAGTTTCTGCTGAAAACAAATTTATTAGAGGTTAGCCTCTTGAGATGCAACTCCACGTTTTTAACATGAACACTTGAAGTGTCCAGCAAAATGTAAACATTTGTGATTGTCCAAATCTTGAACACAGTGGCAATTGGACTGGTTTTGAAACATTTTGCATCTTCAAGCACTGGAAATGAAAGCCTACATTGACCATTTGCATGTTCATGATCTGTGGGAGCCATGTGAGTCACTGGCAGGGTGGTAGGCAGAGTTTCACTCAGTGGTGTGGCCTCTGAGCAATACAAGGGTTGTCAAGGCCACATGCACCTGCTTGGTCCTGGATGGAAATGCTGTTTGAAATGGATCAGGGGAATCCAACATCACACACAGGATAATGTATGATGTCTCAACCTCCCATCTATGTTCAGTGATATATGTTTTCTGTCATGCCATGAGTGGCTTCTTTGTTGACACCTCTTTCAAACACATAGTATTCCTTTGCCAGGACTCTTGGCTGTCTTCAAGGAATGTCCAGTGTCCAAAGGAAACAGCTCTCCTTTGCTCATGCATGCGTTTTAACATTGGCTTGTTTCCCCAATATAACAATTTTTAATTCCTTGCTGCATTAAGTTACACATCTCACATTACTTATTGTACTTACTGTATTTCTCAAAGTATGCAGAACTTTGGATAAACATGCTTCTATCTCAAAGTACTCGACTGTTTAAAGCAGGTGTGGGCAACTAGGGGCCTGGGGGCCACACATGGCCCTCCACCTCTCCCAGTGAGGCCTCCAAGTTAGTTCAGCTCTGTTTGAAAAAAAAACCCCAGCAAAAATGAAAATGAAAAGAGAATTACTCAGCCATGAGGCACTTCAAAGTTTGCTCAATTACACAATGTTGACAGTTTAAAAGCATTAAACATGATAAATGGGATATTTTATTCCTGGAATTTCTTACGACAAATCTTTTTAAAACTGCAAATCTTTAAATTATTTTGTCTATTGTTGTCTCCTTCCCTGTATGTTTCCTATAATGCCTGAATGAGGCCAAGAATGGAAATTCACAAGGTTTTAGTTCTTCCTTGAGACATTGCTGTTCCCTTTTCCCTTCTGTCCTCATTTGTGTCCTCTAATGCTGCGTTCACACCGCAAGCGACCCAGCTACCAAAATCTTGTCGCCCACTGACGTAGCGTCGCACATCCATAA
Source organism: Scarus forsteni (assembly GCA_036419115.1). NCBI lineage: Eukaryota > Metazoa > Chordata > Actinopteri > Labriformes > Labridae > Scarus > Scarus forsteni. The sequence goes on from JAZDUH010000461.1 coordinate 7,102,294, forward strand.
ATACCTCATTTTGGTCACCGTTGCCGTCAGTCGTCGCTCGGTGACGTCACGTCCGCTCGAGATTCACGCGATCATATCATATATCATATAATAGGATATATAAGCTGACATTATTCCAGCTGTATCCTTTTCATTTAATTATCAACCACAAAACACTGCAGCTGATGTCCCTGCAGCAGCATCATCTGTGAGTTTCCGGCAGTCCGTCTCGGTGGAACTAATGTCCTCACTGACTAATGTTTCCCACACAGACATGGATTGTTACTCTTTAGTCCGGATGAATAACTGTCTGTCTAGGGTACCGTCACACGTGCACACACCACTAATTGATCAACTTTTTTTTTACTTTAACATCCTGCGACAAGCTATGTGGTAGTGTGAAAAGCGGCTGTTGCATCGCGGGAGGGTTAGCCCCGCCCCATCGCAGCTGTACGTTGACTTTGCATGGAGAGTGATCGCAGAGGTAGTACAAGTAGCGTTTGGTGTGAACGCAGCTTTAGCCATATGTTGTGGAGTCTAAAAACAACAGTTTAATGTTCCAGTCCACAGTGAAAATAGAATTGTAGGTATTGATCTGTAGACATCCCGCAAACTTCTAGCTTTGAGCTAACTTCTGTTCTCCTCACATAAATAAAACAAGCAAATACAACAAACTGCATGTTGAGTGTATGAGTACTCCGGAGATCAAATAAAAATCAGTACTGGAGTTAAGTCTTGCTTATATTGTAAGTCACAGTACCTGAATTTATTCAGCCATACATATGTAACTGTTGGGTTTGATTAACTCAATATATTTGGCAAGAAAATAAGAAATGGTAAAACATTTCACTACTTTGAAGGGTTTAACTTCTCCATCCTTGGCTTTGGCATTGTTTTCACAGTGTGTTGGATGAAAGCAATAACTGCAATACTGCATGCATGGTAGCCCCCGAGGAGACATTTCTACAAAGTCATATGACAAACGTAACAATCTGTTGCACCTGCAGGGCATCAGGCCTGAGCAGGAGAAGTAATTGTTGGAAGTTCTTTGACAAAAAGATCATAAACTACATTTCATAGAAATACTAGTTTGATGTTAGGGCTCAAAACCCAAGGCAGAAACCGGCAGAGACCAATGAAAAGCTGTTTCAGATCACATGTTTTGAAGGTCTGTTCTTATACACATTGCTGTGATGATATAGTGAGGAAGATTAGGAAGGTTAAGTTTTAAAGACATTGTCATAAGTAATAAAAACAATACAATGATTTGCAAATGCTTTTTTACCTATATACAACTGCGTTCACGACAAAGACAAGGTATTTGAAGTTCAAACTTATAAACTTCACTGTTTATTTGCAAGTATTCACTCTTTGAATATTCTGTCTGCATCACATTCCAAAGCTGGAACTAGAGCATGCTTACTGCTTTGTCTTTTCTTTTAATAACTCTAAAGGTTTGTAACTGAAGACACTAACTGAAGCTTTGCAGCCAAAATACTTCTCATTCTTGCTTGATGTATAACTTCAGTTGCTAAAAAGCTGAGCATTCCTTAACCTTCCAAGTCATTGTTTGCCCCTGTCCCAGCTCTCCTGCTTCTTTTGAAAGTATTGTTGGTATCAAACTCAAAATAAAAACAGTGAAATGTATCATTTTGAACATGTAATGTCTTTTCAGTGTATTCAATTAAATACAGGTCAAAATGATTTTGCAAATCGTTGTATGCTGTCTTTATTTACGTTTTACTCAGCCCAAGCTTAATTTAAATTGAGGTTTGTAATTCATGCAGCAACAGCAGCCAAGGACTGGAAGTAAATATATTTGCAATTAAAATAATACCTCATTAAAATGAAATTGTTTTCTCATAATATAGAAAATTGGCCTAACAGTTATATTTGTGGGTGTTTAGCAAAACCATGATAGCTTTTTTGTGCCATATTTGCACATTTACTCATTTTTGCTTTCAGGCAATCATCCCAGTCATGTAACCATCATAGCAAATAAGCAGTCCTTTACTCTGCTGTTTCTTTTTTTATATTTTTTTGTCAATATTTTTCCTAATGTATAGTGTTGTTGAGTTTTTGACAAGTGATTTGTAAATAAAATATGTTGTTAATTTTAGTGAAAAAATCCTCTGCATATCAACTGATGTGGTTCTGTGCTGTATTGATGCTAGCGCTCATCACGTTCATCCGTCATGTGTGAGAGCAGTTTTATGATATGACCTGCCCATTGACCTGCAGACCAGGACAGTTTATTTTGCCTTACTTACTGGTGGACTGCAGTGAGTGGGAATGACTCCTGACAGCCTGTGACCCAGAAACAATCCTATTAGATTTGGTGGTCAAAGGTCAGATTCTGTTGTGACCTCTTCAAAAATAGTATTTTAAGCTGCAATGAAGAGCTTTTGTCACAATTGTCTCAAACTTACACTTTGACTAAAGGATAACTGATAATATTATGGAGGTCAAAGGTTACTGTGCCCTAACAGTATCTCAGATCCCCTGGTCTCCTTCTTACCCCACCAATGTCACTGTGCCACAACCGTAAACCTTGTTTGTTTCTATAATGGCCGGGATGTAGTAATGGTTCACGCTTATCAATGGTGTTTTTAATAGTCTCATTGAAATATGCGTGGGGTAAATGTTAAACTAAAAAAGTTTTAACTCTGGAGTAACATTGAAAAGTATGGTTATTTTAGGCTTTACTGGCTCGGTGTATGTTTCGTTGAGACATTGTGTTACTGATCTGTTTTAGCTACTTTATATGATGCCATAACATTCCACTGTTAACGCTATTAACAGACCAACACGTGTGATCAGGAGAGACTTTGGACATCATTCTGTGCAGCAGAACACCACGCTTGTCACAATTAACATTTTGGGCTTTCTCTCCTCTGACTGACTTGGTCACGCTTGTTCTCAATTCTGTCTTTGCTACTCCTGTGTATGCTACCAAAAGTTGAATTGTAGCCCTCACAAATTCTTGAGTCATCAAAAAGGCCCTAAACCATATCAGTGAGTGGTCATTTGGCTCAAACAATGAGACCATTTTTTAAAATATGTTAGCTCACGTTTTATTATTCTAAAATAATAGACAGGTAGAATGGGGATATTAATACTTGATATAAAAGTATAGATACTTTTAAAAGTACTCTTTTGGTATTGAGTTCTTCTAAAAAATATTAAAAACAAATGTTTACTCCACTAAAATGTATATCTGTGTCCATCTCTGGACTGTTTTCAGTCTACCTTTATTTCTCGATGCCAAGACAGGGCAATGATCCAAATCATTTGATTTTGGAGACCAATAAGAAGTTTCAAACGAATCTTAGCTGCAACCAACGAGCTTATACCCAAACACATAACACTGTTTAGGGACAGACTACGACACAATTTATGACATAAAATGCAGTTTGATACATTTCTGCTCTGCACAAAAAAGGAACTTTTTTCAAGATTTTTTTTTAATTTGAACATATTCATAACTCAGTACAATATAGCACTACTCATTTTATGGAATTACTTTATTTTGCTTTTATTGGTTTGCATGGCATTATTACTGGTTTGCTAAAAAAATGTATGTCACTGTAGTCTCTAGTGGTGGGCTATTTCTTAAATTTGTTTTGTATGGACAAAGACTTGAAATTAAACTCTTTTAAGATCTGATCATCTAGACTGTGTTGTGGTCTTAGAAAAACAGCAAATTTATAAAAACCTTTTCTTCATTTTCACTGACAATGAGTGTCAGTATTAGTGTTGGTAACAAAAGAATTAAAGTAAAAAGTAATGGTATTGTACTCATTCTAAATATTTCTGTATTTCACTATTAGAAAGATTGGCAGGGTACCAGTTCCAGAGCTTAATTGAATTAACTGTAGGTCCAAATAACTTGAGAAATGAAAAAAAATAATTACCAAAAAAAATTAAGTACCAACTTAAAAAAAAAACAAAAAAAAAACAGATGTTTCAAAGTCAGCAGGTGCACAATGACCCATGATGGTGATTCCTCAATTTCCTCAATATCTAGTGTGGAATGAAAAATACCCTCAACAAATAAAAAGCTTTTTGGTTGCTAAGTGGCTCCTTCTTCTTCTTCTTCTGGATTTTTTAGGGGACATCTGAAAAACCGGAAGATATAATTTCAGCCTTTAAACAATTTGCGTTGACTTGCTGTGTAAGTGACACATACATTAGAATATAAATGTATGCATGCTTTAAGCTACTGATGGACACTTGAAATAGCAAACTTCCCGGTCAGTATGTGAATGCGGTGTAAATGTGTGTGAATAGGTTTACTGTTTTGCTTTCATGTACCATGCACTGCTTTTAATTTATCATCCTGGGTTACCCAACTTTAACCCTTTAGGAACCCAGACTATAACAGAGCAAGCTTGACACCACATATTGTTTACCATCCTTTTGATATCAGTCCACATCTCAAGTCCAGTTAACCTGACACACCAGAGGGACCATGCAACATATTTCACTGCTCCATCTGTGAAGTGTTCAGGAAGGGCAAAACCTTTCAGAAGCATACTTATCACATGACTGAACAACTGTTCCATTATCAACATTTGTTATGGGCCAATCAGATAATTTATTACGTGGGTCCTATGGGCAACAGAATGTTAACCACTTTGTAAGATAAACTCTGTTAGAAGTGGAGGAAAATACTTCCTGTAACAAAGGTCTGTGGTGTTGACATTTGTTTTTGATTCAATGACAAAATGCAGTCCAGATCTGATAAAACGGCTATCAAAGCTATTAGCATCGATGCTAATCTGTATGTGCAGTCAATTCCTGCTGTTGTCTCTCTCGTAGTTCCCTCCTCTTCCTCTCCAAAGAACTCTGATTGGCTGTGCTGCTTTTGATTGCTCACAATCATTGTAGTTTGGAGCTGATCCGTTTGATTACAGAGATCAAATCAGGCAGTTTCATCCTGCCATGCTGAAGGATGGGCTTATCCATTTTTTCTTGCACCACTTTCACATACTGATGGCTTCTCTGTGTGGTATCCAGCAGTATGTCATCACATTTATAGGGTTTCGTATGCATTTGAATGCCACAGACAACAGTAAGCACAAGGTGCTTTGCCCAAGGCCACATAAGTAACTGCAGGAGCTGAGACTGAACCCTCAGCCATCCAGGTTAAAGACACTAATCCACTGTTTTCTAATTCAATTCAAAAGAACATTGTTGCTCCAGTGAAGCAAACACCCCCATACAACATTGTCTAGAAACAAAAATTGTGGCAATACAGTGAAGTAAAACTTATTTGACTGCATGTGAATGATATATCAAAAAAGGCTGAAACATAGAAACAGCTGTCAAAAGGGTTGGTATGCAGGTTGTGACTGTTGCAGCATACTGAAAAAAAGTGTTACAGGACATAAAGTACAGTATGTGACTGCAAAAACTGGGATTACACCCCCAAACTTGCACTTAAAAGACAGCTTATCCTACCACTTATCCACTGTCAACAAAGAAACTAAAAATAACACATTTGTTTTTTTCACCCATGAAGATCAATTATACTCCCAAATCATGTTTTTATGAGACATTTACGTAATCATCTGTGTAATAAGAATGTCTCTTAACAGGTGGAACTATGATGTTCTCTGCTGTGTGCCAGTGTTATGATTTTTAAAGGTCACTTCAGTTGTTAGAAAGATATCCTAGAATTTCCCATCTCTTAGACTTCATGCACTTGCGACTTTATTGTAATGCTCACATGAACTCTGCTCTATTACTAAAAGCTAAAGTTGTCATCACAGAGTGACAGTGCGCGATGGCATTTATGTTGTGTTTACTCATCAATCTCAGCTGACCGAGCAGTGCTCTGTAGAGCAGCAGACGGATGTGTTTTTTTGGACATTGTGGAGGGGCTCTCATTGTAGACATGGAGAGACCACTTAGCCACGGATATTTTTCTCGACTCAGCAAGAAGACTCAGCAATGTTCTAGATTACTTAAGTACTAAAATAACAGTGCTATCTGATAATCATAGCCAAACGTTATAAAAATCTGATTGACATGTTTCTGTAAACAGTTAACAAGAGAAGAAGGATGTATTGCATTGCATTTCCTTTACAAAATAAGCCAGAAGAACCCCAGAACTACTTGTTTTATTAATGGTGAAAGTCAGTCTCGGCATGTGTGGAGATCAGGTGACTGTGTATGTGCAGTAATCAGTCTATAGGGCATCTGAGTGCATTTCTGATGTGGGACCAAAGCAGTGGAGCAGGTCAATGGTAGCAGTAACAGCACATTATATGAACAGTCATAGCAGTGTGTGCAAATAATACATGCCAGTCTGCCAAAGATGGGTAAATTGTGGACTCATTGGCAGCTTAATGCCCTCGCTGCTCCATTTTATGTGAAGCTGTGGACAATGTGTGTCTGGTGAGCTGCTTTGACATATGTTTAGATGGACACATGAAAGGTAAACAATTCATGTGCTTCTATTCAACAATTTGTATCCTAACTTTGATCATAACCTAAATATTTATCAATGGCTTTCGATGAAATTTACTGGAACTGTTGGACAATGTGGTACAAAAAGGTAACTTGCAGTGCAGCAGGATTCTCCCAATTCTGTGACTGTAATCTGGCAAATTCATTTTGAAAAGCTCTGAGCCAGAACCACTGGTCGACAGAGGAACTGCCTAATTAGGGTCCTTTAAAAGTAAAGCAGTGGGAAATTAAAGTGAGACGACAGCTGGAAGCAGCTGCTCGCCTTTATGTAATGACTTCTCATACAAAGATGAGCATAGATGCTGAGCTTTTGTAGCATTTTATGATAATTGGGTTTTCTTCAAAAATGAAGGACAAAAAACAGTTTTAAAAACATTACAGTATTGCCCCTGGTCTGACTGGTTTGGCAAGAGTTTACAGTAAAAATGGACTAGCAATTATGAAATACACTCAAAGTTATCATAGGCTGTAGCATCAGACTGGCACAAAATGATTTTGATCGATCATCATTTAGAGTCAAACCTAGTGATGAAAACAATGACACTTGAAAATCCCTTAGTGAAGTAGACAAGATGTCTCTCTTGACCTCATGCAGCAGTGATTGGGATTTATCTAATTTATAAAGGTCAAAATACATTGAACCTGGTTGAGTAACATATTAAACAATGTATATGTTACTTATACCAGAATATTGTAATGTATCCATTTTAAAATCCAGCCCCCATAGTGCTTGTCAAAGGAATATAGTTTAAATATAGTATGGTATAGAAATGTAGTTGATGATCCATGGACTGCTCTACACTGATACACCTGATGTGAAAAGGCTGAATTTTACATTGGATTAATCATGTAAACAGATTTGTGTTAAAACACCTTTAATGGATATACAGGGCTGACTCTTCTAACTTGCTTTTCAGATTATGATAAAGCATATGCATAATAGGACAAGGGTCTGACATGACTGAAGCTATTGTGTTGTAGCTACATGCCAGGAAACCTTATGCCAAGGTCATAAGGTCAAAACATGACTGCCTGTTTGTCAGATTAGGCGACCATGGAGACATAACTTCATGCTGTGACTTGCTTGACAAGCATGACAGATTACATGACTGAAACTGACAACAGATAAAGATAGACAAGATGACAGTAGGAGTGGGGACAAAATCAAAGACAGCAAACAAACATACTGTTACTTTTGCTTATCTCCAAATGTTATGTTAAATTATATGCCACTCACCATGTTGAATCTGCGGTTCATCTCCAACATTTCTACTTTGACAGTCTGTAATAGCTCCTCAACAACACGTTAGAAAGGCAGGAATACTATTTCAAAGCTTTGCAAACTTTTCCTCTGTCTTGTTCTCAAGTTGCTCCTACAGTATCAACTTTGCCTTGTTTACACCTAGCGTGTGATCATTGCTCATGGAGAGCTCTCTGTACTCTCTTTGGTATTTGTCTCAGATGTGGGCGGTCAAATCGTTAACCTTGCTTTGCAGCTGCATCAGACAGATCCATCTTGCCAAGTTCCAATTTACCAATGACTGTGAGCAGCCCAAAGCATTTGAGTCAGTGTCCTTTAGAGCAGGAAGAGAAACAAACTACAAGCAAGATGACAGCAGGAAGTGACTTTCCTGAAAGAGATTAGCATAGATGCTAACAGCTTCAGGAGCTGTTTTATCCAACCTGGACCACTCTTCTTAATTACAAGGAATATAAACAAATAACATCACTACAAACTTTTCGCTCCACTTTTGACATGTTTTGATGAGAGTTAGATTTAAATAGTGGCTGACGTACTGTAATGCAGAAGCTCCTGCCTACTACATGATCTGATTGGCTTGTAATAAATGTGACTAACAGAAGGATCTTCCAGTCATCTGCAGAACATGTCTCTGAAAGGTTCTGCCCTCCCCAAACACTTTCTATGGGCTCTTTTCTAGATGGACTAGTGAATTGAATAGTCCATCTTGTGCGCCAGGTTAACAAATCGAAGGAGACAGAAGAAATATTAGACTTTCTGTCATGGAGTTGTGAGACGTCCCAGACTGGTCTGTCATTGTTGGTCATTATAACACAATATGAGATACATCCTGAACATCACGATTGAGTCATGTGTCAGTTGTGAAGTCTGGCCCCAACATTAGCCACAGCTCACCACAATTTCACCTATGATTTGGTTGACCAAAAATCTGTTTGAAACATTTTCAGCAACACGGACCACAGAGTTGTTTCACTGCCCTCTTCTGCTGTCACTGCGACTTTTGTCACTCTGAGATTTTTGACGATACATACATAACTCAAGTTGGAACAAGTTGTATAAAAAACTATAAAAGATTTTTGTAGCATCCAGCTCAACACTATATATAGCAACCCCTATCACACACACACACACACACACACACACACACACACACACACACACACACACGCACACACATACCCACACTTACACACACACACACACACACACAGTTGTTGGGCCATTGTTGTAATTTGATGAAGCAGTCAAATGCTCCTTGCCTTGCCGGTGGGGTCTATCTGTCATTTGAAAGAAGAAATGTCCTTGTTCTGTGGCCTGGATGCTAAAGGAGTTTTTACCCCCCAGAGGGGTAATCTGCCACACAGCTTCTACCCTGCTCTCCCTTTCTTTGTCCATCTCTGTTCCTCTCTCTGGGTAATGCAAATGCATACTCCATATCCCCCATCTCTATTTTAGGAGTCTTCTCCCCAGTGTGAAAAGACTGGGCTTGAGGCTAACAGATTCAGGGAAGACAGAATGAATGGAAAGTCTTTGTATGAGCTCTCACCAGCATTCTGCTCTCTTTGGTGCATTTTTAATCCCTAATCCTTTATCATTCTTAGAACTACATTTACTTGAGCTGTAGTTTCCCCTGATGTGTAATTTTTAAGGACGACTTAACCAAACATCACTCTGGGTGGTTTGTGAGGAAAGCTATGACAGTGTCATGTTGGTGCATGTTGTACACTAATTCAGAGTGACACTCAATGCCAGGATAAGGTTTTTCAAATGTTAAGATATCTCATTGTACTGACACTTTCAAAGACAAGATGAACATAATATTATAAGATAAACTACCCCTGGGTGTTTGAGGATATGAGTTTATATGGCTCAGATACAGGCTGGTAATTTAAGCATGCTGCAAATTGGACTAAAGACTGCACAAGAGCACAGAGACAGAGCATCACTGGTACTTTAGGCTGTGTTTCACTGTCATAGAGAACCTTTTCTGTGATAATACAAATGGTGCATGATGGAAAACAACACATAAACATGAATAAATATGTTTCAGTATTACTTGAAAACCATACATAAAGATCTAACTAAAGACTGTAAAGACAGTGTCGGGCACATATATCCAAAATCCTTTTTTAATTTTGTTTTTTTTAATAAATCAATTGGTCACCTTCTATGTTGTTCAGTTGGTCTTATAAACTTTAGGTATTCAGAATCAGGACAATACAGATTCATTCTTTCAGAAACAAAGCTTTTTTAAGCCTTTTGTTGACTCATCCCAGTTCAAGTCAAATTAAGTAGCTATAATCCAATTAAACAACCCATCAATCTACTATGATCACACGGCTGCATTGAGAAACAGATGACATTCATGCTCACACTCATGCCTCAAGTCAATTTGTATTCACTGATTAATCTTACAGGGATGGTTTTGGATTAGTGAGGGGAAGCTGGAGTGCCTGGAGAGAACCCATCCATGCACAAGGAGAACATATCCCTCCACACAGAAGCCCTGACCAAATGGGGATTGAACAAGCAACTTCCCCACCCCAATGAAAAACAAAACTAGTTTAAACATGCTGGTTAAACATGGTGCTGTTTTTAATATCAGCATGGCTGTTGTTTTATTTATTCACATCAGGGTCAGCACAAATCCATGTCCTAAGAAAATGGTGCTATTCTGTAATTAAACCTTTTTGGGAAAGGAGACAGCAGACTCTGCTTTAGTCAGCATTCTCCACAGGAGGTCTGATGGTTCCATCTTGTCCCACAGTGCACAATGGCAGTCTAAGTTTGTTTAAGGTTTGACTTTAATCATATCAGAGAACAAACATGAACTGTCAGACTGGTGCTTGTCTCAAATTTTTCTGAGCTCTCACCTTATTGTTTTTTGAAAACAAGTTCTGAACAGACTGTTTTTTCCTCTGAAACTGGCTGAATGCCACACTTTCTGTGTGATTTGAGCATCAAGCTTCAGAGAGCCAGGTTTGTGGCCTGATGTCCTCTCCCCTCGGCCCCAGAGTATGAAAAGTTAAACAACAACAGGGGGTGAAAAGGAGGTTAGCAAAACAGTTTTATTAATATAAAATGTTTCATCTTGTTTTGTAGGTTCTATTTTCCACCTTCCTATAGCCAACTCTTGGATGCACTATGATTAGTTTACTTATGACATATTTAAAGAGCTATTTAGGCTGACTACCATCATAACATGCACTATGTTATTAAAGACATCCCTGACACCTTCTGTGATGCCTGTCTTCAAAATGTATTACTAACAGATTGTAAGTATGTTCACTATGCACCACAGTGCTCTTACAGTGAAATATAATTTTAACTATAAACACTCCTGATATATTATGATTCTTTATTAGGGTAATCATACGTCATTACAAAAAAGAGTTCGTTTTAAACACAAATCTAATCTATTATACTGTTCTTGTGGCTAAAAGAAAGTATGCATACTCATACTGTAACGCTACACTGTGAAGTATTCCAAAGATTAATGAAGGTTGGAGTTAATTAAACATCTATCCAGGTCATGGACTGTATTTCAACAAATAAAGTTTTCTGAGACTTGTATTCTTGTAATGATAATAGATTTATACAACATCATAAACACTGTTATTTTCCAATATAATTCTAAATCTCTGCATGTAGTCTTTAGATTATCAAAGAAAAGTAATTTAACTCTCTTAAAAGCAAATGTACTATTTTTGCTGGTTCTAAGTCACCTTAAGCAATCAATGAATGCCAAACTTAAGAGGAAATTAAGATTAACTTAATTAAAGAAAGGCACCGAAAATACTGTTTAGACAAAGTGATTAAATGCCAAAAACATAATCAACAATATCAATCCCTCAGGGGCCCAAAAAATTAGAAACAAAACGTTATTAAAATTAAAAGAACATTATTTCACATTGTAAAAGAAATAAAAGTTACAAAACTTCCATAAGGTGACAATGAAAAGAGAAATATGGAAATCAGTCAGAATCAGAATAAGGGGAAATTTGGTCCTTTGTTTCAGTTTGCTCATATACAAGTATAGCAGGAGGAAATGTGGAAATAAACTAATTAAAACTAGAAAAGCACTCGGAGAGCGCAGACCTCCGCCAGTGCCACAGTCCTTAGCCATACTGTGATTTTGACTATAAATATTAGTCCTACCTTTATTTCATCGAAATATTTAGATTCCTTGACCATGAAAACATACCATTAGCAACCGGATTCATAATGATATCTACTTTAGTATATTACATAACCTCCTTAGGAGGTTAGATAAGAATATAAATTTAAAAAATATAAAAAAACTATAAATGAAATTAAAAAATGCAAAGAAATTTCATGTAGGCGGATTGTGAGCATGAGAGTCTTCAAGCAATATCAACTTCCTTATGGAGGAAAAAAGGTTTGACGTTAAGGATTTTGCACTGGGTATTATGTTTGCCTATTTTACATATTAACAAATATCAGAGGTGTGACTCAATGTTGCAGTTAAAATATTATTCTGTGACTGAGAAAATATGTGTTAATCTTAAGATGTACACCAACAGTAAGCAATTCAAGTGATATTGTAGCTGACAAGGGCAAACGATATCAATGGCTCGATGCAGAAACATTCTGCAAGTTAGAAATGAAACAAAGTCCGAAAACAATTTAAACCTGAAAAATAACAGTCGTGCTTTTACAGTGTCCTTCTTGACTGGACTATTCTCAAAGTACACAAAAAAATTCACTTTTTCAAAAAGTACACTGTTAAAGTATTTTGTATTGCATGCACATTGTAAAGTGGATCCTCTTTACAATGATGTCAGTTTTATCAGGTATTTCTTTGGTTTCATTTTAATATCTGACCAAAAAGGCTAAAACAAACCATGCCATAAATTCACCTTAAAGCAATTTAGAAGCATGAGCACTTTAAATTTAATGTCATTGAGTCATTGTAGGCTGATTGCAAACGCCACCATAAAATGTGAATCATCAGAAAGAACTTTTCTCTGTGTCACATTAAATGTTATAAAATATCATGGATGGTTATAATTTTTTTAAGCTACAAACGTAATATATCTTACTATAAGTATGTTTACAACTACATATATACAAAATCATTATAATGATGTATGATTACTAAACAAAATTTAACAGTGATAAAAACTATGATGATACAGCATTATATGAACATTGTAATATCTTACAAACATACTCCTGTGTTTATTATCCATCATAAAACGTTCCTTCATATAAAGTGTTATACAGAGATATCAAATTTAAAATAGAAATGTTACTCATTCAGGATTTAGATATGACTAAAGCCTACAAAATATTTTCTTGAAGAAGTCTTGTGCTGTGTGGTTTCATCCGTGACCTGTGGGAATTGATAGGTTGGTGGGGGCTGTCAGGTATTGTCTTTTTCTTTCATCTTCTGATTATACGCATGTCAAGCTCTATGACCCTAAGGTCCCCTGACATACAATAGCAGGTTGTCAGTAGACAGAATAATAACATCCTGTGTTTGGAAGGGTCAGAACCAAATGATGGGTCAGAGTTTTAGATGTCAGCTCAGCTTTACAAGCAGGTTGCTGAAGTGTCTTACCATATTGTAATCTAATAAAACTGTGCCAAACGATCTTACATTCAAAGAAATTCATACAAAGTAGTCCATGACCATTGTCACTGTGTTGGATGAAAACAGAAATCAAAAGAGAGAATCCCCCAGGAAACAAGTAAAAGACAGAAACTGTATTTTTCATGGCAGGAGGTCAGTCCAAGCACAGCAAACAAAACCAGAGTCAGAGCAGGAAAACATCCAGTTACCCACTGAATAATCAATGCAATGTCAGAAAACAGAAGAAAAACTGGAGTTTTGTTGAAAATGCCGAAAGACCAAAATACAATGGTAGCAAAGAAATGTGATAAAATTTTAAACCAGGATCACGGATGGATGTCAGTATGAGGTGGGTGTGTAATGGGCAAATGTTTCCAACTGGACTGTGGGTCCATACCCAAGTTTGAAGAGGAATGGCAGAATGAATTACAAGTATTTTAAAACAAACAGCAATATGTTTCACTAATATCATATTTTGGCAGAGGTCTCAAATGTGCTTTTAAAGAAAGGATCTACACACAAGAAACGCAGACATCAGTGATGGGTGAGTTGGGTGAGTCCCTTTAAAGTTACAGCTTCATTTATTAGGTATCTAATCTGAAAATGAACACGTCACAAAATAATTAAAATAAAGAATAGATCTGTATCTGAAACACATTAAAATGTCTGTGCATTCAAGTCTTTTCTTCACAATCTGCTTTGGTCCATAGATTTACATTGCAATGGTTCATTGCAGGATGCTTCAAACTTTTACTTCTCATTTAGGCTTCTTCCTATTATTAAACTTAACTTGAATTATTGTCAAAGAGGGATAACCAGATAGTATCAGATATAGAGCACAGAAGTCACAGGAGTGGTCAGATGAATTGTGTATATGAAGAGTTCTTTTCCAAAATGCTATTAAAGCCAAAATTTAAATTTTTTACTCAGTGCTATTCTTTTGTATACCGATTGTACAACCTGCCCTATCAGAATTTAATGCCAGAAAGCTATATATCCCTGTTTAAACTGTATTTCAAAGTTCAGTTCCCCAGCCAACCTAATGGTGGGTCTGGGTAAATAATGTCATTTTTCTAAATGAAAATGGATTTATAGCGTTTTGGAAAAGAGCTCTTCATATTTTCATTTCGAGCACTGTTTCACCTGAGTAGGATAGAACAAGACACAAAGAAATCAATCCTTGCAACATACCAAGGCTGGGAAGTTCTGCTTAAACTTGTGTCAGGTGAAGTATTTTCAGTAAACATCAATAATTATTGATAGCTCAGAGTTTCCCACAGATATACTATCTATTTGAATAGTAACTGACTGGATGTTGGGCTTTGTGAATCAATGCACTACACAGAGCTTTGATATGAAATAATACCTCCCCTTCACAACATAAATAGTGAAAGCATCTAATGAGGATCTTCAGTACAATACTCACTAACTACCTGTGGTAGCTGGAGTAACCAGAATGGCCACTGGCTCTATCTTTTACATTGCAAGGCAGTGAATGTTCCTCTGTAGCCTCTTGTGTCTTCAGCTTGCTTGAATACATAAATGTCCCTTTAAGTGCACATAAGAAAGCAAAGAACCAAGACCAAAACAGGTATATGCCTGTTAGTTGTCTGTTAAGATGATGCTCCAGTTAAATCTGACAATATATGCACAGACACAGATTTTATGAAAATAAGCAGTAACAGGCCATAAATGCTACAATGTTTGTCAGGAATTTCTGGGTTAATATTATAACAGTGACCCTGTTCGGCCAGGATTTTATTGGACAATGAGATTTGCCCTCACAAAAACATTTTGGAGTTACTATTTCCATGAACAGAGGGATGAGAGGTGTCTTCTGAAGGACAAGTGAGTGTGCCTCATCTGCGGTAAAAGAGTTTCAAGTAGCACGCTACAAACGGAAAAGGTCAACAAGCTGAAAGCAATACAAAAAAAAAGCACCAACCTCTATTCATGCAGCCAACGAAGAAGGCCAACACGGCAATGAAGACATCATCATAAGTGATGGCCAAACTATATCTAAGAAATATTTAAATGACAGTTAGATGGAGAAGGAGGCAATGGCTACTGAGGCTAACACTTGATCAAATTCTGAATTAAAGACCAATTTTATGCTGAAGTATGGTGCCAACATGCATGGGGGCATTTAAGATTTCTGCACCTTCTGCAGATTTGCTAAAATGGACAGTGATGGGAAGTAACATGGCTACAAATACTGTTGTTAATAACTTAATTGCATTCCCAGCAGGTGTGTGGTAGCATAGTTGTTTGTCTGAACCAAAGAAAAAGTGTTGATATTTTATGGAATAAACATTAATCGTTTAGCTATAATTCCCCTTAGCAAAAGGTAGTAGCAGTAGTGCTCAAAAACAGACTTTAGGGAAAAAGGACACAAGCAGACAGACACACAGAGAAAGTAACATTAGGTGATACAGTCTGATCCTTTAACTGTGCTGCTGCCAAACGTCCCTAACCTGCAGCCAGACAAACATGAGCGCACACAGAATGGAAAAGCACAAAACACATGTAGAGCTAACTATCTCAAGAGTTGTCAGGAAAAAAAGCAGCTCATACCCATTAAGCAGCTGACTATATAAGCTCAATACAAGTGGAAACTACAGACAAGTTGGATGTCAGAGTGTGAGCCACCGAGGTTATCAACTCCCTTTTAACAGCAAATTATGTTATATTTTTATTTCTTTGTCATCAACATAACAGCTAAAACTTTTTCTTTGCCTCCATCATTAATAAATGTGTTAGTAGTAGTAGTAGTTGGACAATAGTTTTCTTAAAACTCATGCAAATCTCAACTAAATACATGAGAAGAGTCCATTCAAATTGGTATTTTAAAAGCAGACATTATTCAGTGCTTCACAGTTCAAAAAAACATTTTAAAGCATGCAAATAAGAATTATACTTGAGTTCAGGCAAATACAGAAAAAAAACACTGACTGTGTTTCAGAATGCTTTATTACCACTGTCACCATGATTAGAATATCTAATTATACAGTAATTATAGGAAAATAGCTTAAATGAAGTGACCTATATTTGTCTTGTTGTTGTTGTTACTAGCTTGTTATTCTTCACCAGGTTGTAGCTTTAGTGTAGTGAAGCTGATGTGTTTCATTAGTAACTAGCAATTTAGCTTATTTTAATTTACAAGTGACTTTCCCATCACTGACAATTGGACATCAAGAATGGGATACATCAAGTCCTGGTGGTTTTTGAATCAAAGTGACATGTGGAGCACCCCATGGGTGGCATACAAGACAAGGCATGCAAATAAACATTTTTAATAATATCTGAGAGTCAGTTATTGGGTACATTACAGGATACATCCCATCATTGGACTAAATACTCTGCATGTATTTTTAGTTGCAGACTTTTTTGAAGTGGTCATTTTAAAAGATCAAATAGTTGTTTATCACATTTTGTTTTTGCCTTTACCATGTATTTGCAATATTGTGGAACATTCAGGTTGCTTTACATAAAAGAACCTGCCTCTGCAAGGATACATCCACAACTACAGCATTTCCAATATACAGTAGGCCTAATTCAGGGTCTTTACAACATGTCATTTAAACTGAAAAAGTGCAACCCGAAGGTTTTTAAAAGTGAAAATATTAAAAAAAAAAAACATCAGGAGGGAACAACATGTTGTGTAATTTATATTTTTGATTGTTTGGTGTTGTCAGTACTGATGGAATGAAGAATGTGTTTAAGATGTTATTGGATTTTCTGATTCCTGCTTTGTGGCTGTGACTGCAGGGGCTGAAGGGGAATGTAGGGGTCTTCTGTGATCAGGCTCCCTTTTCTAGAGCGTTTGCCAAGTTCAGAGAGAGAGAGGCTACTGTTTTTATGCAAACTGATCAGGGCTCAGTGACTCCAGCTACATGGCTATTACTGGTTTTGTCAAGTTGGTAAAGAAATGCCAGGACTGTGGTCAGAGAAGTATGGCATGTTGAAACTTTGTTATTTAATCATACTTCTGAAGCACAAACAGGGCTCAGATCTTGAGACATACAGTAAATTACTGACTGTGTAACTTTGGTTGCACAATCTTAGGTTGTTGTGAACCCTGACCTTATTTCAGGTTCTTAAGGAGGCATCAGATAGCTCAGTGTTTTTGTACACAGAATTTGACAAAGACAGAAATATAAATTATATCTATGTTTTAATTTATAGGTCAGATAACTATATAACTGTAAACTTCTTTAGATTAAAACAAACTTAATACACAAATATTTAAGACATGAACACTTCATGAACACAGACCTGTGAAAATATGCCCACAGTTTTAAAAGCAAGTAAAATGTTTTTTTTAAATTATTTTATTTACTCATTAATCTTATGGGCATCAGCGTGAGGAGTCATCTTGTAGTTTACTATACTGAGTTCAATTAAATATAAAACATGATTAAGGTGTTGTACCTTTTAAAAGTAAAAATATTTATAATTTGAGCCAATACTTGGACTGGTTGTGCTGGCAATATATTACCTTGTCAATGTTTAGTCATCAGTGTGAATATAAATGAATGTGAGAAGTACTGATGAGCTGTTTGGCACAGCCTCCATCAACAGTGTGTGAATGTGTTTGAGAAAAGGTGAGAGTCAAATGCAACATAACATCCCTCTGCGATTCATTTCTCTGACTTCTTATTTTTGGCTTCCTTCTAAGTTATGACATTTTTAAGGGGAGTCTAACGCTACACAAATGACCAAGCCCTGCCCTTAACAGGAAGGTATCCTCTATCACGCGTCTTTCTGAATAACCTACCCTTTGTTGGCTTTCTGACCAGCCAATATGAATCAAAAAGCCCTTTTTAAGCAGCTGTTTCTGAGTTACTCCAGTAAAAAAAGTCAATTTTTGTAAAGTCAATATCAACGCATGATGATATATTTTTTTCTTAAATTTGTTATCTCAGCGTTGAAAATGTCAAAGAAAACGTACTACACTTAATGGTAAGAGAAAACATTTAATACTGGTATTATTTGATGTTCTAGGAAAGTTGAGCAAAAGTAATAAAATCATTTTGTTGATGTGACCAGCTTATTTTAGATGACAAGGTGATGACATGGTGATTATGAGGCCATGCACCAGAATTTATAAAAATGTTTTAAGAAATTCATATATAATTTGAGTTTTTTCATATTTTAATGTGAGTATTTTTAAGTTTGGACCAATATGCTGTGTACATTAAGGCAGATGGGACCAAAAGCGATGAATAAATTACAGAAATCATGTTCAGAACAAAATGATGTAACAGCACTTGAATTGTACAGGGTCCTAAATACATAAACAATACTTTACTTTTATGCAAGTGAATTCCTCTGTTTTGCAGAAGTGCTAACTACAGTTTTTTAACCCATACTTTAGGTTATTACACATTGTTTCTGCCCTGTCTGTTGAACTGTACTATTCTTGTGTTCCAGATCTTCACTTACAGAGCAGACCTGATCAAAATCCTCGTTTGTCATTTGTTTTTTTAAATATACCTTGTCCAACCCCACACCAGAAATACTGAAGTTTCCCTTTAAAGCTGGACATCCATAGCTAAGACAAAAGATGTTACTATATACCAAGAACTCCAGTGAACTGATGCATTCACTGGCCTTGCTGAAGTCCACATGATAAAATGTCTATTTAGGGAATAGAACTTTGCTAGTGAGATTCTGAATATATTAAAAAAAAATCTCACTTTAACCTCTTGATATGCCTGCTTGGACTCAACACAGAAAACCACCCACAAAAGCTTGGAACTTCATGAACTACAGCTGGTGAACCTTTTTCCCAGTGGATCTGTATTTTTCAAAATGCTGTTTTTAGATGTGTGTGGGAGGTTCGTGGACACCACAGTTCAGCGTGGAAATGCTCTATCAATTGCTAGTTCTACCCTGAACAACACCACTGGTTATTTTTGTACTCTCTAATACTTACCACAGGAAAACTCCACTGAGAGGCTACAAAAGCAAAGTACTGATGCAGGCTACACCCTGCTGGGCAGATGCCGTCTTTCATCACACTCGGCCTTCCTTCCATCAGATCTGGAGTCACCTTTAACAAGGCAGTTCTCAATGGATGTGTGGGCTGGAAAATGATGTGTACTCAGTGGCAGGACTGTCAAGACCAGAGTGATAAAATTCAGTCTGAGGAGGGGTGAAGGGATGGAAGAAGCCATGCCTTTTTCACCTCCCTCAGGTGAAAAGAGCTTCTGCCAGGGCCTCCCTTCAGCAAGCTCCCAAGAAGATCTAATTAAGACCTACTTTGTACGAGTGATCACAGTGTGGTGGTGTCATAAGAAGTGGGCCAAGATCCAGAGCAGAACACAATAATTGGGTGCAATATCTGATTAGCTGAGGAGAAAATAGTTTGTTTTAGTGGGTCCTACATTAAGCAAAAGATAAGTCCAAAGACCTAGATAATCCCTCATTAGCTCAAGGTTCTCTCATGACAATCATTAATATACAACACAAGTATGATTTTTGGCTCTAAATTTAGACTCCACTAATCATTCCTGTGTTTCCTGCTTTATAGCATATTCTTTACTGTTTCACTTGTTGTAAAGCTTGACTTCCTGTGCTCATTTAAACATTTGGGCCTTGTTAAGTATTAGAAAAAGTCTTTAGAAAACCTTCTTCAGATTCCTCATCTACAGAGACATTGCTTTGCCCTTTGTTTCCCTGATCATCCATGCCCCAGTAGCGTAGGGTTTGCAGAATTGCTTCTCATAGCACCCGGCCCAGCACACACCTACTTTGATCTTTTCCTGTGGAAGAGTAAAAACATCAAGCACTGGCATTGTAAGCCTTTTCCAGGATACTTGACATGTTCAAAGCCTTTAATATGTGATGAGTCTATTCTTATCAGAGATATGATGTTAACAGTCAGGCACCCCCTAAGATGCTTCATATGTGATGATAGCTGATAATTTGGCTCTTTGGAGAGAACTGTCAGTTTTGTTGGCTTAAAATGCTCACTTAAATAGATTTAATCACACTTCAGTATGTGTTATACCGCTAAATGAAAATGTATTCAAGTTCTAAGTTCAGTGTTTCAGCTGGGACTGTCAGACACTTGAAAATTGTTGGGCCCTATTTTAATGGCGTAAAGCACAATCAGCAGCAAAGCTAGATTTATCCTTTCAGAATGTCAGTTCTCATTCCCTTCCATTTATCCTTTAAATTTTTAACAACTGCTCTGATATTTAGCAGTAGAGGTGTGTTGCTGTGCATCCCATATGAGTGAAATAAGCAAGTGTGTTTTGATCTCACGGTTGTCTGCCAGTTTCTCTAATGCTCCCTCAAATAGCAGAAACACTGCACCACAGACTTCAGTCTCAAGATCAGGTAGAAAGGACAGTGCTCTCAATTTCTGCATCCTCCTGTAAGGAACATGCCAGCTTTGCCCCTTTCCTGTCCTCATATTCAGACGACAAACACAACCTTTTATGCACAACACCTGCATCAGATGAAATTATTCCCAAGCTTCACACCAAAACACAGCGCTAGGCATATGATAGGGCTGACAGTTTGTAAATAGTCATTGAATATCAATATATATTTGCAGTAAATTGCAGTTTTAATCTCAATTTTCTTATTTGAATGCTGAAACATTTTCACAGCCATACAGAAAAAGGAAGTCTTAGCTCTCAAATCTGCCAAGGAGCAAGATAACTCAAGTTCTCAAAGGATCTTGATGACATTTTCAGAGGATGGAGGTCATGGCACAAGAAAGAAAGATGTGATTCGATGTTGTTAGTGGTCTGAATATGCTCGTGGGTCCAGGACCTTTTAAATGGATTTATTGTCACAGTGAGATATGACAGTTTCCCACATATCCACTAATAATCCAGAAAGTTCTGAATGGATTTTCGAAATTTTCAAGGAATGATGGTCGGAGAGTTGTGACTTGATTTTGGTGTGCATCACGACAATCATCATTAAATCATAAATGATTTGTTAATATTGTGAGAAAGGGCAATAGGTCTGCCCATACTGTCATGAATGCCTTGGCAGAGGTTCATGCCCTCTCAGCTTTTTAGGATTGATATGAAAGTCAGAAGGACTGCAATCAAATGGACCTTTTATTTCCATTTCAGATGTGATGTCTTAGGAGGCTCTAATGGGCCTGGGTCTGAACCCACTTGTACACACTATCATGGGCTCTTTCTAAGGGGCTGTCCACTCAGAGATGAGTTCAGGTGTATCCACACAAGTTTTTAATTGTGAAGGCATCCACCCAGTAAAAGTGTCTCAGAATCCTGAAAACACACATTTTTGAAAACAGGTCCAAGATTGGATAAATCTGAAAATACCAGTCAAGGGTTTTCTATGTTGACAACAAATTCGGATACTTCCAGAAGCCATGACTTCACAGCCACATCTCTTGCTCAAACCGATGCTTGAATCCTGAAAACAATAGCAGAATATGTTGTAGTATTCATGCTGCAGAAGCTACTGAGAGTGTAACAGCCTTTACAGCAAAATCTTCTGCTCCTCAACAAGAGGATACAGAAGACAATACAGACCAGTGTTTGTTGATGTATGCGTATGCTCCATGTCTTCTCCCCTGCTTTGGTTCATGTCTGCTGCAGCTTTACAGCGCCACTTACAAACCTGGCATATGTAATACAGTGTTTTCAGTGTTTCTGTGTGGATGGCACATTCAATGAAATGAAGAGGATATGACAGCCATTCTTTGTTTTTACTGAATCATACTTAGCATGTGAATGTTAGCTGCAACCTTACAACATGGTTACAAACAATGGTTTGTTTTCTAAATGTAAAGACATTTTGAACATATAGCTACAGTGAACCAAGAGAGGGGAAAAAGGGCAGGAGTCACATTAAGAAGCAAGTCTTGAGATTACTCAAGACTTGACTCAGTTTGCCCCTTAAAGACTTCAACGTTGCTCGGATTTCAGGTTTGAGACTCACGCTCAGCCATTATATTTTGTGGCTCATTGTGAATTAGAGCAGAATGTCACTCGCACATCACGTTAACCCTCTGTGGTCAAACTTCAGACTAGCATGACACCTGCAGCTTCCATAGGCAGACAGGCTTGAGGTTTCTTGCCAAGGGTCTCACTTTCATGAAGGCATCTCCTTAGATCCTGATTGCAATTCTTAATCTTGGAAAATGTTGCAGATTCACTGCTCACTTTTTTAGGCATCTTGCTCAGCCTGTACTTTTCACTGCCTGTCAAAAGATAAGAGTAGAGGAAAATTGCAGAGCACTTACATGAAGGAGGGACTTTAAATATTTAAAGGCAAGATGGGAAGAAGTACTGTCAACATAATTTAAGTTAAAGCTCATTTATAACATGATGCACATTTATCTTTTAATACACCATGTTTTTTAATCAACAGCTGTGTGTAATGAAAAAGAAAGAGGGAACAAAGACTGTGGCAGTTTAGTAACATAATCTATGAGATTTGTCTCAAAGTCTCTTTAAATGAACACATTACATTTTCAGTGTACTACTGCTGTAGCTACCACAAATTTAGTACTTAGGACAACAACAGCAATGAGCTGATGGAGACCAGAGTGCAAACATATCTTTATATACATATCATAATAAACATATCTTCATACTTAATCCAATAAGGGAAACGAGGGCCAAGTGTAACAGGGAGCAATTATTATGCACTCAGTTTTACCTGTAAAAAGTAAGCTAAAATGATGACTTTAATACCCCTTTCAGACTGGACAAAAACCCTTTAAACCTGCTCCTGTCTGCAGTTTGAAAGGCATTTCATTGACATTTCCACCAGGGTTGACTAACCCTGAAAGAGAGACAGTTTTTATTGACTCGCCTTCAATGAAAACATCACACCAACATCAACACGCTAATTTATGTCATGACGTCGGCATAATGTGCCCATGGTATAACCTGTATCCTCTGTCTGTAACTTATGTGACTCTATGCCGTCTCAGCAACAAATTGCATCCGCCTTCGTATCATCAGAGCTCAAATGTTGTTCAGTCAGCGTCGAGTTTGTACATTTTTAAAGAGGGACAAAGGTACAAAGTACAGAAAACAGTGGACCACCATGTCCATGGCTTCCATGCTCCATTCCATTGTTTCCGTGGTCATGTTTCAGTGCGCTAATGATGTCATCACCGTGATGACATCAGCTTGATGCACCAGACGAAAAAAAAAAAAAACTCATCTGCTGCCAATTAGTTTCGGGTCTGCTGAAGTGAGAAAGGAGTCACTTGCGGATGTAAGCGGGTTAACCCGGGTTTGAAAAACCTGTGTTGACCTGCTCATTTTAGTGGGAACACTTTGAGTCTGCACATGCTCTAAAGCAGTGATAGGCAACTGGCAGCCAGTGGGCTATATGCAGCTGTACACCTTATGGTGCACCAGTTTGTCCAAAAATTAGCAAAATATAATTTCACCTGTGATACCGATACAACGCCATGCACAAACTGGGATGTACTTCGAATATTTTTACATAATGTTTTTTTTTCTTTTTTTTTTTGCAAAAGATGCACTAACTTTCTTTGCCTAAATGTTCATCTTAATTTCTTTTATGAAACATTGGAGTAAAATATTAAGTAGTAATATATACTGTATTTAGGGAATGGAAAGGTTTTTTTTTAACCTAAATTAGCTTAAAGTTAGTAGAGCTACACCTAAATGGGCACATAATGAAAATGTGATGGCGATAAAAGAGTAAAGAAAAGAAAAGTAAAAGAAAAATTACTGTTGGAATCCAAATATTCTTCCACTCACCCAATAATATAGTTATTTGTAAGTGGTACTTTAATGAAAAAAAAATCTATTTTCAATTTTCAACATAAAAGAAAACAAATAAATATTGATATTATTGCACTGAATGTGCTGCTTTTGGGATAATTGATAATGGCAGCAAATATTTGAGACTAGAAGAATTTCTGAGAAAATGTGTGACACATGAAGTAACTGTGGAAACAAACAAACAAAAATGAAAGACAGCAATGTTTAAACTCTGTGCTTTAGTTTTTCACCTGCAGCTGTAGACACTTGGAGCACCTCCTCTGTCAAAGTGTTATTTTTATTTTGTTACCTTTTATGCGTGCATGAACATGAAGCAGCTAAATATAGCGACCGAACAATGATGCCTCTCCATGTGTGGCTCTGCTTAATGTAGCATTTGCACACATAAAGGTTAGACATCTCCACATCATATCACTGCTGACTTCATCCATAATCAGCTCATGAGTTATACCATTGAGTCAATACACAATATTACAGCCCTGTTAGTACACAGTGGTGATAGAGAGAAAACAATGGCGAAAGTGAACTATGAGTAAGATTATGATTAAGACTTGGGTCATCATGGGAATTTCATAGCAGCTACATTGTAACTCGTGGCCATGCATGATTTAATACCCTCAACCAAATCATGCTGACTAATTCACATAAACTCACTGAGCACAGGCCTAAAAAGCCTTCAACTGCAAAGTGTTGGCACAGTTCTTCCCTCTGGATTTCGTGATGGGAAAAAATCAAACCCACAAGTAACAGAGAACAAGACAGGCCTCCACAAAGCCAAGCATTTTTTGGCAAACATTGTGCTTTAGACTGCTCATGTGTCCCAACGTTTCCATGCTGTGGTCCCTCAGATCAAAACAAGACTTTTAAGTTTGTTTATGTCTGTGAAGAAGAACACTCCGCTCTACAGCAACCATTGCAATCATCTTTACTCTGATATTGTGTGGGCTCTTGCTTTGGCATCATTGTGTTTCACTTATTTTGCAAGAAACTGTCATTTATGGCTTCATACACAAGCCAGAGCATATATGCATTGTTAGATAAACCAAAAAGCCCATGTTCATTAGAACTGATGAAGCCCCTCTTTAAAATGTTTTAAAAACATCCTATAAGCATGGTTTTCAGATATCATAATGCAATTCTAATGCTGTATAATCAGAATAAATTGAAATCACCAATCACCAGTGTAGTGATGAGTTGTTAATCTACTTATAGTTATTAATTTTTTGCATTTAGCTTACTGATCACTGATTATTATTATTTTTTTTTACAGAAATAATAATTTCAGTATTTCAGTCTACCTTTTTATTGAAATCAATTTACCTTGGATTAAATATATACAAAACTTTTCAACATTTGATATTTCCTCTTGTAAATTCAGGTTTTTTTTTTTGCTGTAATTAAAGCATGGAATTACCACATATAGTGAGTTATAATCAAGTTATTATAGATTTTGATTATTCTATTTTGTGTTTCAAATTGATGACAATGGACTGCAAAAATAAAAGTCCCAATAATCTTCAATTTTTGTAAGAAGTCAGTGACCAGAATAAATGTTGAACTTATGCCTAACCTTGTAAGTGTTTTGAGGAATTTGTACTACATGTCAGATTTACTATTACTAACATTTATGATCATATATATATATATATATATATATATATATATATATATATATATATATATATATATATATATATATATATATATATATATATATATATATATATATATATATATATATATATATATATATATATATATATATATATACACACACATACATATATATATATATATGTTTATGTGTATATGTGTATATATATATATATATTTATATATATATATATACATATATATATATATATATATATATATATATATATATATATACACACACATATATATATATATATATATATATATATATATATATATATCTATATATATATATATATATACGTATATATTAGGGCTGTCACTTTAGTGCATTAATTAGATTAATCAATTACACAGTAAATTAATGCGTTATAAAAATTAATCGCGATTAATCATAGCACACAAACACTTTGATATTGACCAGCTGGAGGACCCGTACATGGCAGTGGCACGTCACTTCACACATGCGTCTCTAATCAAACCAAACAAAGCCCAAGTGACAACAGGAATGGCATATTTAAGACTTAGTCTTATTCTATTTTTGAATTTATTTATCTATATTTGTACTACATTCTTTAATAATCCATCAGGCCTAATTGTTTTGCTGGATGTCCTTGATCTTCTTCTTATTTTGAGTTTGATTTATGAAACACACTTAAAGTGTAATTTGAGTTGCCTGATTGAGCTTAGAATTGTCTGGACAAGTTGCCCTGACTTTGGTTATATTCAGTCACCAATAAAAATGTGGATTTACAAATCTTCACTTCTTAGTGTATTCATTTGATTAGTCCTGCACTACAATTTTATAATAACCTTGAATTCAAATTCTTTATTTGGGTAGTTTAGGCAGATAAGAGATCAAAATGCGATTAATTAGATTAATTAATTATAAATCCGGTGATTAATTAGATTAATTTTTTTAATCGTCTGACAGCACTAATATATAAATATATATATATATATATATAAATATATATATATATATATATATATACACAAAAATACATTTAAAAACACACTTTTTGTTGTGTGCAGTGTTTGATATGAGTGTCCTAATATAAGAAATGCACAGTATTCAGTAAAGTTATTTACCCATAACCCATATTGACCCATAATCTGTACCTTTACAGCTCTTACAATTTGACAATGAACATGACAAAAACACACCATTTATAGCACAGATTGATGATTTATAGCACACTTAAATTAGGAAATACCTTGTTTTGAAACTACATTTCGCTGTTAGCATCTGTGCTAAATTCTGTATGTGCAGTCATTCCTAGTTATTCCTAGTCAAGCTATTTGCTTTGCAAGCTCAACGGATTCTGTGGAAAAGTTTGCTGTGGTTTTGTGCTTATTGTTCACTGTTTATTTTTTATCAGATTACCAATGTTTATGTAGATGGTCTTGACAATCAATACCAATTCTGATTATCATTCTAACTTTTTACTTTGTTGTCACTGTTTTGCTAAGAACAAGAGCCCTTAAATGGTTGAATTAACAAATCATGGACATTCTGCTTGTAGCCCTGTGATCTTAAACAGTGAAAACCTTCGATGAGCTCTCCCGACAAGAGGACTCAGGTTTGTTTGCATAAGAGGATTTCATTCACATCCCACAACAATCTAACATGGGGGATGTGGACAACATCCTCTTATGCAAAGAAACCTGTATCGCCAAGGCAGAGCAGTCTGCATGAATGGCCTTTTTTATTAACCGCTCCCACCCTGTACTCAAGCATTTAATGCAGGATAATGCTGTGAATCTGTTTCAAAGGCTTCAAAGACCACTCTTTATTCCTTTTGGGCTTTTGAAGGTATTATGTTGGTTATGTGAGGCTTCCACTTTTCAAGGGCCAGCAAATGTTATTAAGTTATGTGTGCTGTGGATTACTGAGTCTAATGTATCCCTGCTTGCACACAAGTGCATTATGGATTTTGAGATGTGAAGCAAAGGGAAATTATAAAATAACCTATTGTACCTCACACATGAGTGTAATGTGTACTATATTTACAGTGACAGAGACATTGGTGGTCTTTTCTAACTTTATCTTAAAGTCTCTTAAAATGCGCTTTTTGTGGCAGTAGGCTTGTAACATACTGTAGCGGCAGTACAATTTTGTTTTTCATAAATACATCTAAAAACACAATTTAGCTGCAAAGATCAGAGATGAGGCATGTGCCATTGACATTCTATCAAAATGAAAAACCTTAATTATGTACTGCAGACGTGGTTCTTGGACACCATGTGTTTAATTTTCCTGTCAGAGCCTAATCCTAACCCCTGTGACAGTGGCATTTGCAGGAAGCTGCAGAATAAGTTGGAAGATTTACTGAATATAGTACAGCTTAAAACTGGCACAGAGGGGAGAGAAAAGTCAAGCTTGGTGAGCACTCCTCCAGTGCTTTTTCAAGAAGCATAATCCAAATATATTGCTCTGAATATCATATTTAGCATATTCTGTTACATCATTTACTTCCTGAAGTTTGCCTTTTTTGAGCTTGATGAAGGACAGCAGAGGTTATAATCAAATAAACACATGGGTGATCATGCACTCCTCTATAGCTCTGCTGTAGTTGGATGTATGACAGGCTTCATAGTTATTGGATCAATAAGAGGGTACAACAGCAAACATGACGTACAGTTTTTGTGGCTTAGGGTCCAGGTCCGTTCATGTGTGATGTACAGTGGTGTTGCTTTCCCCTGATGTGTCTGTGAGCAGAATCCCTGCAGCTTTTATCTGCTGTCTGTCCTGGTTAAAGTTTTCATTCCTTCAAGCTGTAAGCTGGTCTTAAACCAGGCCAACAGGCACACTAATTAACAGTTTGCTGCATAAATTTATAAAATAATTCACTCCATGTAAATCTGGATCTGGGATGGACTGCAAACTGAGATCCAGGACTTGACACTGGCTTACTGGGTCACAGAATAGAGAAGTTGTGCAAGTTAAGCTGTCGACACATATTTTTAACTTTCTTGATCCTTGAGTAGAAAGAAATGTAAGCATACAGCATACATAAAGCATACAGCTTTTCAATTTTAAATCCACACATGTTTTGCCAAGGCAGATGAGTCTTTCTGATTTCCTCATTGTTAGTTCATGATCAGTCAGAATGTTTAGTGGTCATAAAAATGTGAGACCGGGACAGCATAAGCTGAGAGTCAAGAGACGTCACAATCTCCACTAAAGGGATTTTCTGTGGTATTGCTGAGGTTTAACTATACTGAAGTCAGTAATGACTGGAAGATGGAGCATTTACTTATAAAATAGGACACCAGACACACATTCCCACGAGAGAGCTATCTGCTATGTTGATGCTGCAAGAACAAAACTTAATCTGCCATCTGTGCAGTTTACTTACAAACAATATTTTTATTATGTGTAAAGTCAAAGAAAATTAGTCATTAGTCTTTCTTTAGCCACATCTATCTATCTATCTATCTATCTATCTATCTATCTATCTATCTATCTATCTATCTATCTATCTATCTATCTATCTATCTATCTATCTGCATGACAAATGAGGAATATGTGTTTTTGCCCACTTTCACTGAAATACATGTAGAAAAAATGACATCTTTTTAAGAGGACCTTGCCAACTCCCATTTGTCTCTCTTAATTTTAATGGTTTATACTTTATATTTGAAAATATAAATGTTTAAAAATATTTTTCACTTACCTTACTCAGCAAGGGTCTTAGATATTTTTTGGGGGGGGAGAATGAGGAGTCTCCACCAAAAAACTCTTCAAGTGTGTTACTGGTGTTATTGTTTTTGAAGATCATGAGATAGGGTTTACCTACTATATATTGTACATGAAAACATCTTCTAGTTCAAAAAACATAAAATTTTATTGTATCAGTTTTTCAGCTGGCAGCTTGCCAGCACTACAGCGTAGGTAAGTGCCAGAGCACCCGCAGAACAAATTATCACCCATGCTTTTAACTGTCAATATCACTTTTGACCTTGTCACTTTTCCTTTATTACTGCATCATTCGTCATTTATGATTCAATTAAAATGCCATACCACATAATTTTATAATTTAATGGAGAGCTGATCCTTTGATTTCAAGTCAAAAATAAGTGAGTACAGAAGAAAAATCTTTCTCCAGAATCCTGCCTACAGACCAGAAAATAAAGTATGAATCATCGCCTAAAATGTCAAAGTTTAAAGTAGGAGTTTGCATATTGGCAGTCAAAGTATCTGCCAAATATAAGGCACATGTCAGTAATACATGAGAGTTTCTTAATTCAAAAAATGCAACTTTTAAAATAGAAAAACATGTTAACTTGAAGTGGCCTCTTTAGATAAAGAGAGACAAACAGTGTCACGTTTTTCTGTTTGGGTGTTTGTTCTGTGACATAAAATGCACATTTTTGTCTGGCTGAAGAAGACTTTATGTGGTTAAAACCATATACAAAGGACCCTGTTATCCAATTTGCAGCTTTTGCGGCAAAATACAACTCTACAAACCAATTTGCTCTGAATGTGTATGTTTGGTTGTTCTTTTTCTGTCATACAGCTAGATTTCACAAATGTATACCATTATCCAAAACCAGATCTAACATACCTTTATTCCCGTGCCATCAAAGAAATAAATAATGGCTTACAAACTGAGAGTGGGTCACTCTTGCACTACACCCATACCTGCACCTGTTCCTAGCATTCATGCTGCAGGCCCAATGGCTTGCATCCAACCTGTGGCCTCTTTCCAGCAAATCCTCCCCAGAGTTCTCTCTCTCTCTCTCTCTCCCTTGCTCTCAATTTTGTTAATTTTGTCTTCCTGTCAGATGGATTTAAAACCCCAAAAGCGCATATATCAAATCTGTCAAACAAGCAAAGTAGTATGAGGAGAAGGAAAGTTGGGATCAGGAAATCAAAGCAAGACAGATACTTGTTTTCATCGCATCATTGATCTTGTTTTTTTTTTTTTTATTTACTTTGTACTGATATACATAAGTGCAGTGTCTTCTTAAGCATAACACCTCTACATAGCACAATTCTTCTCTCCTTCAAACCGCTCTGCTTCTTCAGATTTTAAACTTCACAAAAACACACACACACCCACACCCACACATCCTATACACACATACAAACAGATGGAGCCACTCACATTTTCCCCAATTTCCTTGGCAGAGTTTTGGCTAGTCCATGACAAGAGAGTGCTGGACCTGCCCACCCTAATGGTTGCAATCAGTTTCCTCACAATCACATGATATACATGTAACCCTAACCACTTGTACAATATAGGATGCATAAATGAACACTTTTCTTAGCATGGAAAATGGCACTATGAAAAAATGTAAAACAAAACCAAAAATCAACCCTTGTTCAGACTCCCATTGGCTGGATGTTGGCTGATAACTGGATGAAACTCAGTTGGCATTTGGCTGGGAGGGAGATTTTAAAGTGGCTGCAACTGTATACATATTGACCTTCAACACCCAAAATACATAAGTCTGCAACATGTCAGCAGTCACCAAAATCATTTTTTTTAAGTTTTTTTTTTTAATGGTTAATACACCAGTATGACAGTTTCATTAAAAAAAAATGCTAAAAATAGAATTGATGTTGTCATCCATGAATTTTCATTGATGTTTTACAGTTCATTAATAAAAAAAAACAAAAAACAAACAAACAAAAAAAGTAAATAAATGTTTTGTTATATGCTTGAGTTTCTGAACAGAAAAGTTAATTTAATTGAACAAATGTTATGTTTTAATAATTTCTGACTTCTCAGACAAGCCCAGTAAGTTAGCCCAAATTTTAGTGTGAAGAGGATAATTCAGTTTGAAATTGCATATTATTGTTCAAAATGTATACCTATTAACCTTGATATATATAGTTCTAAAAAAATGTATGAAATAATTCTATTTCCTTGTTTTAATGACAGGTGGTATGGCAAATTTGTTCAGCACTTTTACTTGTTATAATACTTTGAATTATGATGTTTCAACTTTTTTCTATTTTCTCCTCTCTGTTGACCCTCCACCCCACATAAACATTTGATTAGTAAATATTATTGTAGATTTGTTTAAAAGAGGAATTTAACTATACAGATAACTGACAGCATCTGACTTATCATGCTTCATGTTCAGACATAAACCTTAGGTAAACCTTAGGCAGAAACTCATGTTAACAAATGCTGTTAATTATGGCATACACTTACATCTTTGTGTAGCCTGTAAAAGAGTGATGAGGCAATCCAAACTTATCCATCTTTCGTCACTCTGTGATGCTTTCAGCGCTAGTCCTCCATGTGGGCTTAAATTGGCCAAGGACAGCAGAGATGAAAGATAGCCCATAATGAGGTTTCTCCCTTAGCAATCAATGAGGAGCTTTATCCCAGGGGGCACTGAAGGTTGTCTGTAAAATCAGTCCACTGCATGCTCCTACCCTGAATAACATGGCCATCTATCACCTCACAATCTTGTTGATGAGCAGGGGTGTCCATACAGCATAACAGGGCATTTTAGGACACAGTTCTGTTCTGAACAAAATGGATGAATGTTTGTAAAATATTCCATTTTGCTGTGTTTTCAGCTGATATAGCTGGTCATTGCCCTGATCACTGCAATGCATAATCAAAATGCCCTTTGGGAATCAGATGACTTTGTGTCTCAGGAAGATAATGCAGAATATGATGATCAGCTAAACCCGGCCTGACCTTGCATGTTGGTGTATTCATCCTTGGATTGATATGAATCTGTTACACCAAGAGGTCCTCACTATGTCTGACAGTTGGGAGCAGAGAGTTCAAACTTTATCTTTCCCATGTTTTACAACACTCAAAGCTCATTATTATTTTAGCTTTATTAACTATAAATGTGTAGAAGTTATGGGGTGGGCTCACAGAGGGTAAGTGAAGCTGTGAAGCTGTATTTATTCCATTAACCTAAGGTTGTGGGTGGGATGACCCTGATTTGTATGCTTTAAACATGTCCAGGGAGCATGTCTAAATCTAAATGTTCTTTATTTCTCTACTCTCTGCAGTCCATCTGCCACAAGGCCGGGAAGCTGTGTGGGGCATCGGGTGTGGATTCTGCTGGCCATGACCCACCTCACCCTGGACTTCTCTGTGTGCAGCCCCCTCAGTCAGGGTCTTGGGATCAAACTCACTCCTAAATCAGTGCCTCGTTCACGACCTCGCTGGCAGCTTCTATGGGACATGCCTAACAAGCTCCACTGGAGAACTGTAAGTCCGTTGGCCCGCCGGCTCCTGAGCCCTATCCCACCACCCCAAGACACTAGGGTTGGGCTAGGGCCAAAAGTCAGGGGTCAAATGCACTGGAAGCCAGCATTTAAAGGACAAGCCGTGTGTAAGGAGTGCCAGTTGAGATCCTCTCTAAAAGAGACAAGTAATTCTTTGGCTGTAAAAGTGGATACCCCGGGATCTTTATCCAGCGGAAGTACGGGAGACACCATGAGGTTATTACTCAGAGCCAAGAGGCAGCTCATATTGGAAACCGACAAGTCTCAGGAGGGCCGGACTACCACAGTGGCTGGATTTATTGATTGGGGACCCACAGGGACAGAAAGTTTAGATGAAGATAGCAAACTGGAATCCAACCTAACACTGTCCACTAGGGTCTCAAGCACCACAGTGGCCACAACCACTAGCACTACAACCAGGCTCTCCCAAAGGACGTTAACTGTGGTGACCACACCTGAGCCCAAGAGGCTAAGCACCACCAAGGCCACTGTCAGCGTCGGGGAGACTGCCAAACCACCAAAGCCATATGGGGACACTCCAGGTAAAAGAAAATCCAAAACAGTTATTCTTTTGTGTTTTGTATTATTCTAACTGAAAATAGGAATTGAGCAAAAGTGTTTTCATTACCTTGTTGCTTTAAATGTGCTTGTCACAGAAATCAGATACTCTCTAGTTCTTATACTGGCTTAAGTGATATTTTGCTAAAATATGATTTAGTTCATGTTTAAAGAGGCAACTTACGGGTCCATCAACTAGAGTGGTTCAAAGATATCTAAAATAAAGATGACCTGATAGTGTTAATAAAACTGATAGTGTGTAACAATATATGTATATATATATATATATATATATATATATATATATATATATATATATATATATATATATATATATATATATATATATATATATATATATATATATATATATATATATATATATATATATATATGTATATATACAAAAATTATCGGTTGATTAAACTTAATGCTGCTCTCTGCTGCTCTGTCATCCTCTTTATTGTACTTAAGTAGGGTATCCAAGACTTTGTCTTTTGTCCATTAAGACCAACATATTAATCCAGGGTCTAAGTCCGTACTGAAATCCATGCTGTGATCAACAGCATAAAAGATAAGAAATTACACTACATTCACAGTCAGTAACAAAGTGATGCTTAAAGGTTGGCTTGGCAAAAAGAGTATTTGACAAAGTCAAGAACATGATGTGCTTAAATGTAATTTACAGAGTTAAATAATTGAAGTTGAGTGGGGTTGAAGTTTCTTTTTCTTGGCAATGCAAAGCAATTACATTGGTCTTATTTAACTGCTTAATTAATATTGTGAACATAATGTATTTTATTTATTAGTCTATTTGCATTGTTATGCTGATTGGATTGAATTAATAGCTTTAGTCAGTCTGTAAATGATTTGGTTGAATGAGTTTTAGTTGTATTATAAAGAAACATTTTTTTTTTTGCTTTATTGAGCAAATATTCAACCAATTGTATGAAAAAAAAGAAAACTAAGAAATATGATTGGTTTCTCGTCCGATCTCACTACAACATTTGACTGGTGATCAATATTGGCCAAGAAGTGTCTGGTCAGGGCATTACTTATTTAAAGCTCTTGATACTTTTGAAAAAAAAAAAAAAAACATTTTTTGAAGCAGAACATAGTGATTCACAAAAACACACACATCTGACAAGTTTAGCAATCAGAACTATTAATTACTGCTGCTTTGCATTTTTAAAGTTCTCAGATAAGACTAATATGAATAACGTAAAGGCAAGAATTAGGCTTAACTTAAAAAATCCTTTACCTGCAGATGTTTTTGGGCCTTTTTTTATCCAGTCAAACAAAATGGTCCATACATTTAAAATGTATGTTATTTAGTTGACAAGTCAAGGTTTGAGGAAATGCTCATAAAAGAATCAACATTTTGCACCATTTTTTGATACTCGATATCACAGCGTTCAATGATAGAAGCTAATTCTCTCATTGGGCTACCATTAGCAGTGCTAGCACAGCCACCCATTGATCCCTCTTCATAGTAACATCCACTTGTTAAGCTGAATATGGTTCTTCATTGCTTCATTATTGCCTCTTTGTATAATATATACCAGTAAGTTAGCATTCTGCACTGGGAGGAGGAGATAGTAAATGGTAAATGGGCTTGAGCTTACACAGCAAATGTGATCTAAGCTTGAACATCACATCTACCCATTCAAACCCATTCACTCTCACATCCGTGCACTGATGGTTTTGTTTCTATGAAAGTTATCCATCAGAGGTATCAAACACATCCATGGCCCTCCATACACACCACTGATTCATTATTAAATGCAACTCATGGTTAAGTGCCTTAC
Organism: Scarus forsteni; assembly: GCA_036419115.1. NCBI lineage: Eukaryota > Metazoa > Chordata > Actinopteri > Labriformes > Labridae > Scarus > Scarus forsteni. The sequence goes on from JAZDUH010000461.1 coordinate 7,137,605, forward strand.
CCAGGGGCGCATCTACATATGACAGAGCACACAAACTGAGCCTCCAACAAAAAGATGAATCCTGTCAGGTACAGTCTAACAGACACCACGGTGCATGTCAACATGAAAAGAGCCAGACCAGGATAGCACCGTACCTGTTTCATTAAGACCTCATAAGATTGCAGATGGTGTGTTTGTGTTATGTGGCATTGAGAGAACTGCAGATTGTTCAGTGTAAATGTCCTTGACCAGGCTGTGCTATCATGCTTGAAATATTGTACACGGGCATATGAGATTTTTATGAACTGTCCCCCTTGTGCTGTGGACACTCAGACCTCCCTGAAAGGCATATTAGATTTAACATTTCATTAAGTTCATGAGGAAGACTGCCTTTAAATGAACCATACAGGTAGACATAATTTATAAGTCATGTTTAACAACTTAGGAAGAAGCACTATGCTAATTAAAGCTTTCCCATTTGGTGCATTAATATAAATGTCATAAATTTCTGCAGCTAACAGTAAGGTTGGTGAAGAGTCCTTCTCTACCAGTCACTTTTACTCAAACAGCCTGAAGACAGGGATGATCTGCTTTAACAGATATATTAACCTTGACTGTTTTTTTTTTTTAAACAAAAGTAAAGTCATGATTCCAGTAGTCAGATCACTAACATAATATAATCATAAATACAGGCCCTTAAACTGGGTAAGGACTGGGCAAAGTATTTTTGGGGTAGATTTTTGTTTTACATGCATAAATTCTTTATTGCAAGTATTATTTCCAGTGAATAAGTTAATGTTGTTAAGCTATGGCCAAAAGAGGTCAGCAATATCTTCATTAGAGCTGAGCTTCCCATTGTTAAACACCACTAGCTTGGCTCCTGTTCAGAGAAACACCCCGAAGACCACTTTGACATGTTCTGGTTCAGCGTAAATGGCTGACATGACTGAATCCAGTGGGCAGTAGCTGGATGGCAAACATATAAATGGCCAGTACAAAAATATAAAGGGTTGTTGCACATTAACAATTATGAAAAGCTGGTTCTAAAATGTTTACTCTTTTGTTGAGGTAGACTCAGGAATTTGATATTTAGTTACCTGTAACTGCATATATTTGAAGACTTGACAACCACAGCTGACTCAAGGCATCAGCAATGATGTGCGTTTGTGTGTGGATAGACCAGATCCCTATTCTGGGATTAGGAGTGTTTGTCCTGCACCACAGTTTAGTTGTATCTGTATAAAACACATCAATGAAGGACCACAAGATAAGCATTTTTAAGGCTGTCTTTTACACCAAGCAAACAACATTGATCATTTTTTGTTGCGATTAGTTGTTTGTTTCTATCACAACTGTATTTTAATTGCCTGTTGTGATTTTTTTAAACAGGTTCTGGTGTTACTTTTATTTTTAAATAGCCCCATCTTTATCATTGTGTCAACTGACAATAAATAGATCCCCATACAAACAGAGATTTCAGCACACTCCCTTTATTCCCCCATTCATTTGACATGTGGAAGTAACTGTCCTAACTGAACAAAATGCAAGCCAGCAACATTTTAACCATGCAGGTTGTAGTTTCAAACCATGTCCTAATGGAACTTGCATTAGATGTTGTGGCCCATCATGTAGCATTGCTCACATTTTGTCCACATTGCAGCCTTTAAAAATGTAATTTCAGGTCCCATGTTTCATCTTCTTAACAGAACACTGGACTTTTAACTGTAAAGGTGGAGAAACTGAAGTGCTTTGCATTGATACAGAATGGTCTCAAAGCTTCATTAATATACAGCTCTCTGTGAGCCAAATGAGTTTCAAGTGCATTTCTTGTGAAATCATTTTTCTCCTGGAGCCAGATTGATGTTTTCTACATTTACTACGTCAGACAGCTAAACGTGCTCTGCTGTGAGAAAAAAGCAAGAGAATAACAAGAAAATTCTTCCTGCTCCTCATCAAAACCCTGTGTCTACATGCATGGTAAAGGGGAAAAAAAGAGATGGAGCGTCAAGGCAAATATGTTGTGCCACATCGCTGGTGGGCATTTAGGTCACTCACATATGATTCAGTGTAGTTAGCCTAATTTTGCTGCTGATGCTCTCTCACTCACAGTTCATTCAGTTAGTGTCAATCAGTGCAGGCAGACAACAGTGGCTCTGTTGGTGCTGCTCACCCCTTGTGGTCATCTTCCATCTTCTGAAACCCTTTAGGTAGCACAAGACAGTCCCTATGATTTTAACTAAGAAACAGCAGAAGGAGAAGCTATGTCTCCATGACAAATAAAAAAAGAGGAAAAAAATGTGATCTCATTTGTAAATGTAGATGGATTTCCAAATCCAAATCTAAATGTGTTCACTTGTTTTTTTGATCCATGCACAGTAAGTCCTCTCATGGACAAAACTCCTCTCTTAGCTGGTTAAAGCATTAATGAAGAAGAAAAAGAGTAAGCCTGTTGCATTTACTGTTTGACTAATATGAGTATTTTGTGCTGTGCTGACCCTTATTTTCAACTATCATTTAAAATAATGGCAGTGTTAGTTGGCTTCCTGTCAAAAATGACTCAGAATAGTAAGTGAATCTGGAATAATGCCCTCTGTGCTTTTCTTTGATGGACTTTCTCTCTAAATGGGCTCCTTGTTCTTTGCCTGTGTTGTATTTTGACTTAAAACAATACCTGCAGAATTTTAATTGTGGACACTTTGTAATTGTGTTTTGTTGTGGCACTCATGGGTGATATGACATCATGGAGAGAATCAATGATTTCCATGTTTTGCAGTTCTGTTGCTCTGACAGTACAAGGAGTACAAATCCAGCGGCATCTTAAAAAACAGCTACTAAAGGGAGGTTAAGATGTCAGCCTCATTATTTTGGAACAAAGTGATCAGACTGTCAGTGTTCTTGTAAGCTGCTCTGCATCATTGCCCTCCACCATTTTCTAAAAATGCAGGAAATACATGTGAATTAGAAAAAGGTAACTCATGAAACTAATTTTCCTTAATTTTTTTGTGTTAAAAAAATGACTTTCCAAAAAGACTTCTGGTATGAATGTTAGCTGTTCTATGGAACTGCCTTTCAGTGACTTAAAGTTGCAGAAAAGAAAGGATTTTTGCTTAAGGTCTTGATAAATTACCAACAATATCTGCAGGATGATACAGAAAAATACCAAAGGCAATACAAAAAGGAAAGACAATGTCCCCCTTTACTCTAACAATTGAGAACTTGTCTTACTCCATAGATGTCTCCCATTAAGAGTAATCAAAGTGAAGATGAAACCCAACCTGTACATTCACAAAGCTAAATGATCTGAAAATCACACCATTGTGTCTTTAAATATTTAAAGGGCCGTTTCAACACTTTGGAATTAGTTTGTAAGGGCTTCATGTTTATGGTTAATACATAAGCCACAGTGATTTGGGTCAACAGTGGAGCACCAGCATTCAAGTCAGGTTGTATATTGCCAGAGATGAGGCCAAGAGATCTGAGAAGTGTAATTGATTTTTAGGTGGAAACAGAACATTGGGGTAATAATGCACTGCACTTTAAAAAACTTCTCTGCTAGCTGGTCTCTTTGTTTTGGTACAACCTCACTACAGGAAGAGGGACATGCGTGTTATGTGGTGGGCAAAGAAGTACTTAAAGGTGCTATGAGGAGAATTTATTGCCGGCGTAATGCTGCGTTCCTGTTACCTCGGAAATGGGAGTGATATCATCTCCGACTTATCGGCGTTCCAGTTGAAGTCAGAAAAAAATGTGCCGATCTACGAGGCTATTGTTAGCTGTTGTTAGCACGCCCTGCGTTGTTGTATGAAGAATGTGATTATCACTATGGCAGCATTTTTGTAAATATAAATCTAACAATACTATGTATACAGCTGATCTAGAGCGACACACCCCAGTCAGAAGTGCAAATAAACTGATTATTACAGGAGCTAAATAACTGTTCACACTGGGGGCATCCATCTTTGATTGACACCTCGGGGTGGCGAGGTTTCACCGAGTTCCCAGTAGGAAATTCAGACCTCTGGGGACGTAGTTTCCTACTCGGAGCTCAAAATTCCTACTTCTGACTACAACTTGAATGCACCGGAGACGTGAAGCCAAAGTGTGTTTGTTTGTTGTGGTAAATGCAGCATGGATCTTTGTCGGAACTCTGCATTGCTTTACAAGTTCTTTTTCAACAACTTACAGGATGCAAAGCCACGAGGTAATGTATCTCTTTCTAGTTACGTAGCGGTAGTTTTTGATGTGTGACGACAAGCAATGCGGGGAAAAGTTATTATCGTAGTTGTAGACGGCTGAAAATCGCTACTTACAGCCCGGTGCTCTAAGTCGTGTAATATAAATAATAAAATAATATAATTTTGCTCTAGTTTTAATTGTCTGGTTCCCCGAAGTTGAGTATCCAGGCCAGTCCGGCCCTGTCCGACCCGAACGGAAGGCTAAAGAATAGCATTTATAGATAACCTATTTAGATGCTATAAAACTCATTGATACTCATCTTAAAGTGTGTATTTCGATCAGGCATACGTCTAAAAGTGAGACTTTTTTGTAATTGCTCAAAAACTCCTCACAGTCTCTTTAAATAAAAATAAGCCTTGCTAGCAGAATAGTAAAGCATCATAAATGTTTCAATTTCAGTTTTCAACATCCTCGATATTGCGGTTTTTCCCCTCCAAAACGTATTCAACAAAGAGACCTCTTGGCCCCATCTGCAGCAATCTGAACCATAGCTACTCGGTCAGTGCTATCTACAGAGCTGACCAGAATCTCTGTGGAAGTGTATTTGTATTGACATGAAATCCACTTCAAAATTATTGATCTGTCCCCTAAGCCACATATGTGCTTCAGACAGAAAAAAATACCATAAAGTTACCCAGCAGCTTCTTAGTAGCTGAGATATAACAGCTTGTGCATTGACCCCTGCAATAAACTGCTGCATGGACTTAAAAACCATGACTCATAAATACTGTAGGCAGAACAAATGGAGGCCATTAGTGCATTTAGTCCCAGACTTGTAAAATATCTGCATATCATGAGGGTAATAATCTATGACTCCACAATGCCTCTCTCACAAATGCAGCTGAAAAGTAGTCTCCATATTTATCTGTCTATCTTATCAGGGAGCAGGTATATTTTTCCTTTACTTCCAGTGGTTCAGGTAATAATGCATCAAGTTTTGTACCTGTTTCACTTTGAATGCAGAGAAGATGAGAAAAACTCCAAATTAAAGAGCACACTTAAAGAGATGACAGAGATTCCTGTCACCTCTTATAAAAGCTCTCCACATTACTCTTGTGTTTTTGCAGCACAGTCCACACAACTTTTCAACTTGCAGGCAGACAGAGACTAATGATCCAATGATGAAATTACTTAGGGAGGAGTTTCACTATTGCCATGCTCAGATTTAAATTATTAAAGAACAAGATTCAAAGGTCAGTGAGCTCTGGTTCAAGCAAACATTTCTGAACTTGACAAAACCTTGAACCATTTTCATAGCACAGGAGAGCTTTACTGCTTTTTGGTATTGATTAAAAAGTTTTTTCTAAACAAAAAAAAATGAACAAGGATTTATTTTGCACAAACAAAGAGCAGACCTATGGTGACAACTTGCAAGACTTCGGTGGCTTTCACGCCCACGTTTTGTTCGGTTTATTCAGTTAAAAAAAGAATATTCACTGATGCACTTTTCTTTTGGATCATTTTGTGCTTACACTGCAGTACAATTAAGCTAACCAAAGCATACAAAAAAGCAGGACCGCCCTTAGTCACATCTGATTTTGCAACTGTGTAGGTGATCACTGCTATGCCATCTGGCTGTGCTCTCATGATGAGAGGATAGTCAGCAACCTAGGCTAGGGACAAAAAGAGTTGTTTAATTTTAAGAAAAGAGGAGGTCAAATGCCACTTGATTGTTAATAAAGATAAATTTACCCATTGATACCTGGCACAGCTCTTGATCTGAAAGTTAAACTAATGAAAACAAGAAGATTTAGTGGGCTATTGGTGGCCTGTCTTGGGATTTGCTCCACCAGCTCATACATGGCAATGTCTCCTAAGCATGACACTTAGGGCATTTTCACATTAGGCCCACTTGTTTCGAACCGTGCTGCGGCGCAGTTCACCATGGGTTCGCCCCCCTCCCCCTCCCCCGCTGGCTTGCATTTACACTGGCAATATTGAACCATGCCCGGACCCACTTGTGTATTTACTCAGTTTGAAACAGCAGGGGGCGATATGCACGTAACTGGTTACCAAACCTGCTACGGAGGAGAACGAAGAAGAGACCACCATGGTAACCATTTCCTACACCAGACAACCAATGTTTATGTTTCGCTCTCTTCTACATTTTCCTCCAAATGTGTTTTTTTTTATTGTGTTTTAGACGGCATCAGCGACCTTCCGGACCCTCGTAAATCATCGTAATCCTCAACCAGAATAAACAAATCAACAAATTGAGTTAGCAAAAGATTTAACTGCGGGATTAACAGGAAGTAATGCATCAAAAGTAGATCGGTTCGGACCACTTTGTTTCACACCAGTGAAACCGCACCAAATGTAGGGAGATGGAGCGGATCGAGACCACCCCTTCATGGAGGTCTCGGACTGGTTAAAGCATTAATGAAGAAGAAATGAAGATTTGGTGCAGTGTTTGCATTCACATTGACACTAACATACCAAACCCTGGGCCAAAACTTCTTTGGTGCGCTCTAAATGTGGTTGGTGTGAAAACGCTCTTAGTCCCCGTTTGCTACCACTGTTATGTCAGTGGAGTGTAAATGGGCATAAAAGAGAATGGATGAGTGAGCTGATACTGAAAGAAACCCATGTGAAAAATGTCAACTACCAGAGAGTGAAAGTGAGAATAGAAGGGTGTGCATGGGTCGGTGTGGCCTGTGGCACTATTAAATGCTTCTCAATGTCAGCACCAGACAACAAGGGACCTCAAATGATGTGAAAATTATTTCCACTGCAACCCCCTGTAGAAATGTCAGCATCGGAAATTGACAGGGATACAGAAGTTAGAGGGAAGAATGCTATTTTCTGTCTACTTTAATGAGCTGGAAAATTAAAAAAAAGTTTAGAATTAGTCAGTGTTGCTAAGTCCTAAGATAATCAATTTAAGAGATGCTGAATAATCTAAAAGTCCTCTGTTGTCCTTAAGGTTTGCAGTGCCCAAATGCCAAGTACAACTCCAATAGATTGCAAGTTCTTGGTATCATTATTTTTACTGTAGCATTTGCTATTAATTTTGACCAAAGTTGAGAAGTAATCTCAAAATTACCACTGCTGTTGATTCTTTGGTTATCACTGCAGTGCGATGAGTTCACTCGTTAGCCTCTTTATCCAAAGTGCTAGACTGATAAAAGTCTTCCTGCAAAAAAACTGCTCCAGTATTCAATCAGAAGTGAGCCAGCTCCTCATAGTGATTTCTAAAGTAGATACACAAAGCAGACAGAATTACAAATGTAAGATGGAGAAAAGTGACACTAAAATGACTTTGGTTTGACATCAGTCACTACTGTGGATGGCAGAATCTTACTGTTGTTAACACAGTATGGTTGCAATGCAGTTTACCCAGTTATTGCTTTCAAGGTGCAGTATTTATTCAAAAATTGCCCTGTCAGGAAAATCGATCACACTATCTCAGACTGGGTTGGATTTCTTTTTGTCTAACAACAAATAGATTTGTGATTGGATGAAATTTAAGTAGATGAAATTTTGGTTTGGTTGACTGCACTTTGAAATAAGCTTCACTTATTTCTGTTTGGGTTCAAACCGCAAAGGGATGAGATCCCTATTGTTTTCTTTCTTGGTTTAGTATTATTTCTTTTTATATAAAAATTTTTTGTCCAAACCCAAATTCCAATGAAGTTGGGATGTTTTGTAAAACATAAAAAACAGAATAAAATGATTTACAAATCCTTTTTGACCTATATTCAAATGAGTACACTCGCATTTAATTCTCAAATTGAAAAACTTTATTGTTTGTTTGTTTTTATCAAATTTTCACTCATTTTGAATTACATGCATGTACCACATCTCAAAGCTGTGACAGGGGCATGTTTACCACTGTGTGACATCTCCCTTCCTTTTAAACATATTCAGAAGAGGGACTGAGGACACATATTTTTTGGAACTTTGTTGGTGAAATTCTTTCCCATTCCTGCTTGATTTATGACTTCTTTTGCTCAACAGTCCAGGGTGTTGCACAGTTGCCACCTTTTGCACTGCATTATGCACCACATATTTTTAATGGGAGACTGGTCTTGACTCCAGGTGGGTCACTCTCTATTGCACAGTCCTTTCCTACAAAGCTATACTGCTGTACTAAAAATGCCTCTTGGCAGTGTCTTGTTGAAATAAGCATGGGCATCCTGGAAAATGAGTGGTAAATGGTAGATAGACTTGTGCTTATATTTCGCTTTTCGAGTCGTTTGACTACTCAAAGCTGCTTTACACCGCAGGTCACACTTAACTATTCACACCCATTCTCTCACATTCACTCATTGATGGTTTCTGAGTTTCTATGTTAGTTATCCATCAGTATTTCTAACACATTCATGCCCTTTCATGCCCTACATGCCACTGACGCAGCAGTGGGGGCAAATTGAGTTTAAGTGTCTTGCTCAAGGACACATCACCATGTGTCATCTGGAGCTGGGCTTGAACCTGCAACCTCCCGATCACTGACTAAGCGCGCTATCCAACTGTGCTGCAGCAACCCCAAAATGAAGTCTGTTGTTTGAAAATTTTTTAGCATTAATTGTGCCTTCACAGATATTTAATGTTGTCAAAGAGAAAGGTGATGCGCTCCTGTCCCAGTTTTTTGGAGTGTGTAACAAGCATCATGTTCAAAATTAGTGAATATATATATATATATATATAAAATTTTATCAGCTTGAACATAATCTTGATGTATTATAATGCAATTAATTAAATATAGCTCAGATAGTATTTGCAAATCATCATCTTGTGTTTTCATTTATATTTAACACAATGTCCAAACTTCACTGACATCAGAGTTTGTATTTACTGTTTCCATCAGATTGCCTTTGGTTGAAAATCTGCTTTTGAAAAGCACAAACACAATGTGGTAAATTCTGAGTAAAGCCTTTCCTCTCAATATTAACAAATGTCATGTTTAGTTTCTATGTATATCTCTGCCAGTTTGTTCAGCATCTCCGTGGATGGTTGATCTCGCTCACACAGAGCTCTGGCCATCATTCAAGAGTCGGGTGGGGGTTAAGGGGGGAGCTCATGGCTTTGCTGCCTCCAGATGCTCACTGATTGTTCCCGATGATTGTACCAGTCACTGTGACTGTACACAGATGTAGCTGTCAGCTGCATTATGGATGTGAGATGATCAGAGCTGCAGTCAGTAATAGTCAGTTCCTATAAATTGGACCAACAAGATGTCTGAGGTGCACAGTTATGTGTTAGAGCTTGGTTTGGTATTGTTGCAAGCTCAAAAATAGAGTACCTGTATTTTCTGTGGATTTAAAACTAAACTGACACGGTGTCTTGGTCTGGTGCGATCTATCATCAGCTGAAAGGTCATGGATTTGAGACCAGCTCTGGCTGTCAAATGCTGTGTCCTTGGAAAGACTCTTAACTTCCATCCCAATAGGCGTACATGACCAAACATTTGAGTTTGAAAAGGAGTAACCCAGGGGTGATTTTGGGGTTATGAAAAACAGAATATGAGCATATTCCAACTTTTCAAAATGGTTATTGGTGTTTACATGGCTGTATGCAAACAGGTTATTGCTCATATTCTGGTTATGAAAGGGTCAATGTCACGCGTAAACAAAACCAGTGACATGTTCATAAATATGAAAAAGGAGAACTATACACATGATACACATGACCACTTACCTGTTTGTGCGACCAATCATGTTTTAAGTTTTGCTGTCACAAGCGGTTGAGTGTGTTTAGTGTCAACTAAACAGTACAAATAATCTCAAAGAGCAAAGTTAAACAGTATCCTACAGTAAGGACAATACAATACAACGGAATGACTCATTTATTACCAGTTTAAGGTTTTAATCAATTTAACAGGCAAAACAGTGTGAATGGTTTAAAAGTAAAAGGCAATGCATTCATGAATATTAACTGAGCTACTTTATGTGACAGATATAATTCTTTTATATTGCTAAGAAAAAAAAATTAAACCCTCTCTCAATATTAATTTTCGAGCTTCAGCCAAAATAAAAATGTCCAATTCAGTAAATTACATTTAAACACATCACCTGAATGCATCACAGTGTCTCTGAGTGAATCTAGAAAGCATGACTACACACAACATGCTGTGTAGCAATGTGTAGCTCTTTTAGCTTAGCTGGTTAGGTTTTATTCTGCTGGTCTCAGCAGATGTTTCAGCACAGGCTCCAACAGTGGATTATTACTTTTGACTTAAAGGTCGTAAAACAAAGTTTGGAGATCCTAATCAGAGCCTTTCTGATACTGACTAGAGGCAGATGTATTGGTGTGCCTTTAGCGTGAATGTGTTAATGCTGATGGCTATTAGAAACTGAGAACCATCACTGTGACTGCAAGAGTGAATGGGTGTGAATGGGTAGATGTTACCTGTAGTGTCAAAGTGCTTCGGTTCGTCAAAAAGACCAGAAAAAATCCCATGTAAACTCCATTTACAAGTTCTAGATAAGCAGCTTCACGTCCTACAGGATACATTTCACAAGTCCATTTGGGCAACAGAACCACAGACTAAAGAAAGGGTTTGGGGAGGTAGAACTTTCAACAAATTTCTGGAAGGTAATTGGGCAATAAATTACAGACTAATCAGATGATGTAGTTGAGCAGAAAAGTACACAACATGAGCCAGTTTCTTCATCAGACTACAGCCAAAACTAGTCAGGAGACGTTCTAAGGTGTCTCTTGCATCAGGTCTTAGTTGTTACCCTTTCTGAATTTAAGGATGTTGAGACAAAACTGCCACAATATCAGAAAGCATCCATGCTGATCTCTACATGTGCAGCCACTGCTTACAGACATGTAGTCATGCTAGGAGCCTCTCTCCAAAAAGGCTCCTGATTCGTCAGTGTCTCTGCAGACTGAGCTCAATAGCTCCAGCTTAAGGCTTTGCCAAATAGATTGCAGATATCAACTCAGGTGAATCCAGCTGCATTGCAAGGTTGAATTCATACTCTTACAGCAGATTTGAAATAGAAGATGGCATCTTGTGTGGGAGAGAGAGCACTTGTTCAAAATAAAAAGATCCTTTTGGCCACAATTCTCATCAGTTTTATATTTAAATGGGGGATAGGTTGAGTTGATAAGCCTGTAGAGCAAAGTGAGAACATGTAAAATGCCTGTTAACTGTCTCAGAATTCTTTTTTTAAAACTGGAGCTCAGTGTTCATTGTAATGCAGTTTGACCTGTGATAGACCTAGAGAGGCACAAGATACAGCCTCCTCAGCTGTGAGAGATACACAGAGAGGAGGAGAGAAACTTCTTTTCCCAAGTGTTACCATGGCAATCCAATGAATTTGCCATAACTCTATGTACTGACTCTTAATAAAGTGGGTAAAACTGAATCCTCTTTTCTTGAGCGTTAAATCAACTTAAACGATGATGCCTGGTGACAGGCGTGCTGAGTAAAAACCCACTCTCTCTGAAAGCCAAGAGGAGATGAAGGGACCAGACGGAGCAGATGCTGCTCATCTTTTTTTTCATGGAGTGAACAGAAAGAAGTGGAAATGCTGACCAAATCACTGTGCTGAGTACTGAGGATGTTGTATGGGGATAGCTGAGAATGTTGGCTTGAACCCCCTCTCTTGAATTGAGTTTATTTTTATACTGTGAGTTTGTAGTCACAGAGGATGATGGAGCTTGCACAAGTACTGGCTTATATCAAAAAACATTGCAGGTGTATGACATGTTTACAAGCCCATTCACTTGAAGAACAATTTCACAATACCTCAACTCTGCAGAAGTGTTACCCTCAGTCAACAACATGACAGCTGGCAGGTTTCTGGATGGAGCTTCCCTCGGTGTCAATGTCATTTTAAACCTACCTGAAAGCTGCAGTTGCTCGTCATTTGTCTGTTGTTAACAGGATGAGCTACCTCCCTGCAGACTCACAGGCCAAGTGTGTCCTCCTTTAAAGGATGCCATCATTGAAACAATTTACTTTGATGGCCCCTTTTTGGACATTTTACCCTGCTAGCCTGGCTGAATTATACAGCAATGCCTTTGACATTGGGAGAAAAAGGATGTAGAGTAATAGTTTTTGATCTCCCTTCATCAACTCTCCCTCTCCTCTCTCCCCTCAGCACTCTTCTTCAATAAGTGGTTTAGATTGCCATGCGACTCAGTGGAAATCAGCCCAGATTGACACCTTGACACCACCACTAATTGGCATTTTCTGCCCATCAGCAGGCCGCCTTTGGCAAAAGTCCTCCAACAGTCTGCCTTGCACAGGTGCCGTGCTAAAGAAGTTAGGGGTCATGCGGCATGTATTGAATATGTCTGTTCAAATGGCCATTGAGTGTGGGAGTGAGGTGCTTCAACCTTTGTGAGCTTTTAGTGCTTTACAAGTGAGGGATTTCTCCAACCATTTAGAAACACTTTTGGCCAACAATGTATTGATGCAGCGTCTAATGACTTTAAAGTGTTTTGGGTGTAAATGTCTGACAGCACTTTGCTCTATATAGAGACATGTGCTAAATAAAAAGTCATGCCCTGGTCTCTTCATTTGCCATCCTATACTTCTCACTAGGTTGTTTCTCAGATGCTAACCATCTGCATTTTGAGATGGTCCAACATAAATTTTTCCTGCAGACAAAAAAATCGTCAATTCAGCATGGTTGAAAACATCCATAGAAATGTGTTTTTTCTTTAGTTTGATTGTGATCAATTGTTATTTCCTTATGTAGTAGTTCTCAATTACTGCCCCCTTCAAAATTAATGCCATGATTTCTGATTTTATTTCACTTTTCCCTCTCAAAGAAAAAATAAATGTAACACAGAAATTACATAAAACATGCATGGCATTGATTTAATAAAAAAAAAATAGCCAAATGGAGTAACCCTGGAATCAGAATACAGGTTGCAGCTTTGAAATCAAATGCGCATTACATAGTTTGGATGCTCATCCCCATCGACATGGAAAGCTGCACAATGTATGCAGAGCGATAACATAAATTGTGACTAAATAAGTCAAGGAAATTAATCACTTTTTTCGTAAGGCAAAATTTTGTTCAACAAAAACAAAAGGATGAAATTTATTCCCTTTATTGCCAGGCTTTTTCCCATTCTGTCTTAATGTTATAACTATGTCTTGTACACCTATCTTTTTCAAGATGTAATTAAAAGATTTGAATACAGGGTCACAATCTTAGGTTCTAACAAACACTAAGCTAAAAATAATAAAGAAAATCCAACAGTAGCATGTCATTACACAGCCCACGGTGTTTTTTAACATAAATCCCACCACTGACATTGCAAGTAGCCAATTGCAGTGTAGAATTTGGGATTGGCATATGGGGCGGCCCATCATATTTCAAGGGGTCCCATTCCCCAATTAGGCATAGCCTCTGCAATCCTCTCCCCCCGAGGATTTGATACTAATGCCATAATCAATTCTGCTCTTAGATTTGGTTCTTGATTAATTCCCTTCTAAACTGCTATGGATTTTTCTGTGAGGAAAAATTAATGGATCTACAAAGACTTTCAGTGGCAACAACATCAAACACTCCTACTTGATGCCATGCTGCAAAGAAAAATGCCTCTGCAGTTGATGATGTTTCACCCTTGCTCGAAATCACACAGAAACAGACACTTCTGATTCCTGTCTGCTATGATCACATCTTTTTGTCATTTGTTATGATTCCTGCTAAACAGCCATAAATGAGAGTGTGATGTCCTTGCTTTGCAAGGCGTACAAAAACAGAGCAGAAGGAATTTAAACAGGATTTGGTAATCATGAAGACAAACAATAAAGACCCTTGTAGTCTTTACTATTTTATATTATTGTGTGATGATTGTGTGCAATGACACCACACATTGCACACAATGTGTGGTGTAGTGCCCTAAAAAATGGGCAATTATCAAAGTTGACGTAAAGATGTATATGTAAGTTTTCAACAAAATCAAGTTCAACACCAATTGGAATTATTGAAGGAGGGAAATAAACAACAGAAACAATATTTCCAAATTTTTTTGAGAACTATAGTTTCCTTCACAATTCACCTATTAACATCACTAACTAGAAAAACAAGGTGTTTTGCTGTTTTTACTTAGGGCTTTTCAGTCCTTTCTTTGAACCCATAAACAGAACAACAAACAAGAGATGGAAATGGAAATGAATAATATCAAAAATCAATTCATGTGTTTTCTTGATCATTCATTTTAAATGTCAGTCATTCGCCCAAACAATTCCCTCTTCTAATGACAAAGGCACAAAATACTTCCTTAAGTGTAGCCGACATCATAAATGTGTTGTTTTTTTAGTAGACTTAAGTCTTTCATGCATGCATTTCTCTGACCTCAAATGTCATTGCTTGTGTTTCTACCAAGGACGTATTTGTCATCAACATTGAGAGAAATCATCTGTATCCTTTTTCTATCCCACACACTCCTCTTTTAAATATTAAAAAGCAGAATGTGTGGGATTAGAGCTTTTGTTCCTCTATTAGGATTGGGAAGGTACTGTATGGTGTCAAAAATTTGGGAAAGAAAGTGGCCGACTCACATGTAGGAAAAAGCCACAGCGATTAAACCCCGGACATGAGCCTCTGTACAGAGCTAAAGCAAACATAACCACTAGGCTATTGGTTTCCCTTTTTACCTAAAAATACATTTCACATTACTTGCGCCTATGTACCAAGTTTTAAAATTTTAACTCGCACATTGAAGTACTGCATACTGCTCATAGTGTTAAGGAAATGTTCTCTCTACTAAAGAACCAATCTTCAAAACACTGATGAAAACATCCCGTTTTTGATTATATAGAATTTTCTTCCATTGATTTCTCCTGGTTTATGTCTAATTAAAGTAGCCGGATATATCATGTTTGACTTATGGGAGGGAGGGAGGAAGTGGTGCACTTTGCTGTCTTGATGAGCTTGAAATATTTAAAAGGGGAAGTCATACACGCATTTGGGAGGAACTGTCTGAGTTGTTCTGAAAAGAAGGTATGGTCTTCACTGTCTTTAACTCCCACTTTGACAATAAATTGTGACACACTGACCCTTGATCCATTATCATCTTCTTACACATTTTCTGTTGTTCAAATGAATGCGTATATACTTAACATAGCTGCTTTTGTGAATAGTGCTTTGTAAATCATTGATTTTTTTAACATTTCATGGCAAGAGAAGGTTTGTGGTATGATAATCTATGTATGTATAGTGTTTTGTAGATGAATGTACCGTATATTCAGTCACATTCAGAGGGCCCCAAGGAATTGTAGCTTGAAAAGAAACCTTGAGCAGAATAAGAACAGATGTCTGCTTTACTTGAAAAGAGACAGAAAAGGCAGAATTTCATGTCCTGTTTGACTGAAGGTTAATAATCCACATCTGTAAACTACTCAGCCAAAAAATGTGACCAAAATTTTTAGTTGAAACATGCCATGATTCAGTAACTACCTGCTTTTTTGGGCTGTGCTTTTGGGTCTAAGCTGGACATCTTTTATTAAAAGTAGGCAGCAAGGAGAAATTTAATTTACCCCCCATGTTTTTATTTGACATGTTCATCAAACTGTCATGACCATGATGGCCCAAATCTCATTTATTTCTTGCTGTGAGAAGTGACAGTGGTTCAAAGCCTGCAGCCTTCTGGGTCACAAGTTACTGTCCCCTTCTCTGTGATCCTTTATTTAGTCTCATTCTTCCTCTGTCTACCTCGGTCACAGATGAGGTTTTGCCCAAACAAAGCGTAGCTGGGTATCTACAAATCAAGCTGACTATCAAGGTAATTTTTCAAAATGACCGCTAGGACATGATGAATTTAAGACAGCCTGGTCAAATTTCCATGCCTCTCGCTGGGGGCTCTGGATGAAAATAGATGCAGCCTCTTGCTCTCAGATTTGTCACCCATGTCATTATCTGCTCCATTATCCCTGCACCCGGAAATGTACTGTTCAGGAAAGGATACTTTTTCATCCAAGCTGTGCCTGGAAAGTTTGCTTGTTGGCTTCAAATGTCAGCTTTAATTAAAGTTTAACTTGGATGTTTTGATTCTGAGAAGTAACACCATTCAACTAAAAGGTGTCAGTTACAACTTTGGTTGAAAGGCACAGTTTTTCCTACAGGTTTTTTCCGGAGGCAAAGCTTTTTCTTTTCAAGATCATGTAAATTTGACTAGATTAGATGATATATTGAAGAATTCAACAAAACTATTGTGATAAAAGGACTAGACATTTTTTTCATTATATTTAAATAAGTGTGCTCAACTCTTTGTGGTAACTGTAATCAATATGATAGAATGAGGTGAATAAGTGTTTTAATATCTGGCCAGAATAACTTTATTTTCTAATACTGCTTTCACCTAAAAAGAATTACATTCAGTCGTGTCCCTTGGACTCAGTGTTGATAGTACTCATGTAAGCTGTTCCAGTGCAAGTAGAAGACCTTTTCTCCCAAAGGTCTATTCATGCATGTCCACAATTAGAGTCCAATCACATAGAATAGCACTGCAAATAAAAGGAGCCAGCAGAACTATTGTTTTCCAATGGTGCAGTATATCCAGCCTCTGCTCTCTGGTGCTGTGCAGTGACTTTTCCTGTAGTTCTTTGGCATGCATTTTAAAATAAGTAAATTAATTAATTTATTAACTCCTCAGCTGAAAAAGGTGAAGCAATATTTCTTTATCTTCAAAGTAGCCAATAAAATCTAACAGACAGCAGTTTGGTACATACTATGAGGGCTTTTTCCTGATAGGAAGTATGGTAATGAAAAACTGAGAGAAAACTGCTTAATTAAACTGTATTTACATAAGAGGAATGTTACGTATAGTTTTACAATGTTACTATTTCATTTTGCTGACACTTTTCCAAAGTAATGTACATCTGTGACATAAATATTAAACCCATATGATTTAATACAGCTGAACAGTTGTTTAAAAACCTCTGTCATATGGGGATACAGCTGTTTTTATTTTTGATTAATATAATTTTTTTCAGAATGGATGTAGGATATTAGATTAGTAAAAAGAGTTTATTAATACAACACAATGCAGGAGAAGAGCAAAACAGTAGCATGCATATTTGGAATTAAAGAAAAAATAATAAGAATATGGAAAGTATAGACAAACAAAACAAACAAGACAGTCTAACAAATGAGTATTGGTTGTGTGCAACGGTAAAGGAGCAACAAATGATTATAATAATAATAATAATAATAATAATAATAATAATAATAACAATTATTATTATTATTATTATTATTATTATTATTATTATTATTATTATTGTTGTTGTTGTTGTTATTTTATCGACAGCAATAGTACGATATCTGCCAAATTGATCAAATTGTTTGGATGTAGTAAGCTCATTTGTCATGTTACTATAACTTAGCTTGCTATCTTCCAGCAGCAGTGTAGCTTAATTTAGTGAAGTAAATTTTTTTCAGTTGTAACTCACAACTTGGCTTTGTACATTTTCAAAGGTAGCATGCCCATCACTGGTAAGTACTAACAGAAGCAGATTATGCTGTTACTGCAACTGATATTACTTTTGACGTTTCTCATATATATGCCACGGAAATAAGTATGATTTAATTAAGCATACTTAAAATCATTGTAAACGGCAAAGAATGATGGATTTTAAAGTCCTTTGCTGTTTCTTTTTCCAGTTGTCCTTCAACAGCTAGTTGCTTTTAAGCCTTATTTTGCCATTAAAAAAGAGAGGATACAATCAAAGAATGAAATGCAACAAGAAAAGAAAGGAAAAGAAAAAAATAACCAGAAATGCCAAAACTTCTTTGGTCACAGATTTTTTTTCAAGACAAAATTACTCTTGTAATAAACTAAAGTGTGCACATATGAGCAGTATTACAGCTGGTGGCTCTTTGAGACTCTCACCAACACCAAGTCTATATGACATTTACACTATGATAGCATGAATTTTAATCTTTTCATACTTGTCTTTTAAGATTTCATATGCTCTACATTCTCTATGCATATGTAGGTTCTGTGTCCATGACATTTAGCGGACTGTTTGTCCTACTAGAAGATGAAGATGTAAGCTAAAATAAGTGACCAGAGTTGACCACATGTTGACACAACACTGACATTCTCAAGTCTGAAGTTGAAGAAGGAAGTATCTATGCAATCATAAAGTGTCTATATAAAGATGCTATGAGCTTGGATGGACTGTATATAGAGTGCTGTTTAATGTCCAGCAGTTACCATTGCATCTTGTCTTTAAGCTGACTGCTACATATCTAAAGATAACCCCAATCTGTTTCCTGATATTAAATTATGCATCAAAAGAACTATCTATATGCTTACACTGTACTTGCATGTGAGAATCCAATGTGAATCTAGTAATTTTTGTTGACAAACACATCTACTCATATTTTTAGAGGGGATTCCAATTATCACAGAGAAAAATATAAATTCCATCCCAAATTGTGTAGGAGGGTTGAGAGATTTATGATCAGTGATGAATTGGAATCAGTGCCTGACTGTTTTTTGTGTCATGTGGTCTTCTTGGCCAAACAAAAATGCAGCCAAAAGTGCTATGTGTAAATGATAGCATCATGTAAGGCAGACAACCCCAGACACCTCATGAATGCCACAAACCTCCATCTTATATTCAGTTACAAAGTCACAAAATCACATCACAGAGTCTGTCCAGGGAAAGGGCTGTCAGCTGTGGAGTCAGTAGCAGTGCAGGGAGCGGAACAGGTTGTGCGATAAACATAAGGTTGCATAATGGTAACTACAACACAAAATCATGTAACCAAACAGTTGACATCAAAAACAAGTGCAATAGTGGCCAGCTGAGCAGGGCATAGTGCAATGCAGGTCAATGCAGTGCAACAACAAAAGCAAAATAAAACACAAGAAACATATTATGACAGACGGTTCAATGAATTCTGTTGTTTCCTGCAAAAAGTTAAATATCAAGACATGAAACATCTGAAAAAATGGATGCATAATCTGTTAGATACAACACAGACCTTGTTTGGTGGCTTGAATGGATTTGCCAAATTGGTGTTCCTCAACAAATATCTCCCGACTTTCAAGGCCCTGTTTTACTCTGACATCAATTTGAAATGAATCAGTTCTCAGACCTCAAGCTAATGATTAAAGTCAGGGGCAAGCTCCTTTCTGTCTGAAGTTGAACTGATGTTAATTTACGACTAAACACTTTTAACTTAACAGCCCTGACATCAGCTGCAGACAGGCTGAGAGAAGGGGGAGCGAGGATAGGGAGAGGATATGAGAGAAATGCATGGGACTTGTCAGATAAGTTAATCTGCCTTTGCAGTGGAAGGGACTCTGATTGGGCTGTGAAGGTAAAGCTTTCCTGAGACAGCCACAGATATCATTAATCCAAGGTTGACCTGGCCTGCCTTTTGCATGGGCCTGCCAACTGAAGTTTATTATCCAGGCAGAGGCTGTCCAAGCAGCAGGCAGGCAGAGGAGAGGCCGTGTGCTGTTCCAAAGTGACGGGGCAGCACTTCCTTTTGAGCATTCCAAAGACAAATTGCCTTGGATCAGCGGCGAGGCAGCTGGCTGATAAAGGAGTGAGGTGTGTAAGGTCCGCGTGGGCATTTTTTCATCACGACAGCTTTTCTTTTTAGGCTTACTTGCCCCTGCAGCAGGTCACTTGCTGCAATATGTCAATGCATCCAAATCACTCTTTGGCTGTTTTACTCAACCACACAACCACACAGCTCAGTAATCACACTGGAAATATGATTTTTATTTCTAATGCTGGTGATGATTTACATAACCTTAAAATGATTATCAGGCCTGAAAAGTTCCTGAATTAGTACTTTTGGGAGAAAAAGATCATAAGTCATGGTAATTCATGTAGAGGCCCATGTGATGATGCTCCTTCTGCATGTAGCCTACTGTTTCATTAGCAGGGTGGTAATATTGGACAGGTTTACTCCATGGGGAGGCAGAGAGGGCTCAACATCTTAAGCTTTGGCATTTAGTAAACAACACTTAGGTAGAGCACCAAGATCTGTGCTGTGACTCAGAAGCTGCTGTATTGTTTCTGGACACATGTTGGTACTAGATTTGGGTACACACCTTTTTTAAATTGGCCCACAAAAGTTCTTATTTTATACATTATAAATCACAGGGTGGTTTTGTAAATAATTGTCCCCAAAGATCTTTACATACAGCTCTTCAAAGTTGAAGATTTAATTAAAGGAAGAAAAGGTTTTTGTGGTCAAAGAGAACAGAGAAGACTAGCAGACATGCTTTGATTCACTCTTACGTCTACAAACTGGTTGTGTTTGATTGTGTCTCCCCTTCGATGAAACCAGTTGGTGCTTGTATATTGAGCTACACAGATAAACGTGTGAGTAGCACCCCCTAAAATAATACCAAAATCCCTTTTCTCCTGAGAGAAAGCCTGCAAGAGAAGGCATGGGTGAGAAATGCTGCTGCCATACTGCATACTGGAACACCAGCTTCAAGCTGCAGGGCTTTTTTTGTGTGTTCATTACACAAATACATGATCCTTACAAGTTGTACCTTGTTGTAAATGTGACAAATCTGACTTTCCAATCATATTAAACACATTACCAATTGTTATTTTTTAATTATTACTTGGTTATTTAAAGAGAGGGATAAAAAAAAAAACAGAAATAACATTTCCAAATTTGTTTAGAGGAGTTTGCTGTGGTTGTCTTACTGCTCAAAATGACTTTGACACTGAAGGTCACACTTTACCCGTCACACCAAATTCACATGCTTATGGTCGACACTGCATTTCAATTAGTATGATTAACCAAATTTATTCACAGAAACACATCACTGGTTCAGCAGTCATTTTTGGTTAAGTCCTGCACAAGGATGCATCAGCATAGCTCACTGAATATTTTCTCCTTTTCTGACCATTCACATTTAACACTAGGATGATTGTGTGCAAAAATCCCAGTAAGTGAGTAGTTTCTGAAATGCTTTGACCAACCCTTCTGGCACTAGCACTTATGTCTAGAGATGTGAATTGATAAGATTTATTGATACCAATTCCATTAACGATTCTGCTAATGGATTCTATTCTGGAAAGATTCCCTTATCCATTCCTGCAGACTTTTAGTGGAAATATTGGCCTATATAGGGTTTTTGGTGGTAATAATGTCAAACACATAACACTCCTGATATTTAATGACATGCTGCAGAGATAAATGCTTCTACAAGTGGCTGGTGTCTCCACTTACTGAAAGATACGCAGTAAGCATCTTTCTGATGAAAATTAATCCACAGTGTTATTAAAATTAATCCCTATCTGCCATGTTTTTTCTTTGCTGTAATGGTTGTCTCTAATGACAGCATAATGGTCTTGATTTGCAAATCATGCAGAGCAAAGTGGAGAAAATTACTGAGATAATTGTTAAGCAAAAAGACAAATGATTTCATTTCTTTGAGGGTGTTATTATTGATTCTCAGCTGGAATTGGTTTTGATTCCCATCCATAGTCATAGTCAAAGTCATCTGTATCATCTCCCTTCTCCATGCTGATTCTCTATTTAGACTTCAGCAGGTCTTGACAATGTCTACATGACTGAATGGACTGTGTTGCTGCCTTATGTTTAGCTGATTAGCCATTTGCATAAACAAGGAGTTGAACAGCTGCACCTGGTAACGTGACTGGTGAGTGTATGCAGGGATAAAACATCTTTAATTGACATTTTGTGATTTTGTTTAAATCTGGCATTTTTTATCCAGCAGGATCTGGTACAATTTAAGCCTCATAAGCTGTGATAATGCTTTTGTATCCAATACTGTTATCGAAAGCATTAACGCATGTCTACCAGAGAATCCTCATTCATCTACCCATTCATGAGAGCTCTCCTCTCAAAACAACCATATGACCCTTTAGTAAAAAGACTTTTGGTCAACACTGATAATGTTTCTTTATTGGGTGCACATCAGTATACATAATCTTTGATACAGTTACATTTAGATTTACATTAATTTCACAACAATGATAAGTGTCAGAGCACTTGGAGGAATTTCAGAGTCCATTACTTCCAGCTGTGCTGTGCTGGAAGAATTCATTGTCCCTCAATTATGAAAAGCAGTGGCTGAGCATGTCATCAATATTTACTGAAGAGCAAAATTGTTCAGGGTAGTCAAGTGAGCTGCCCTCCATATTCTGAAGAGTGCACTGGGTTTTTTTTACAGTACACAGGACTAAAGATGAGTGGAGTGTGCAGCTCTCTGATGTGAACAGGAGCAGAAGCACTCATGTCATAAATGATTGTAATTACATGCTTAAATTTCTATTTTTGTCTTTTTGCAGGTTTGGCAGTTCACCAGATAATCACAATCACTGTGTCTCTCATTATGGTTATCGCAGCCTTGATTACAACACTCGTCCTTAAAAACTGGTAGGAAAGATTCCTTTACCCATGCACACACACATTTATAAAGACTGTAGGTACAAGGTATGATTTTATGTTTGTTTTTTCTCTTTGGTGCGTGTTTTTGTAGCTGTGCGCAGTCAGGAAATGGCCGCCACAATAGCCATCAGCGCAAGATCCACCAGCAGGAGGAAAGTTGCCAAAACTTGACAGACTTCACCCCGGCTCGAGTTCCCAGCAAGGTGGACATATTCACTGCCTACAATGAAAGCCTACAGTGCTCACATGAGTGTGTTCGGACTGCTGTGCCGATTTACACTGATGAGATGATCCAGCAGACGCCTGTGTACAAAACTGCTTACAATGGAAACAGGTATGCTGGTTACAAAAACAATCCTTTTTCATTAAGGGGGGATGCTCACTGAATAGAAATGTCTTTACTTAGCCAGCTCTGATGACCCAAAGACCCTGTTTCATAATGATGTCTGTGTCTACCCCAGTTATTATTATTCCTCATACAATTAGAGTCTGATGGCCTTCATCTCCTCAGATCCAAAGCAGAATGACACAGATCCTTTTAAATTAGGTTACAAGACGTGTTTGCTTCTTAATTATGAAAGTTTCATGCAGGGAAAAAATGTTAAATGTGCCAATTTGGTTCACAGCTTATTAATTGTCACTCTTCCAAACAACAGAAATAACTAACACAGTTAACTCCAAAGAACTTTACTTGTTAACAATACAACAATAAGCTCAGCAGAGGACACAATATTAGGACCAACATTTTCAATGACAACAATATGGGTGCTTAAGCCACGGGTCCTATTGGTCACTTCTGAGGAGATGCACATTTTGGTCCTGGGTTACTTTTCATCCCTGATTTATGTATACCATGTGGCAGAATCTCATTCTGATCAAAATGATTAGTAGTATTTCATCATACAGGAATGTCAAGACGTAAATTGATAAGTTGAATAAACCGCTCAAAATGACTTATGATTCAGTTTAAGAATGATAGAAGGGAACTGGTCTACATTGATAAAGAGACAGTTTGGCAAATGCATTCATTCATTCATTTTCTATACCGTTATTATAGAAGCACTGACCTTATGACACTTTTTTGATGTCCAAATGTATCATCTAGCATATTCCATACTGTCCTATCTCTCAACTCTCTGCTGTTTCATAACAACTGTCCATGTAGTAAGAGGAAAACAGAATTAGAGCAGATGACCGTGATTGTTTTGCCTGAAATAGGGTTGGTTAGGGAACAAGGTAAAGGGAAATGATGAATACTTCTTCCAATAACAGATTATTTTCTGAAATAACCACGAGGGGTTACTTGAATCATACAACTCTCATTACAATCTTAAATTAAAAATACTTTTTATCCATATTTTTAAGTTTTACTTTGTCCAGGTTGATTTTTTTCGTATGAAATGGGTTTTCAATATTAATCTACCCTCAGACATTAGAGTCCCTATGCAGCCATTGTGGAGCTGTTATTTAAATAAAAAATGAATTGGGTTTGTGGTGTACAGCCACTCTATTTCTACCACCATGGTAACCAGACTTGAGTCCCAGCATATGGTCAGTGTTTTATGAATTAGTAAATAATGAGTGTCTCTTATTCATAAGGAAAATGAAACCTTGGGGCATTAAAGTGATGGTGAAAGGGAACAGGGGCATTTTAACAACTACTTCTGATAAATATCATATTGATAAAGACACAACAGCAGAAATATGGAGCTTTATGAGTGCTCTTTGAGTTCTTACCCTCTGCTCTTACTATCCCACAGGCCTTCCCCCACTGAAAGACAGCTGATTCCTGTGGCCTTTGTGTCAGAAAAATGGTTTGAGATTTCATGTTGACAAGCTGACGGCCTGTTCACATCCTGTGGGTGGAAGAGACTTCCTCTGTTCTCACTCTGGTGGGTACTGTGCTACTTTATCGTCTTGCAAATCTCTGTCCAAGCCTTAGCCACCTGCCCCACTTTGGGAATAGAGGGAAACTTGGCGTATGTTTGTTAAATTTGACACATTTATGCTCCAGCACAGAGATAAAAAGTGAATGGTAAATCCAGTTCATCACCAGAGGTCTGAAGCTCAGATAACAGAGTACATATATTATTACTTCCCTACATCTAGTGATTTGCAATTTATTTTAATTCGCTTTTTTCATCTGTACTGTTAATATCCAATTTCATTTTCACACTAACAGCAGGGTATATCATACTGGAAATATTTCAGAGTAAAGACGCACTTGCACTTGACTTGTGGGATATTTTTATGCATGGTTCATTATGCAAGACTGGCCTGCATCTGAAATTCAAAGTGTGGTTGTTAAACACATGCTCCGGCCCCCAGTGTTATTGGTGGAAGCTCGAGGGGAGGTGTAACGTCTGCTATTGACCCAGATTTGGAAGGAATGAATTGCCTGCAGGTAGCACAGTGAGAGGACAGCGCCTCACTAGTGTCTGGACACACATTAGTCTCAGTCATCTCAGCTCCATTCTGCAACTTCCCACTGCTCTTGTCCTAAAAGACACAGGATCCCTTATAATTTTTGCTTCAAAGTATATGTATGCCTAGAGTGCATTAAAACAAGCCTTCACAGTGCACATTTTTGTACAAAAGAGACATTCCTCCATTTGCAAGAAATGCCTTGGGCTGCTTCTTTTTTAAGGGAAACTTGCTAATTTCCTCACCATAAGTGGAAGCATACTGGTTTCTGTGAAGCAGTTATAACTCTGTTTTTTTTATTGTTGTTTCTTCTTCTCCGCAGGATCCAGTTGGAAACAAGTACCACACAAAACGTCTTTTGTAAAATAGCGTGCTCACTCTTTGGACACCGGTTAAGATATTTATTTTTCTAGAGATGACAAGCAGAGCAGCCACATTGCTGCCAGTCCATATTTCCAAGAACATACAGTCATTTAGTTATAGATTATATATAGGTATATTTACAGGATGTGGGGAACACGACTGTGGACGTCTCAAGAAAAAGAGCAAAAACTCTTGACATTTTAAAAAGGAATCCACAGAGCTGCTGTGGGGAGAAGAAAAACTGTTTCTCTGAACAATGTGCCAATAATGCCACTATGTGCCACAACATGGATAGCAGGAAGCTTCGATGACAACTTATGGACTTAATGAGTGCTATAATATCCCTGTATCAACTCCAACTACATTTTTTTAAGAAATGTGAAAGATAAAAAAATGTGACAATGTATTTGAATATGTTTTGAAATAGTTTTAAGAAATGTGTTATAAAAGACTGTAAAAGATATTTATATGAAGCACTATTCTATTAGTTAGGGAAGATGGAAAAAAAGAAACGGTATATGCTTTATTGAAATGTTGATTTTAAAAACCTGTTTCTAGTGGTCCCGTTTTAAAAAGAGAATAGTTATATCTATTTTTTTACACTTAAAGCGTCTGCCACAGACCTTACAGTGGAAGTCTACAGCACTAAGGATACAGCGCTGTTAAAGCTAGGGTAGGCAATTAATCTGAGAAGTGATTTTGTTACAGTTTTTAAAATTCGCTCTCTCTATCAAAAAACAAATAATAAATCAAAAAATAAGTATCTTTGGCTATTGCAGGCCTGGTTTAACTTGTTGAATCATTTCATTTGGCTTGCATGAAATGATTTGCCTGTCAAAAATACTTGTCAACCTGCACACACACTGCCTGTTTGCTCATTGGGCATGACCAGAGTCTTCCACAAGTACAGCTCACCAGCTTTGACACAAAAGAAGGCAGAGAGATAGAGTTTGCTTTAGCATGATCCACATGGCATGACTGAGCAGTGTAGCATAAAACCTCTAGCATTTCATAGCACTATAACAGCCAAATAGTTTACCTAAATGTAGTTTAACACAGCACATAGACAAATTAAATGTCTTATCCTTCCTGACAAAACAGCCTTTGTAGATGATTGGATTGTGGATTGTCACAAACTGTGCTTAAACCCTAAATTTCCTTGCATCAACTTGTGTTGGGTAATGAGATTGCACCATTAAATTGGTCACAATTTACATCAACAAATGTCTTCACTGTAAACCTACCATAAAACTGTAGGATTTATCTACCAAATAGAGTACTGATGTTATTTTTAAGGTCCCATATCCTGCAAAATCAATGTTCTCTATTTTAATGTTGTTAAAGGGGCTTAGGCAGTACAAGAACATGGCGTCTTTTACTAAACTCTCCAATATGCTATGCCTCTTTAAGGAATACACTGTTTTTTCACCTTGGAGTTTATGATGTAATTGCTATACAGCCACCACCCATGTTTGTTTTCAGCTCCTCTAACGAGATGCTGTAATTGTTTTCAAATGTTTTCATCGTTTTTAATCTAACTTGAGTCAAATCCTTGTTCAGTAGAAACACGAGATGTGATATAAACTACTACGTGCCAGGACATTGGACCTTTGAGATGAAAACTTTTAGCAGAAATGACGTTAAAAGATTCACTACAAACCAAATTTTGGTTAGTACCTTTACAAGTGATATTGCTTGCTGAACAGATAAATGGTGGTTAATTTATCATTAGGGTACTTGCTAGTGGCGCATTTATAATAGCTTTTCTCCCACATGCCTCATAAACATACATGTAAAGGATTCACTGATATACCATGGAGCAAAAAAAAAAAGAAAAAAAAAAACATCTGAGTTTCTGGCTAGATTGAAATGCCAATTTAATTTAAAGCTAAATGACAAAAGCACCTGCACAGTGAGGTCATTTACTTCATTGTGAGTGCTGGTGAACGGCCAAGTAGATAATGTATATACTTGGCAGGTCACCTGATGTTAATTGTATTAGATGGTCACACACAAGTGTTACAAAAGCTGATGAAGGCCTTGGGCTGAGACGTATTCGTTTTGTTGCGGTTGCATAAACTTAAATAAAGACCAAAGACTTCATTGTGGGTGGTGATGCTTTTGCCATTTGGATTCTATCCATATTTTGAGTCAGCACCAACAAGTGTATTACTTTTTGAGTAGAGCATGTGATTACTTTGAGACTTTTAATTTAAAGCAAAACATGGCTATCTTTGTGCCACCAGCCTAACATGTACAAGATCTACCCCTATTTATAAGCATGACAAGTGGCTACTGCAAATAGCATGCTGGGAAAACCTAGCCTTGAGCCAAGCCTCGAGCCAAGATGCTGCCTTGATATACCAACCTTGATATGCATAATATGATATCTGATGTGAAATTGTCATCACTGTGCACTGGGTTGTGTTTACACATAGCATCCAGCATTACATCTCTCCCATCACCCAGGATGTTGATGCAAGCTATAAATGGGTCACAGACAAAAACTAGAGAACTAAATGTTCAGATTTCTGCCAAAGCGAAATAGAAGAAATTAACTAAAATGGGTTAAAGCATTAGAGTATTTAAGGTAATGAATGAAGGCTAACTTCATGTAAAAAGAGAGTACTGAAAGTATCAGTGCAGCCTCATTGAAAAGGATACATGAGGTGCTGCTCAGGCATGCAGTGTGTTCCTAGAATCAGCACCTATAAGAATGCTCTGTCACTGACAAAATCCCCAACTGCATTTATACAGTCCACCTACATTTTTTGTAAAGGGGGCGGCTGTTGCATGTTTAATTTAAGGCTGTTGCAGAATCAAGTCTTCAATAGCTTCCACAAATTTGCCTACCCAAGCTTTAATTTAGACTCCAATCCAAGCTGAGATTATTACCAAGATGACAACCTGAAAGCATATGGTGCAAAGCCAGTTACTAATTATTATTATTTCATATTTGCACCTGATTCACTTAATGAAAGCAGACAAAGGGTAAGTGTGGTGCAGAATCACTGCAGCAACACATCCCACAGCAGCAAATTCATGCTCAGACCAAGGGCAAACATGGAGCTGGACAGGACATTTATACTGCCTCAGGTTTGTTCAGCTCTAGCTTTTTTTGGACAAGTGATGGGTTCGGTTTTACATCTGAGCTTGAAGTCTTAAAGGGTGGAGCAGTATCAGTGAAAGCTACAAATTAAAAGA
Organism: Scarus forsteni; assembly: GCA_036419115.1. Lineage (NCBI taxonomy): Eukaryota > Metazoa > Chordata > Actinopteri > Labriformes > Labridae > Scarus > Scarus forsteni. Next base: position 7,166,128 of record JAZDUH010000461.1, read on the forward strand.
GACTTGGACACATTGAACTGATAAAATGTATGACAGAAATGGCTAATACCCCTGCTGACTTTTGATCCATTTATGTTGAAGATTTATGTCTTAACTAGGGATGGACAACTGATGACTGCTGCTTCCGGCAAGAAATTAGAGCCACAATAAAAGCATTAAAGCTGCATGAATACTGCATTCATAAGGCAGATTTAAGTTGCCTTAAATTGGTATGTACCCCATTGAATTTATAATTGATGTTATATTTGAGTTAATTAATGTAGACTTGGTGTAATACTTTGTTGTAAAGGAAACTACATATTCTTTTGTAATGATAACTTAAATTAAGAGTCTCCTACAATTTGGATCAATTTGACACAAAGGTAAGATATGTGTGGCTCTCTCTGTATTAACAGTTCCTCATCCCTAGTTGAAAAAGTAGTGAGTGACTTAAAGATGTAAGGTGAATTTGACAATTGATCTCATCTACAAGTGTACCAATCAGACATAACATTATGACCACCTGGCCCCTATGACTGGTCTGCTGCTATAAAGTCCCATACTCAACAAACTACAATGCACTGCGTATTCTGGCACCTTTCTATTGGAATGGACCACACAGGCCAGCCTTCATTCGCCATGTGCATCTATGAGTCCTGGCCACCCATGACTCTGTTCCTTCTTTGGAGAACTTTTGATAGATCCTGGGAACATCCCACAAGAGCTACAGTTTTGTAAATACTCTGACCCAGTTATATAGCCATCACCATTTGGCCCTTATCAAACTCATTGAAATCCTTACACTTGCTCATTTTTTCTGCTTCCAACACATCACCTTTGAGGACAAAATGTTTATGTGCTACTTCGTATATCCCGATGATAAAAAGATAATCTGAGGAATTCACTTCAACAGTCACTGGTCATAATGCCATGCCTTGTTGTACATGAATGCAGGAGAAAGAACTGCAAATGAGGTTCCCACATTGTGCATTTTAATGCAAGCTTGGAGGAAATTGCCCACCAGATATGTGTGAAGTGTTAGATAGATCAAGCAAGAGCCAGGTGTACTCAATACTTGAGGCAAATATTCCTTGCATATCAGACTTATAGCTCTCACAGCCTGAGGTGTGATGGCTCTGCACAAATGTAAATGTATTAAATTGTGCTGAAGGATGCAGGACAGACATAATTGACAGACTTAGGAGAAGGAGTTCAATTGTGTTCCTTCAAAAACCTAAAACGCTCTGTCCAACACTATGTCAATGTATTCCAGACGTAAAGGGATTATGTAAAACCAATAAGCCGCTTCCAAATAGGTTTCAACAATCCCATGAGTCAAGGTGAAAAAAGTTTTGGGTCGGAGAGAACACTGAAGCTCATTAAGAAGGCTTCTAGCACCAATAATTTTATCTTCAGCCTCAAGCTCTCAACCCCAAATCACTTCTGTGTGAAGCTTTGAGGAGCCACCCATTAATCTACCTTTTATTGTGCTGTGGGTTTTTCAAAGCACAAGGATAACTCTGTAATTGTAACATTGTTGGCTTCAGACAGCAATATGTAAAGACTGAAAGGGTGTGTTTTATTGGGTCTCAGTAGTAGATCTCCAATATTTGGTTTACAGGGGTTTTAGGGTTTTCTTTTGTAAAGGGTTAAAGGAAGCATTTTGCTCTGGTAAGATTGTTATATGTAAAATTGAGCCATTCAGAAGGAGCCGAGACAGCTTGGGTTAAACACTGTGGTGCAAAAATGTGATTTTGCCCATTCATAACAGGAAAACCATTCTCATGAATGACCCATACCGATTCAGCCTCTCAGTGTGTGTCAGGCTGTGGGGTTGCTTCTTTACATATATATTTTTTTGAATGAAGAGTGATACCTTACTAGTCAGAGGGTTATGAAAACTTACTGTATATTATACACATGTAAATGTATTTTCTATATATTTGCTTCTATTTGTGTACAGGTGTGTTTTTCAAGACCTCTCCATTTTGGGAAGGTCAGGCTAGGTTGGGGATAGTGTCTTTGTTTACATGTGAACAACAGTATTTCTTTTAAAACACAAAACTAACCTTGTGCCAAGCTTCCTACCTGCACTTTCAAGCAGACCTTGTATTATATATTAAGCTAACCAGTATAATACTCAGTAGACGCTGCAGTAGCTCAAAGACTGGAAAGATTTTATGTTGGAATGTGAGGTAGTAAATCAGTGCTGAGTGGTTTGAGGAGATAAAGAGTGCTGCAGTGATGAGTCAAAAATGCAGAAATGAATTAGCATTTAAGCCCTTCTGGCTCCATTGTTTCAAAGTCTTTGGGATTTTTAAATGAGTTTTTGGTTAGATGCCCAAATAAGGTTCATGTTAAACAGACACAAAGGAAATTTTAACATCTTTTACTTTGACAGAAGAATCATCTAAAGTGCCCAAGGTTTTTCAGAGGGGCATTAAACGTCATCACACCTGACATGTTCATTTAGTGGTGATGATAAAGTCAGTCTACCTATCAAGATTCTTTTCTGGTAGCACTTCCAAAAGAATGAGCCGCAGCCAATACAAAATACTTACACCGGTGCTTCCCAAAGTGGAAGCTGGGGCCCTCGGTTGGGCCATCAAGACACTAAAGGTAGGCCCCTAGAGGTCCCTAAAACTAAATACAAACCTAACGTTTATATTTGTACAGTTCGACAGCAGCATCCTCCTCCTACAACTTTTATTATCTAATTGAATTGTAATGGATGTTATTGACGGAACAATCACCCAATAACCTGCTGGTTTTGCTTTTAAAAAGTACTGCCCATTTCCAAACTCTTTCTATGGGCTGTTGCCAGGATGGTTTAATGAAGTATAAGGACCGGGTTAGTTCTAATTGGCCCCAGAAAATCTTGAGTTTGAACTGTGGCATGGTAACTTTGGAAAATGCTGCCATAACCACTTGAAAACATAGAACACTAGATAAGTCATTTCATTATATATTTTTACTTTTGTTACACAACTTCCAAAACACGGCTACAGGATTTAACCTATACCCCCTTTTATATAATTTATTTTGTCTGTAGTGCAAAATAAGTGTCACAGAACACTACCGTTGCATTAACTGATTATAATCAACTATAAGAGTTTAATAATTTATCAGTGCCATCAGAGGCATTAATGCTACAAGACCCGAGTTTATAGTGTTTCGAAATATGTTATCAATTACAAAATTAGGTGGAAAACTAAGCATGCTTGTTAAAATGCTTTTCATATTACAAGAACAGAGAGGTTACACATTTACTGTCATTGTTATGGTTTTATGTGGGTACAAGTGGGTCTCAAAAAATTTTAAGGCTTCAAAACAGGTCTTAGGGCTCTTAAGTATTCTGACTGCTTTACCTTGGTAATATAATGAAATTGCAATTTATCGGAAAGGTCATCTTTATGAACAAAACATCTGACATAGATTTTTATTTTTACCATGAAGTACATTTCCATTGGTAACAAAAAATCCTATAGAAAACCCAAAGACTTTTTGCCACCAGATCCCGGACCACGCTATAACATGCTGGCCTATATCATCCCTGCACCACTCTTTCAGGATCAGATCTTGGGGCTCTGCTGTTTTCATTGTTGGCGTGGAGACAATAACTGTCTGTTCCTAAAAACTATTCTATTGTGAATTTTTATGATTGTTTCATCACAAGAATAAAAGAAGCCTCATGGCCACCAAAAGACAGGACATATATGCTGCAGTCAGAGGCATTGTTTCATTTTGTTCACACAGCACTTACAGTTTTGTTTGATGAGTGCAGGACGTTGGCTTCTTGTGTTTGGTTTAGCCTTGCATACCTGCAGGAAGTTTTAGATGTGTCTAGTTGAAGAAGCTCACACTCAGCAACAAAAGAAGTGCCAGACTTTAAACACATTTCACTACATTTTCTAATCTGATGAATAACATAACTGAAATGGGATCTTATTGTATATTTATACTGCAAATTTATTTTCATCATTTTAGTTGTTATACACAGTTTCATTTGTTCAAATTATGGTAATAAGTAAACCAGAGGCCATACCGTCAGTGCTTGCATTCAAACAAACAGAAACTATTATGACTATAGGTCAATGAAACCCCCTGACATTGGGATGACTAAGGGGGTTTTGTTTCTAGACATCACACCACAGGCACTAAATCACTGACTGTGGGTGCACCCTATCTCCATCCACTTAGGTGTTAATACCTGCATGTAGCCAAAGTTAAAGCCACAGCTCGGTCAGTGTTTGTCACAGCAGACTCCCTATTTTGCTTAAAAAAAGAATATAATAAATTGAAAAAATAGAAAAGCTGTTATTTTTTTTGGTACAGAGTGAAACAGACAAAAATGAAGTGATTATCTGCATGCATTGTTAAAGCTGGAAAACATTTTGTCCCATGAGGCTGAAAGTCCAGCAGTGGCTTCCAAAAAAACTGCTTCACTTCAGTGTAGAATGAGTTTCATTCAATCACTATGCTTTCCATTTTTAACATACCTTGCATAATGTTTTTGGGACCTCAGAACAAAAAAAAATCTAAAACACACTTCATTGGTACAGCTGTGATAACTTACTTTTTAATTGTTAGTATATTAACCAATTAGGTTAAAGGCCTTTGCACACTGAGTCCATTTTGATTGTTCAGAAAAATAATCTTTCGTTGCCTCAGCATAGTTTGCTGACTAACTCCAAAACTTCTGTGTTTTATTGGTTTCTTTCAACAACAAGTTTTTTTTTCATCAATCCCAGACATTTTAGATGAGGTTTTTTTTGGCAATTGAGAGCAATGGCTGCAGCTCCCTTTCTCTCACTTGCTCTCCCCTCCAGTGTGGTGTTCAGCCATGGAAAATAATGAATAAGGGTAAAGTTTGAGCTCACAGTCACTCAAGGCAAGACAGACATAGATTAAAAGACATCCTCTCCAAAGAGACTTTAAGCACTAGGCACAACACTGTTACACAAAAGCCTGATGCACTCATGCAGCTCCGTGAGGAGTGGATGACATGATCAGTCAGAATTTCAGCTTGAACACTGTAATATTTTGTCTCAGTGTGAATTTTCACTGTGAATAGGAAAATAAACGCAACAGTTGGTGTTCAAGGTTTGTGTCCATGATTTGGTTTTGACTGATTATGGATTAAAAATGCAGCTGAAAGAACTGACTCAGTGTGTGATGACCTTAAGACTGATCTGGTTTAAAAGATGTGAGGAACACAGAAAATGTGCTGAAAGCAGTTCAATAAGTTCACCCTCGTTTTCACTTTATCTCTGAAAACTCTGAGTTTTTGATGCTTCTTCGTAGCTAGAAATACTGAATTAACATTTTTCTCTAAATTTGCTTCACAAACTTGCATTTCAAGGTGACAGGGAGGAGAAGGAGGGGAAAGGGGGCATTGTGGAAAGTCTTCGACAGACACCAAAGACTCAGTATGCCTTTTTCCAAAACAAAATTATGCTGTGCAGAATCCTTGTCTCCCTTTAGCACATACAGTAAATCAGCAAGAATTTTCTTCTTCAAATAAAATTGTGCATCACACTTATTTGCAGGGATATAAGACATGCGAAGTGTGACTTAATGCAATGAGACAAGTTTAGTTTGCATTATATGTTGGCAGAATATCTTCAAGTCCATTTTTATATAGTATTTGATGAAAAACATTCAAGAAAGGACTGTAAACTCTGTGTTTACTTAATTAAATCTTGTCTTTGGTCCCTGATAAGCATGCAGATATGATTCACAAATGAAATGGATGTTATTAAAAGTATGAAAACAGTTGCTCAGGCAGTTAGATAAGATCCAGCTCTAAGAAGACAACTGAATTTGGAATGTAGTGTTTAAGTTGGAGGAAAGGACAAAGAAAGGACACAGAGCTTATGTAGACTGATAAGAACCTTTTTAAAAACATTCTTTATCCATCAGAAATCTGTAGCTCCTCATTTCGCTTCTCCTCATTGTATCAAAAAATCACATACTGTGCGCTTACTGTATGGAGGGCTGTGACTCTCCTCATGGGTCATGTTTTTACTTTTCTATGTACAAGAGCTAACGCACTGTCGCTGTCAGTACTTGTCAATACAGTCAAAGACTTGAAAAAGGGAAAAAGACGAAGAACACTTTGTCAGCAGCATCTTGATTCTCCCATGGTCCCTCTGAAGAATGCAGACTAGCTGCATGACCCAAATCTGCTGTTATTTTGAAAAGAGGGTTCCCAATGCTGTACAAAATATTCAGGAAATAGAGCGGGCCTAGTATGAGCTATATGGTAGAAATATCTATCTTTGCTGTGTTTTTGTTTTGACAGTTGATTTAAACTAGAGGGAACCAAGGTCGACAAAATAAAATCATACCATTATACACTCACTTTGTAGTGATGAACATTTTATAGGACTTATCGTTAGTTTTGGGTGGGCTGGGGCTTTTCACAAATGGGACACTGCTCATTGGAGCTGACTTACAATCACAATCCATCTACCATGAAGGAACCTGACTCGAGTTCTGTTGTCGCCATAAAAATGAAGAGTTTGTACTTTGTGACTCTTAAAATTTTTATATTTGTGTTTAATATATCAATGAGTACCTCTGTTAACTTTTGTATAAATCCTATGACTATAGTATATACAAACACAAACACGCATATTACACACCTACACAAAAGGGACTCCAGTCTGTCTGGGAGACAGCTAAGTGTTGTATAACTTTTATTTTGTGTCTTATGAACCACATCTCTTCCTTTTGTAGTTATTGGTAAATGTTTCAATTTCCAGGTAACTTTGATTTGGTTACTCTTGTACTACTAAGCTCTGTATTTGCAAGCACTGTAAATGCGATTCTCATTGAATTCGTCCTCTGTACATTTAGTACTCTGATGTTGCTATTAATAAAAAGTAAAACAATATGTGTTGTGGTTTTATTTATGTTTCTTGAAATGTGTGAGTGGTGAGGTAGTGAGATTTGGATTTTATTTTTAACCTAGAAGAGAAAGCTGTAAAGTCAATCATAGAAGCAGCAGAAACAACTCTAACAAGGTTTTGAAGGCAAACTGGTAAATAAAGACCTCAATCATCAAAATCTAAATAATGAGTGAGACTGTGCAGACATAAGCATCAAGTATCTACAGACTCTATCTATCTATCTATCTATCTATCTATCTATCTATCTATCTATCTATCTATCTATCTATCTATATGTATATATCTATATATATATATCCAGAGTTGGGGAAGTTACTTTTAAAAAGTAGTGTTTGCTCGTTACTCATTACTTCTGATAAAAGTAACTTGTCACTTTACTTAGTTACCCTCTATGTAAAGTAACTTTTCCAGTTACTTGTTACTTTTCCGTTACTTTTACATTGCTTGATCATGGACCGAACCCCATATCTATTCCTAAATGTGAAGGCCTACAAAAAGTTCTACTACAGAGAACAACACAGTTTTTTGTGCTCTTTATTTTACAAAATGTCACATACCCTGTGAAATGAGAGCTCCTGCCCAGTGTTTCCACATTTTGCTTCTGAAATAAGCAACCTGGTTGATAAAAAAAAAGCTCAAAATAAGCAACCTCCAGCTATTTCCTTTATATTCATATACTACTTTTTAAAATGAGAAATCTACAGAAAGTGTGTAAATTTTTGTCTACATTACATTCCAATATCACAGCACTAAGTATCTATTCAAGAAAAGACCGTCGCTTATAACAAGCAGACCTGGCAACTTTGGCTCTGGAAAATCCACCATGAGTGTGTTTGGGGGAGTGCATATAACCAGGAAATAAGGAAGTGGAAAAACTGCCTACCCCAGTCGTGTTTTCCATTATGTTAGGAGCTGGAAGATAATCAGGGGAATACACACAGACCCGTCACCCAGTCGTGTTTTCCATTATGTTAGGAGCTGGAAGATAATCAGGGGAATACACACAGACTTAAGAGCCCTAAGAAGCAACTTAAAGTCCAGAAACAAGCCCAAAAAACGACAACCCGCGGCTGTGACTCACGAGATTTTCGGCCCTTCGGCCCTATATATATATATATATATATATATATATATATATATATATATATATATACATATACATACATACATACATATATATATATATATATATATATATATATATATATATATATATATATATATGTATATGTATATATATTTAGAACAGCATTATTGATATTGCTGGTTATAACATTGCAGCTGGATTATTGTCTGTCTTTAGTCAGATCCATCCTGTAAAGCTCAAAGCCAAAAGGCCCAATCAGCGCTGCAGAAAGAGGTGGATGCACTGAACATGATTACAGCAGGAAAAGACTTCTTGTGAAGAGATTAGCAAAGATGTTAACAATGAAAGTAGAACTTATATCAGATCTACACTGGATTTCTTATTAAATGAAAAACAAACAACACTGAAATTACGTCTTGACAGAAATACATATTTTGCTCCCCTTTTAACATGTCTTGTTGAAAGTTTATTACATGAATTGGCTTAAGATTTGTATTTGACACTGCAGCAGTACCTCTTACCTACTGCAATGTCTGATTGGCCCATAATGAATGTTATTGATGGAAAAAACATGCTGGATTTTATTGTTTAAGGATCAGCCCTCCTTAAACACTTTATATGGGCTGTTGCAGTGATTGACTTTAAAAATACATTCCACACTGTGTGTATTGAACTATCAATTTGTCTGGTCAGGTTAGAGAGACTAATGATGGCAGAGTATTTGGCTCTGGCTGTTCTGGTGAAGTCAGAATAACAAAAACATGAACCTCCACAACACACAAGTAGGGATCTGCAACTCCTTAGAGATAATCTTTGGGAATAACTAGCTTAAGCATAGTAACGTTGACTAATATACTAAATTACTTCATATTAACCTTGAGTATATTGAAATGGAAACCTGGCCTTTGGAGTTGGGAAAAAATCTTAAATGGACATCAAAAGTTGTAAGGAGTTTGATTGCTCAATAAAACATTAAAAATCAACAGTAAATCCTGTTGATTTTTAAAATATTTCTGTGGTCTTTTCCCTTTAACATGTATATTTTTGAACACTGAACACATGACTTTATTAATTATTTTGGTATTTTTTAAAATGTTTGTATCAAGGCTCTCAGCAACATTTAATATTGCCTGAAACAGTTTCTCTCTTACCCAACATGACCACCCCCAGCCCCCTCCCACCACCACCACCATAGCAAGCACACTCAACAAATTTCATCAATGAGACAATACATGTTTACTTCACAAGAAGCCTGTAATTTCCCCCTAGTTTAATAATTCATCCTCTCATCACAGGAATTCCTTTCATTCTCTCATCTCTTCTTCTCTGTGGGTTGTTGTTTCCTCTCTCTTGTCTTTCCTCTCAGTCACACTGTCAGGCAGTTTTTTGGGATCATCAAGAGATGCAGTCAAATATGATTAGCTCCCTGGTTGTCAGATGGGGAGCGATGGGACTCGGGCACATGAGTGATGGTTTGGACAGGTGAGGGCAGCGATTCTGCTTTGTGGTCCTTTCCCTATAGGTATCTGGTAGTTTTCGTCCAGGTCTAGGCCCTGTTAATGTCAGTACAATGATTCAAAAGCATACGCCACTCGTACATTTTAAAAAAATATGAGACTATACTAAGGCTGTCACTTTTCCTAAAAATCAAAGTCGAACGGTTTTCGGACATGCACCCAAATAATTGAAGATATTCGATTATCCCCTCCCACCCCCTGGCAGTAAGGGACAGAGACTCTCTTATCCGCCCTTTGGGTAAAGACCCTGCCGAAAAGAACACAGTCACGGCTGAGCACGCAAATAAGTGGAGGACGACTGACTTAACTGCATTTCACAGAAAACACAGCCTGGTCTTTGATTTCAAGTTTGCCACCAACGGTGTAAAACCAAAACTACTCAGATGATTCGGAGCTGTTAATGTCCGCTCGGAGTGAAAAGTCTTTGTTTACTGAGGGTCAAGCTTCGCTCACAGCGCCCTCTATTGGACAGAATGGTCCGCTGCTCCAGGCGCCCTGATGTGCTGCTACACTCAATATTTTACAATTGAATATTTATTTACTATTACGGATATTTAACCCCATATTCAATCGGTTATTCAAATATCGAATATAAAGTGACAGCCCTAGACTATACAGATACTGAATCACAAATTACATTTTAGCTTTGTTTCATTCATACTAAAGCCAAAGAACACAGGGGCGGTACCATGAGTTGACGTGGCAAGGAAAAAAACAGACGTCTTCCTTGTCCTCTGCCTATCAGGGTACTTTTCCAGCTTGTCATTTTCACATTCACACACTGATGATACTGATGTCATGAACAACCTTATCTTTGTTCATTCTTTGTACACATTCAAAGACTGCAGGAGCTGGTGTTCATTGGTATAAATGGGCAACCACCCAAACTATGAGCCACAGCAGCCCCCAAGACAGCTGTTTTAAGGGCATTAACGTCACCAAAAAAATTAAGACAGTTTCATGAGAAGACACACACTCAAGGTTAATGGCAATCTGCCTTGAATGGCCAGGTCACATGATCACAATTTCATAAACTGAGCATGTCCCTTTTTTGGAGAGACTGTTATATCTTGTTCGTAGTGTTCCTAATGTTTTGACTTCTTTAGCACTAGAACAGCCAACAATCCAATCCCCTAGAACTGCCTTGTTTCATTCATACTAAAGCTGAAACAACTTCAGCGATTCTATGGATTCATTTCTGGAAGTTGTGAAGTGGTTTATTTCCATCTATTTGAAGTTTATCTGAAGTAATAATGGAAACCTGGCAAAATAACTTTTTAAAAAGATATATTTTTGGCATTTTATTTTAGAACAAAAAATATGTACTTTAATTTAACAGGTAAAATACATTTTAAAAGTAAAAAAAATGTAGGAACTACAAAATAACTAATTTCTCAATAATAATAATAACAATGATAAAAATGATAATGTTAATAAAAATGTTAATAAAAATGATAATAATAATAATAATAATAATAATAATAATAATAAGTTTAGGCCTCCACAAGTAATTACCTTTTCACTTTAACAAACTATAGGAACTGTAGGTTAACACAAACATGAAAACAACAACAATCAAATAAACTACTTACAATAACACACTCACATCCATACACATCACATTCACACTCACAGCAACTATACATACAGATCACATGCACATACTCCCCCCCCCCACACACACACACTCATGAATAGCCATACTCAAACACACAGACACATAAACATGTGCACACACACACATTACTCACAGACAGCAGACACGCTGTACACCTTGACTGTGCACTGTCCACAAACTGCACGTTGGCACTTCATGCACAATTTCGTGGTTTTGTTCTTTATGTTTTTATGCAGCATCCTTTTCTCTTTGGGGGCGGCTTGTGATGAGGGAATTACAGGATTCGGTGCTGGCCTCGAGATGCGCTCACTGAGCAACAGCTTGCAGAGCTCCAGGATGAAATTTTGCCGGGCAATATTTGTGACTGTGCAGCCCCGGCACAGGACCCTCGCACTCAGTGAGGCAATGTCCAGTACATTGTAAAAGACCTCAACTGGCCATCTCCTGGTTGCTGCACAGGCAGAGTATTGCCTCAGTCTTTTGTTTGGATCCATATTACTGATATGACAGCTGGTTGTAATAGCTACTAATAGCTGTCAAAATCAGACTACAAAACAAGCGTTGTTTAGCTAACGAAGTGGCAGGAGGGGCGTGGCGCGAAAAGATACAAGCTGCAGATGCTGCGCCGTGTGACAGCTATATACAGTGTTTTATATGAGGGGTAAAAATTACTCCTTGGCAGTTGTGGGTAAAAATGCTCAAATTTCTTTTTCTTTTTATCACACACTCAACAGAATTCACCAAATGATCAAAAAATCAATTTTAGGAAAAGTCATGGACTTTAAGATGTAGGGGTTTTATTTTAAAAGAAATACAAGCATTTGAAAATGCCAGGGGGTAAAATTCACCCCCCGGCTTTTCTAGCGTTAATGATGTCATCTTTTTGTCAGGCAGAAGTTGAGATGTAACAGTATTTAAATTTCCCATCGTGGTTATTGTGACCAAAATATCATGGTTATCATTATTATTGTGGTATTGCTGTAGCTTGCTCAAAATGTTCAACAAGTACTTAAACACAGTGAAATCATTCAGTAATTTTAATACTACAATCAAAACAGTCTACCTGGTCTCTTGTCTTTGCCTTTTTTGTAAATTAATGTGTCAGCAATTGTCCTTTGAGTGCATTTTTTCACAAGAAATAAAAGTAAACGGTTCTGGCAAGCATTTGTTTTTAAAATGTTATAAGAGCTTAAAACAGGGTGTAATAACAAGAAAAGAAAAAGAAAAAATAACTCTGAATAGGTTTCTCTTTATAAGCAAATGTAAATAAACATGTTCAAAGTTTTTCAGATGACTGAAAATAGACTTAGTTCCCATAATACAGCTTATCATAGGCCATGTCAATGATGATAGTTCCACCCCCCCTGAGAAAGAGGGGGGCGGAACTGCTGAGAAGCACGTATGTCTTTTTCTTATGCCAGTGATCGACAGTTTTATTTAGTTAAAAATAAAATGAATCTAGGTCGCTTAGGTCTTTCTCAGCAGTCCAGCCAGTCCACTCCCCTCTGATGTTGCTGTAGGGGTGTTTGTGGTGGAGGTGCTGCTGCTTCTTTGTGGTTCTTTCTGCCTCTCAGAGACTTTTTTGGCAGACAGGGTGCCCATCTTCAGTCAGTTTCCACTCAGCATCCTCGTAAAATCCAAAATACAGTTTTTGACATCGTGTGGTAATCAAACACGGTTTAACAGTAGATAAAAAAGGAAATGGTAATACCAAGCATCTTAAATTTGATCATTTTACCAGTTGCATTCCTAGACAGAAGTATGTGCAAGGTACTTTGATCACAAGTTGTTTTGGACACATGAAAATAATCTGGCTTTATTGACCCTGCAAATTAACAATTGGACAATTAAGCAAAGGGGCTACTGCTGTATTGGTGTTCCAGCACCAATGGAAATGACACTTCATACTGCTGGAATGTTAGATCCATCTTTTCTTATATACGTTTCGATTTGAACATGGTCTTCTTGGTGTCAAAGCATGTGCTCCTGCATCACAGTAAATGGTTGCTGATTTGACTCTTCAGGTGGGCGGGCCTTCACTTTCTTGAGTGTTCATACTCTCCCTGAGCATGCATAAGTTTCTCCAAGTGCTCTTCCATAGACCAAAAACGTACTCATTGGTTACTCCAAGTTTTCCTTCGGAATTGAGATTGGTTAGTTAGGATTTACCACGCCTATCACTAAATGGCAGTAGGGATAGGATCCAACCCTCAAGACTTTGAGACGGTTGAACAACAGAAATCATGAGTGGATGGATTCTGCTAATTTGATTGCTGGTGGTGACTCTTTGGAAAGCAAGGGTTAGAAATAGCTGCTGCACTGAAATGAAAGTGAAGCTATCTCAGCCTACAGGGAGAAAATAATATGAGTGGTCACCATTGTTTACTTCTTAAATTTAGATCATAGGCTACTAGTCTGGCTGCAATACAAACTGTATTTACAGCAAATGCATTGTATGACACATGGTGACAGTGTCAGGCAGTTGAATATCTGAAGTGTATGTCTCTAGGAGCTCATACATGAAGGCTTTTTAAGACATTTTGGAAGGACAATTGCAAAAACAAATACTAGATTAATTGATCCTGGAAAACCTTGTAGGTCTTCTGTTTGCCTGATCCCCTTGGTTCACTGTGGTTAGTCATACATGGTCAGTGGAATATGTTGAAATTGTAATAAAAAAGGGTTCCTTTATATTTTAACCTTGCTTGGAGAGATTTTCTTTTCTGGACAAGGACACACAGGAATTATTTCTATCAATGTTCTTCAGTGTCTCAGTCAGTGACAAGATTATCTTTTCACTCAGAGAACCAATTAAAAAGTACAAGCTGGGACAAGCAAAGTTGTTATTGTTTTTAATGGTCAATATTGCTTTCTATGTTATTTTTTGCTGGTTTCTACTGTATTCTCCTTGACATTGAAAGCTACATTCAACCACCTCTTTTTATGATATATTTTAGAAAATACAAGTAACTTTTAAAGTGTTTTGAAACAGCTAAAATTATCTTTAAAGAATGAATCTCATATTCCATATATTAGGATCATATTATGAGAAACAGCATTTGTTGCTGTAGTTACAGTATTGCTTGTAAAATTATGTTTGTTCCATGTAACTAAGTTAAAAATAAGAAACATTTTGGGATTAACAGAATGATTAATTGTCATTAGAGCTGCATTTGCACATGTATATTTTGGCCAACTTTCCTGACATTGGTGAGTATGAATGCAGATTTATGGGTAAAACTCTTTGTACTGTATATTTAATTGAACTATGTGACAATACAGCACAGGATTATGCTGAAAAAAGATGTTTGTAAAAAATTTTGATGTTAATTCTTGAGTGTGGTGTAGAAATGAAAGAAAATCCAGACGTAGACTTTCTGTTAACAATCCATAGACATTAAAAATCACGCTTAAGCAAAGGAATATGTGCATAATAAATTAATGTTTTGAGATTTCTGTAATAAATAGGAGCATAAAAGGAGAAAAGCATGGTTTATGAATTAATTCTCTGACTCTTCAACTGTATTTTCCAGGAGTGCAGACATTGGCTGAAGAATCATTTATCATACTGGTACCAACCTTTGAGACCCGCAACATTAATACCAGCAAGAGTTGATCTCCGCTTACCTCCTCTGATGTTGCTTAACCACTGTTGGCTCCATGTACTTCTTCCTCAGGACTGGACTCCTGTTGCATAACAGTCATGCTGTGTCCTTTGGCATAAGTTTCCCGAAGTTGAGCATTAACCATACTTAACATCTGCGTTGGTGAATGTTTAAAATCTATCTTCAGTTTATCATGGAGCTGTTGGAAAATGTCATACTCCACAAGGACAGCAGTCCTCTCCACTTTAGATGCATATATCAGCATTGAACACTCTACAATTGACACCAGGAACATACTGTCACAGAAGTTTTGATGATTTATCCAAGTTCATCAACGTCATTTTATAAAATCTGATGCATTACTGGGCCCTTAGAGTGTTTTTTTCTTTTTAATCTAAAATCTTGGCTGTGTATAATCTGTCCCTCCTATTACCCCTCAGTTTACTCAGAGGTGATCATATTGTTGCTATTTAAATATTTTTCATTTTAGTCATTAGAACTTAACAACCCGACTGAGACCAACAAAAGGGCTTTACAGCCACAATAATGTGCCCAAAATGGACAAGATCCCACATCTTATCACATAACACTTGACAATTGCCATGCTTTAAAAATGCTCCCCTGTTTAAAATCGCTAATAAATCAAACCTGCATGGATTATGCTATGGTAGGAGAATGATTCATCAAGAGGAAATGAGATCACAGAGAAGAGAGTTTTGCACTGATTTGAGATTTATTCCCTCTTAACAAACTTAAAACAAAAGCAGACACCCTGG
This sequence comes from Scarus forsteni, assembly GCA_036419115.1. Taxonomy (NCBI): domain Eukaryota; kingdom Metazoa; phylum Chordata; class Actinopteri; order Labriformes; family Labridae; genus Scarus; species Scarus forsteni. The sequence continues at coordinate 7,181,624 of JAZDUH010000461.1, forward strand.
GGAAAACATTAAAATGCCAGTTTAATTTCTCCTGCAACTGTAAGAAAGGCTCCAAAACAGGTTAAAACCTGGAGCCTGGAGTCGCCAGAGGTGATTTGTGGTGATGTCATCAGGCTAAAATAGCTGCTCATTAACACCTCTGAAGCAGGTCGTATGAATAATTGTCACCAAAGATTTACAATCCAATTAGAGAGTGTCTGGGTGTGGGACAAATTACTCACCTTTGAGGGAAACACATCAATGAAAAAAACCAAAGGGCTTTTTGGGTGCAGTTGTTGCACCTTGTGCTGATTGATGCTTCAGTGGATTCATTTTTTCTTTGTTTGAAGTTAGGAATGCTCTTCATATAGAAATTACTCACCATGCTGGGTGCCTGGTCATTAACACATGACAAGTTGGAGGATTTTGGAGATATTCCTGACAGCAAACACTTTGTTGAAATGCATTAACATTTCATTTTTCAGAGACCATAGACAAAAATGGATCTCAGTTTAAGTACTTCACTGTGTGTGCGTGCTCACACATGTGCGTGCAAAAGCATATCAGAGAATGACTAATTCACCAAGCCCTTCTCCTCTTTCCAGCTTTGCCTCAAGTTTTAATCCCCACATTTGCATGACTAAATATAGATCAGCCCTCACACATCCACACTGGATTTTTGACTCGAAGAATAAATACTTGTTTCGACTAAATACTGAAAATGTTGATTAAACATGCATGAGCTCAAAACTACGATGTCTCATCTTGGCATCTTTTTCCACTCTGCATATATATGACACAGGGAGACACTGTATGCACAAGTTCACCATTATAGTGAAACCACTTCAGTTTTATATGCTTGTTGGAGCCGGGCCACCATGTTTTCCAAAGAGTGATTCAATTGCCTGCAAATGGGCTTCTCCAAGAGTTTCTCTGCTAAGTTTAAGGAGGGAGCTCACAGATGCGAAACGGATGCAATAACAGCAGCGTTTCTGGCTGATAGAATAGCTTTATCACTCACTGCTTACCCTGTTGAGCTGCACTGCTCTGTACTGATGGAATTTCACACAAACAGAATGTACAATGGCCAGAAATGTATGCTGAAGGAAGAGAAAAATGATCTACAAAACAACAAAAGAAAGTAATGTGTTATTAAATTATACAACTATCTTTATGATAAGGCTAAATAATTTCTGATCATTAGACAATCTCTCAATTTTCTGGACTTATTATGTCAACTTATCTCAAGAAAAGTTTAACTTAGCTGTCACGGCAGAGAGATTTGTCAGCTGTTTATTCTGGCCCAATGCACAATGTTGCTTCAGGGTTCCTGTTGTTGCTCCATCCTTTGCTGTTCAGAAATGATCTTATTGGTTTGTTTGAGTATGTAGGCTTTTTTATTACAGTGCAATTTTGCAATGAAGCTACACAGCACAAACTGCATGATCAGCAGAGTGAATATTAACACTGCCAAGATGTCTACATGGTCCACACCCCAGAGTGATAAATAGTTTTTTTTTATCATATTGGATGGGACAGCGCAAATTATTAAACATGTGATATTGTGAGAGTTAACACAAGAATATATTTCCATTCTTAGTCCCAACATAAAAGACAAAATCATCTGTCCCTTTATGCCAGCCCTGTGAATGCCTGCAGTCCAGGGTGTATCCCACTTCTCACCCAAGGACAGCTGAAATAGGCTCCAGCATCCTGCAGCCCTGGGAGGAATAAGTGGTATGGATAATAGATGGTGGACTCTTGTTTCAATATAATATCAGAGCCAGAATAAGCTCTACTAGTCTAGCACGTTCACGCATAGAAGACATGTAACTTACATTTTCTTCTCTACAACATTTATTCTTAAGTGTCTCTAAAATTATTCAAAACATGAAAAATGGGAGACAGAAGTTCTCAATGTGTAAACTAGGGATGATGATGATGTCATGATACAGTTAGTTTTGGTTGATTTAGTATATTTTTTCCTTTTATTATTTGTCATCGTGATCTCTTGTTTTTCTTGTCTTTTTCCATGTTGTTCCCATGTTACCTGTGGTGTTTTCCCTCCCTTCCTTCTGTGTGCCTCTGATTGTGATTCCCTTCACCTGTTTGATTGTCTCACCTGTGCCTGATGTTTCCCCAGTGTATTTTAGCCTCATCCACACGAAGACAAAACGCTGATCAGTTTCCTAAATGTTCATCATAAAGAAAATGTGTGCGTCCATATGAATGCACTCATGAATGCATGAAAACACTGTAGAACACATGCCAGCACTCTACGATATGACGGAAACAAGCGGAAACACAGTGGGCATGCGCACTTGCGGCAAAAGTTGTAAACAAAGATTGTGATAAAGTGATAATAAAGTGGCGTAATGTGTCCTCAACAATTCTTTGTTAAACTCGGTGGTGATTGAGAAGAAGGAGATTTTGCTGCAACAGGGATAGGAGGGTCACTAGCTTCATCGGCACATATGCTTCACGTATGCCGCCATTGTCGTTGTTGTTGCTGGGTGGCGCATGCATGTCAATGAAGATATGAAACTATGACGTAAGTGTATCTGAAAACTTCCGGAGAGCCAGTAATCACGGAGCAGCGTATTCGGCATTTCAAAATCTTTCCACTCTGGAACCTGGTTTCAAAAATGATCGTTTACAGACCCCCAAAACGCCATCTTCGTATGGATGATACACAGATTCGGCAAAAAACATATGCGTTTAGACCTCGGTTTGTCTTTGTGTGGATGGGACCTAAGTCTGCATTCCCCTGAACTCTTTGTTGGGTCATTCTTTTTTTTCCATGTTTCACCAAGTGTGTAAGTCTGCAGCGTCTCGAATGTTTCCCAAATGTTTCTCTAGAGTATCTCCTGTGGTTGTAGGTAAAAGTTGGCCTTTGTTTAACTCTTTAGTAATTTTTGTTTTTTTTTGATTAGATGTTTTTTCTGTCTTTTTTCACCAGTTTTAATATGTTACTTTGACTTATGTTTAGTGTTTGGACTTTTTTGTAAAGGACTGTTTTTTGTTTTTTGATCCTTTTTTGTTCGTTATAATAAAACTGTTTTATTAATCTGCATTTAGTTCCTTCTCCCTGTTTTTATGTAAGTTTAATTTTGAACTTATCCTGACAGATTAATATTTACAAGCTTGCATATAAATTAGTCCAATGGGGATGCTTCAGGACGATACTTAAAGAAAAAGGATGCTATTGTAGCTAGCACTTGGAGGGCACAATCTTCTGCCAAGGTAGCTGACATGTTGCTGTTACATCTATAAGCAACAGTTCCATGACAAAATTACCATCAGAATATGATTCCTTGACCATGAAAAACTACACCTAGCACCCAGAATCATGTTGATATTGTCATTAGTTAGACATTTACTATACAAAAAAGATAGCTTGCTAGTGGCGGTTTTCTGGATCACCACCAAAATCTACTCATTTTTAAGTTGGGCCATTTCCACATTTCCTGAAAAATTTAGCAAAATCCATCCAGTAGTTTTTGCAATATCTTGAAAAAACAAACAAACAACAAACAGGTAAACAAAAACATAATCTCCTTGTTGGAGGTAAATAATGTTTTCATCCAACCGCTGTGGTTTACATAAGACAATTTTTACAGTTGTAAAAAATGTAAAATTTAATTCTGTGAAAGACTCATAGCTTGGCAAATATGCAGTGACTGCTCAGTTTTCCCCTTTTCCCCCTGTTGTCTCTCCACAGTCAGCTTCTGTCATGTTCATGGTGAGTCACCAAAGTACCAAACAAATTCAGGCAAGGACAAAAATGTTGGGGTCAACCTAACAACAATGGCACATGGTTTTATGCATGCAGAGACACAACGCCTCAAAGTCATACATCCTTTTTTTTGTTCTGGCTCTATCTGGACTTTTTGTGTTATAATGAATTCATAGCCTCCAACCAAACAAACTTTTCAGGACAACCCTGGCTATCAAAATACACTGAATTGATGTTACATATCTGTATTAAAAGTTGTACAACCAGTGAGATTGAAACAAAAACAACATGGAATTTGAATCTCACAAAACTTTAAACAAACCACATACATATTTATTATGAACAACCATTTTCACATCTAAATATGGTTTCCTCAAGCCATGATAGTTATGGAGAGAAAATCAGAGGTTGTTGAGAGACTCATAGAAAAAAATAGACACATATTTACATTTTTTCTCCTGATTTTTTTTTTGCCACAGATCTGAGTACCACTTTTTGGTGCTAAAATCTTTTCAGTCTCAAATGTTTCACTCTGCCTTATAACAGCCCTCACTCTTACCTTTGGACATAAGAATTGATGGGAAACTCTCTTTTCTCTTGTCTACCAGTGGTTGCTCCTGATTGGCTGCTACTTGCAAGAAGAGCAAGAAAAGAAAACAATGAAAACTTTTGATTGGTCCATAAGACTTACAGGAATTTGTCACTTACAATAAGAGTCAAAACACAAGTATAATAACATCACTTCTACATTTTTAATCAAGAAAATTTGATAAGAAAATCACTATTTTTATTTTTTTTTACTGTGGATCCATTAATACACAATTAATGCCATAAAACACTGTACTTCAAGGCTGAATAGAAGCCTGAGGCCATTTATGAACTGACAAAAAAGTGTGTTCTTCCAACCACAGTTATCCCTTAATAAATCTGCTTTATGCTTCCAGTGACACAATTAAACACATGGAGTTGGGAGGGTTACTATCCACTAGTATGCAGACAAGGTTCTGTTACTACAGCTAATAAGAGGAACCTGAATGATTAGACCCGTGCTAGTGACCTCTTAAGAGAAGGTATACATTCAACTATAAACCAAATATAGCCTATACAGGAAATGTTACAGTGAACTCCTGAAATTCTGTCTTCATAGGCAGATGGTACAATCTGAAGACAAAATTAATCCTCTGTAATTTTACACCACAAACTGAAAAGCTCCAACAGCATCAGTTTTGAATTGTCTACACTTCCATTTAGTGCCTCGAACTGGCTCAAGTGCAAGGTCCAAGGCTCATTGGCCTTAAACAGTTTTTTTAAGCTTTCCACATTAATAGGCAGAACTTCCTTAGAGACTATGGGAATGAAGACAGGCAACACAAACATAGTAAATCTCTCCATCGTAAAGGAGACTATAGTGTTTATGGCCCTTCAAGGTGCAAACCCATATGCTACAGGGTTTCTTTGTGATTATACTGCGTTAAAGCAAAGAAAGGGAATGCACTGGAACACTTTGTGTCACTAAACATTAAAATCCTTTTGTAACTTGTCACAGATGTCTTTTATATCACTGTGGCCAAAACACATGAGCTATTTTAAGTGTCAAGTGTATAACCAATAACATTTGACTATAAAGCCTAATAACAGTAATAAAACACCTGATATAAACTTGAAAGTTATCTAAATGATTACAGTCTGATACCAACAGGCTCCTCTTCCATCCAAAAGTTAATCACAATAATACTTAAATACTGTCTCAACCAAACTGTGCTTGAAACATGCACACTGACACAGCTGTGTTTACCAACACCAGAAATAATCTAAGAAGTAGAAGAAAAACAAAAAACTTTAGAAAGAGCAACAACTCAAATCAGGCATGTTTCTCTTATTTGAGTTCAAGCCAGGTTTGGAAGCACATGCCAGGTCGGTATTTTGCCATTCATCATTCCTGATGTTTCGTCTGCACCACCAGCAAGGTTAACTGTACTTTCATTCAAAAGTGTTCCCATGTGATACAGTAGAAAGGCTCTAAGGTGCAAGTCCTACACCCTGAGGTCCCAAACCCTTAGGCTGTATTACCAATTGCACAAGCCATTGACAGTGCCCAGGGAAATCAACTTGCAAACCTCCAGCTACCAAACTAACTAGTATGTTTTGACCAGTTTCAACATGAACCAGCCACCCTTGAGTCCCAAGCCTAAGCCCTCTTCTCTGACCTTTGTTAAGAAACAGAGCTTCCTTTCTGTGTGTTGTCTTAACATAATTCTAAAACAGTTCAGGTGAAAACCATGTTCAGCATTAAAACATCATCAGTGACCACTAGCTTACACTCCTTACATCGAGTGCTGCTCTGTTCTCTGCTACGTCACATCACAAAAAAACTTTGTTTTCCATCTTCAGTGGTTATTTATCTTTATCCTGGCCAGTTGTGTTCTCTTTGTCACCTCAAAGGTTACAGCCATTTGACAAATGTAGATCGTGACCTATCCATTGATAAAGCCATTTTTAATATCCACATTTATGGAAAATAAGTAAAAGCGGTATTGCGCTATTTGGTCAACAATTAAGATGCTGAAAAGCTATTTTACAACAAAAACACTGCCAAAAAGCTACAGAAAATTGTAATAAAGCTACAAACAAAGCTATTTGTTGTGACCCATCACTGGGGAAATACAGGGATATTCCCATCCATTTTAATACAGAAGTAAAATCTGATGTTGAAAATGGACTTCAGAGCTTACTTATGTGTTTGAATTTATGAAGTTAATGGAAAATATTTTGACACTGACATCGGCTAGGTGACCAAAACTCAATCACACAAGGTTTCATTCAATATCCAATGATGGATAAAGGGTATTAATGCCACAGTTTTTAAAATAGAGTCTCTGGTGTATTGCTCATTCTAGGCAGTACATTGCAACATACAGTATATTTTATAATTTGCACAGATAAGTCAAGGAAGTATGAATTAGCAGATTTCTTTTCTTTGTGTATTGAGTTGGTAATTATAATGTCAAATCAATATTTTCAACAAGCAATCAGATCCAAGCAATTTAGCAGAAACAAATGGGAGCATGGGGAAGTCACCTCCTATGGGTAAAGATTATTTCCTCTGGAAATGTTAAACGCATTACAAGAGTTCAGAAGTGGCGGGAAAGGTGATTGACCCTGAGGCAGTATTGTCCTCTTTCTCTGCACACACTCCCTCACCTTCTTACCCACCACAGCACTTCATTCTTTTTTCTTTTCTGAACACAGATTGACTTGAGATCAGCTCAGATCCACCTTTTTCCATCTTCCTCATAGGAGATAGCACACTCTCTTCGTTGCCAATGTCTCATCTCTCCAGAAAAAGGAACTTTGATTACCTTTTCTCTGCACAATGGCTGTCAATGGCCTCACTGGCAGGTAAGGAGTCCAACTACAAATGGAGAGACTGGGGAGAGCTGAACGAAAGGGCTCCTGTTAGACTCACCGTGTGCCATCTGGGACTTGTTTTCTTTCAGCTGATGGAAGATGACTTTTCTCTCTTTGGCTGAGTTCTCTTTTAACTAGGCGGCTGAAGATCAAAGAGGCAGAAGTGACAGAGGGAGTGAAAATCATTTTTAGGATGGACTTAGAGGAGTTTATCCAGCACTGTGCTTACTTTATATGTACTCTTCCTTTTCTGTCTCATTATCGAAGCAGACAGGTAAGGGCAGCAGATTTATCCTTCATGGAATTATCTATGTTACAAAGAAATCCAGCATTTGCTTGTTTGTATCACAACAGAAAACTGACAAATCAAATTATCTATTTTTAAATCAGCATCTTTGACACACAAACTTTATAGGGCATTTATTTTCAAAAGAGTTCATACTTAACTCATTTTATCAAGTAGAAAGAATAAAGATCAGAGCTTTTACAGATATTAAAATTTAAAGTTGCTGTGAGGAGATTTTTTTTATTTCTGTTGATTTTTGTCAAACGCTGAACAACAAATCTCTTTAGCAATCTTGCCTCTGAATACCAATCAAATAAAGCATAGCATAACAAACAAGTGCTATTTTTTCCTCTCTTTGAAGGGATCTTTGATCAAACTCCCCCCTCCCATGCTAGATTTGCCCATCGCTCATGTCTTCAGGCTTCTCAACTCAAACATTTAGAATCACCCTCATTTTGACGAACTTTGATTCATGGCAAATTGACTTGAACACTTTCAAAGGGATACCTCTGGGTTTCCATCAGGATATTATTAGGTACAGATACTTGGCAAAAGCCTGAGCATAAGCAACAGTTACAGAGGTCAACTCTGCGTCTGTACAGAAACAGTCAACACCAAAGCTAAGTTATATATTTTGCTGCAGATGGTGCTTCCAAAAGCAGCATAAAGTGATTACATAGTATATTCATAAAATCTGCAACAACTGACTTTACCACTGCTGAGCTGCTTTGTATTGGCACCACTTTAGGACATGGCACAGCCAATGTGTCCTTTCACCAGCAGTGACAACCAGCTTGCTTCACAACAAAAGGTTGCTGTGAGAAGGGGCTCTTTCATTGGTGGGTCAGTAGACCAATCAGAAAACTGGGATAAAGAGTTTTTATCACATCACTTGCAGAGGGAAAAGGTCTGGAATAATATCTTCATTTTATTATTTTTTGTGACCTAACATTAATGAAATATGACCTCAGCACGAAGTGATAGGCCTAAAGAACAGCGTTTTAACCTACAACTCAATATGAACTTGCACAGTGAAATAACAACAGCAAAGGACACCTGTGAGGCAATGTATAAATAAATAAACCCACATAAAAAATATCTCCCCCTACTGCAGTGAAGTGCAAGTAGCGTCAGTGTGCAGAGTGGCTGAAAGCTACTGTCAAAGAGAGAGGACACCAAGGGCTCTAATTTTGTAGCGCAGCGAAGGGGGCGCAAGCCTGGCGCACCCCGCGCAGTGTTAATTTCCTGCGGCGCACCGCCGTGCGCTGCCAATTTGACAATTTGGTAGACCGTCTGCGCAGAGATGGGTGTGACGGCGCACCAGGGGGAGTTGAAGGCGCACCTGGGGGAGGTGTCGACATATTTGAGTGGCCCAATGACAATTTCGTGCCAAAAAACTGTGCGGAAGGTGCGCTGAAAGCTCGCCAGCTCCAACCTGGTCTATCTTCGGCGCAGGGCGGAGCGCACCCTCCGCAGCTGTAATTTGGTGACAAGCGCACATGTGCGCACGCCTCAGAGGCAGGTTTCCAGAGTGTCAGGCACATTTTAATGCAATAAACAATCACAGTAATCACTATTTAATGTAACCGTCTGAACCAGCATATACATTTATATCTATATTAATTGTCCCGTCACATCTGATGTCGGATTAAAGCCGTTTGTCATCATGGAAACTTAACCTGACGGCAGCTGAAAGTTTGATGCACATCTTACAAGTCAACAATAAACAGCCTTAACATCTGATACTGAGTATATATCTGGCTTCTCTCATTTCATTAAATTTAAAGAAAAGAGGGAGAAAAAAGATGAAGAAAAAGGAGAGAAAATAAATGTATGTGACTCACGATTTACCTGTGATTTCCCATATTCCTCTATTTTAGTCTTTATTTTTAACGTGATCTAAAAAGATGGAGTACATTATTGTAAGGAGGATGAGGCGGAGACACCGGGAGAGTATACAGTTTATCACTAAAGGCTCTGCTATTTGGTGATGACAAACCAGGAATGCAGGTGGATGACAAGTATTATGAATGGATAAGCCAGCGGGTGTGTAACTGTCTCTTATTTTTTTTACTCTTATTAATGACAAAGGAACAGATTTCATCTGTCCCGGGAGCTGGCCCACACAGTGACGCGCCCCGCTGTCCATTCTCCTGCTGAAGGGACAGCGTCTCCACTGCTGGGTCTTTCCAGCACACTGTTTCCGCGGTGGCGGGGATAATTCAGACCGATCAGACGCTGCGCCTCAGCCGCAGCGCATTTAAAGGCGAGGAGAGGCGCTCATTTGATTGGTGAAGACAACGATCGGCTGTGTTAATCCCACTATTCGTCTATTCTCCTCCTACTCTGACATTTGCGCGGAGAGGCAGAGACGTGACAGGTGCGCCTGCGCCTGGTCTACTTAATTAGAGCCCCAAGTGTTAAATCTGTCCATGATATTGAGCCTGCATGCTCTGCTGTTTTAAACATTTGAGTTACAGGTCTATATTATGTTTCTCTGCACTTTTGTAGTTTTCAACTTATCTGTGAGGAGAGGGGAGTATCCTTATAAAACTTAGGCAAACCACTGGGCATGTATGCTAAAGGCAATAGACAGAGGACGGCGTTCAGAGAAGTTACAACCTCATTGGTTTTGTTCATCTTTCTAAACGATGTGTTGTTATAAGAACAAGTTAGTGCAATGCACATTTGGCTGCTGTCACATTGGAAAACATTAAAATGATATTAAATCTAGTGTTTACAATACAAAAACTTAACTGAGGCCTAGTTTCCAGGTTTACTGACAATAAGTATTTCAGCTTATTTTTGAGAAATGATGCAATTGGAGATGAATTAAATTATATATACTCTCCTTGATTTACCTGACTTCTCTCGACTGTGACACTCACACAGTGACGGGCTCAAACATGCAGGTTCATCAGACATTATTTGTTAAGTTGGACATCATCTATTCTGCTCATGTCTGCTGACATCGGGCTAGAGGCAGAGTACACCCTAAACTAGTTGTCAGCTAATCACAGGGCCACAAAGTGAGACAAGACAACCATTCATGCTCAACACTCACATTCTTACCTACGGCCAGTGCAGAGTTACTACTTAACCCATTGAGCATGTTTTTTGTCTGTGAAACGGCACCAAGAGAATATGCAAACTCCACACAGAAAGACCTTGGTAGACACAGAGACTTGAACCCGCAATCTCCCTCTTGCTGTGAGGCATGCACACTAACCAGCTGAAGCACCATGCCTCCTAAATTTGGACATGGATATGCAATTTGTTTATGGAGGGGGTCTGCTGCTGTGAGACATCAAAAGAGATTTATTCTTAAAATCTCCTTTCTGGCTGCTGCACCTATTTTTTTTACACAGTGGTGTCAGTTAGAATTCTTCCTGTTTCTGAAAATATCCTCAATGTTTCCTTTTTTAAATCTTAGCACTGGTGTGTTTGTCCAGCTCTACAGTATAATGAGAACACATTTCTGCTATTTCACTGCATTTGAGCTTTGGAACTATTTCACTATCTCATCAAGGTCCATAAGGAAATTAATTTGATCTACCCTGCGTATTCCTATCCACATGCTAATTGTCTGATGGCACCAGATGAGATGGAATGCTTTGATTATAATTGCAGATAATTTTGATATTTTCATATTTTGCAGACAGCATCCCGCCAGCTTGACATTTCAGCTGTTTTCATTCCACTGCCCTATTAATGACTGTAGCGGCTGAGAATTTTGCCCTGTGCTTAGAAATCTTTTTTTTTTTCTTGAAGTATATGTCCTCTTTTAGGATCTAACTAGCCTGAGGGAAGGGACTGGGAAGAATTTTCTCAGTATCTGAGGGGACAACCAGAGATTACTCAAGCATCTGAAATGATTCAGCCTCTGCCTTACTTTAACCAGCACTGGCTGAATCAGTGGCAGGGTCAGAATGTCAGTGATGTGGCTCAAGAGCACTTGAAGCTGTCTGGCTTCTGAATTTAAGGACCTGTTCATGTTTATGTGGTGGGCAAAAAAGTCAGTCTTTTCTTATTCAGTATTATTCCATTTGTCTTATTAGTATTTTATGGTTGATGTTCTGACTCTAGTTAGTCAGGTTCTAGATTTTCTGAACTGACTGCACCAGCTAAGACATGATTAAGGTGGTCTTATGTTTTACATCATCCTGAACAGCGATCACCAACTGGCAGCCTGGGGGCCACATCAGGAGTAAAACATTAGGACTTTGTAAACAAATATGCTGTGTTTTTTAATCTTTATTTTTTAGGTTTCTCCAGCTGCTTAAGCAATCCGAACAAAAAAAGCCATTCTAACAGAAGGGATTTTATGATTATTCCAGTCTCATTGATCAACTTGTCAACCCTTAAACATCATTAGCAGATATTCAGCCAGGAGAACAAATAGGGTGTCAAACCAAATATGAACAACTTGGAGTGGTGTTTGTATTCATTGTGATCCTCTCCATTGCTATTCTATGTTATTTTGTTGTTATAATAACATTTTTTTTAATCTACACTTGTAGTACCATCATTTTGTGTTGAGAACTTGATAAAGTCATTTATTTGAATGTTATGTGTTTGCATGAACAGACCCAAGGAAGAACAGTACCTACTTTAGTAGAGGAGACTGGGGGCAATTGTAACATTTTTGTCATTTCTTTGAGCTCCTTTAACCCAGTGTGTTGAAACTGCTATACAAAATTTCTTCAAGTGTCTGCTAAAAACTGGCCTAGAACATGCCCATGCAACACAAACAGAAAATGCATGGTTTGATTTAGAATACAAGGAATGAAATGTTACAATTGACCCCATTGTCCGGGTCAAATGTAACATACCTTGGGGTGAAATGTAACGCTACGAAATAACCACCATGACATTGACTCAAGATACTGAAAGATTTTTATCCTAAACATTTAAATGAAAGTGTTGTGACTCTGTAGAGTAAAGGACTTCAACTACACAAACATCTGAACATTTATAATAACATAACTGTACAAAATGGTGAGCTGTGAACTAGCTTTAACAATCAAACAATAGTGTTGTTTCCAACACAAAAATTTTGAAATAATAAAACTGAACAAAATGTAATAACATACACTGGCCTCAACAACTGAATGACTGAATGAAGGAGTTTGTGCGGGTGGGTGGGGGCTGGTGGTGTGTGTGTTTGTGTAGGAGGTTGTTTGTGCCTAGTTTGTTAGTTGATGTCAGAGTCACCTTAATGGGCCTACAGATGACATGCCATGCACTTAACCCAGGCTTCTTTTGGCTTTGAGTTATTGAAGTGATCCATGCAGATGATACGGAAATTCTCATCATCAGAGGACTCTGTCTCCCGTGGCTCAGTGTGTTGTATTGTATGTAATACACGTATGCATTCAGTCAAATTTAGCATGAGGTAAGTAGTATTTATTATTATTTTTATTATTTCTATTATTATTATTATTATTACTATTATTTTATTCTTTTACATTATGTAAATGTTTCAACTTACCCCAAGCAAGCTTGTTACAGCTGTCCCTGAGTGCTTAAGCAATGAGCTAAATTGTCTTACAGCTAAGCTAAAATATCACTACAAACAATCTGAATTAACAGGCACATAATCAACATGACATATGTTTGGTGAGTTTAACTACAAAGCAGGCTATGCAATCACAAAAGATTGCATAGCAAAAAAAAACAAAAAAAAACTTTCTTATCTCAAAATTATGTTGTCCCTCACAAGTGTTGCTATGTTTGCTTAAGGGCAGTGCTTTTTCACATGTTGACTAAGGACTAAACTGAGCATGTGCAGAGTGAATCAGGTGATTCCTAACTTGTTCCTGGTTGGAGTTATTGCAAGTGTTACAACAGACCTGTGTTACAACTGTCCCCGGTCTCCCCTAATAGCCAGTAGGGATGGCCAAAAAAAAAAAAACAACTTCAGAAATAAGGGGGCAAAACCTGTTTCTCTTGATTGACAGTAGTATGTTTGACTCACCACACTGACAGGCATTTCTTGAAATTTGCTGACAACGCAGTTGAAGTCAGCTAACTCCAGGATGGAGAGGTTAACCATGGGCCAGTAACAGCTGACTTTGTGGAGTGGTGTCACAGCCTCGAGTTAATCATCAACACACTATAGACATGATCATTTACTTTAGGAAGGCATCACAACCAGCTCACCCAACCATTATCAAGGGTAGCTCAACAATTTGCAAAAAGGGCCTACAAAGGTTATACTGTCTGCACGGACAAAAATATTTTAATGTTGATAAGACCTTGATGGTTTTATTCTCTTTTATTGAGTCAGTTTACTTGTTGCTTATTTTCTTTGTCAACCTGTCCGTTAAAAACAAAAATTGTCTGGTCAACATTGTGCAGGAAGTCAATAAGATTATTGACATTTTATTTTGTGCCAAAGTTTGTTTATTTGTTTGTTAGTAGTTGTTGTCACTGGATGTGCTGTCAGTGCAGACAAAAATTCCCCTGGAGAGACAATAAAGTTCTGAACTGAACCAGCTGTCACCCCAGATGGACCATTCAATGAATTTTACTTGTTCAACCAATCACAGAAAGACTTTTGGAAATGTACCAAACCTTACAATGCAAATGTACCAGGTGATTGGATGATTGTTTCATCAATCACATTCATTACATGCTAATCAGATAATATAGTATAGGCAATACTGCAGTGCTGTGAAAACATAAGTCCCTAAATCACCAAAACATGTAACAGAGGCATTATTTTGAAGAGAGGGAGGCATGCAGATTCAGTTGGAGACAAAAGTGAGTGAGTGTCTCCACCTGTGTGTATTCAGTGGCACGCAATGTATTGCACTCATCCAAGCTGTATTGCACAGATGTTACAGCCTTAGGTATTATTGTGAATGACACGTGAATGTCTCAAGGTGTAAATATGATGGAGCCTTGTAAAGGCTCTGAGAATTGTGCTTCAGAAAGTGTGAGCCAATAGGCTGGTCCCAGATCTGTTAACTTTATTCTCAGTTTATTTCTGTCATTCTGCAATTTCCATGACAACTACCTCACCCAACACAAGCAACAAACAAAAACACCGTCAAAAAACCTTCAGAAGGGCCCACTGGCCCCACAAAAGAGAAAGGTTCAACCTTGTCATTTGATTTATTTAATGTTAAAGGGACAATGCACATACATAGCCATCAATATAAAATACAAATGTAAATTTGCCAAAGTTTGAATTGTTTCAAATTTTACCTTTGCAGGACACAAAAAACACATCAACAATACATTTACCAACTAGAAAAGCACTTGGAGAGCGCAGACCTCCACCAGCTCCACAGTCCTCAGCCATATTGCGATTTTCACTATAAATATTAGTCCTACCTTTATTTCATGTAAATATTTAGATTCCTTGACCATGAAAACATACCATAAGCAATTGGATTCATAACTATATCTATTTTAGTTCAGTAGTTATTCATGAAAATCACATTTTTCACCATGGCGGCCAGACACTGATCTGGATCAACACCAAAATCAAGTCACTTCTTCCTTTTCCCATGCTGAACATTTCCTGAAAATTTCATCAAAATCCATCCATAACTTTTTGAGTTATTTTGTTCACAGACAGACAGACGGATGGACTGACGGACGGAAAAACAAACTCTCCCGAAAACATAACCTCCTTGACGGAGGTAATAAAATACAATCCTAGATGGAAAAGGTGCATTGTGTTCATGATAAATATTAGATTAAGTGCATATTTTAAAGTGTAAGAATAAAAAGCAGTTTTTAAAAAATTAAATATATGACACAAGCACTCAGACAAAATAAGCTGTCAATCACTCAAATGACAAGTACACAAGTAAAGTACAAGTGACGTGTGGTGCATGCCTGGATACTGTATATGTACAGATCCTGCCACATCAATTTCCCTTCCCCCCCAAATGCCAGCTAAGTTCCATCCAGTTACCAGCCAACTTCAAGCCAGTGCAAATATAAACAATGACTATTTGCTTGGTTTTGTTCTCAATTTCTGCATTGAGTGGTATTTTCCATGCTAAGCAAAATTTTTATCAAATAGCCTACAAAATAAAATTGGCAAGGATTACACATTTATCACTTAATTGCAGGGGACCTCATGATGACCATTAGGACAGACTGGTTGGAGCACTTTCTTGCCATAGACCAGCCAAGACTCTGCCAAAGGAAGTTGAGGAAAATTCAAGAGGCCCTATCTGTAAGCATGCACTACACTGTAACAATGAAATAAGATTTAACTGAATAAGTAGAACTAATATGTTTTTCCAAGATTCACTGAAAAATAAATCTAAATATAAAATCAAACTTTATGAAAATTATCAATGTGGCTCTATAACCAAGAGGATTCCTGGTTCAACTCACATCGGGTGTCTTTCTGTATAGATTGTGTGTTCTCTCTGCACAATGTGGGCTTCACAGCCTTTAACCCAGGGTTCAAATTATATATATAATGGATATCATTTGAGCAAAGAATTTGTTTCCCAAAATAAAATTAATACTGCAATATCAAATACATTAGCCATGGCGATTATGATCAAATCTTCCCCTGTAAAGAGAAAACTAACATGTAAGTAAGGGTATACATTTCTACAAATTGGAGCCTTGTAAATGTATTAAGTAAAGTAAGCAATCATCCACACACTGTTTAGTTTGTTTTTACCTAAATTCAAATTTTACAAAAGTATGCTGAGCTTTACCGTAATGTCTTTTAAAGGTAACCTTGGCTTGAATTGAACAAAAAAAATGCTTATTATTTTTTTTTTATTCAATTCAAGCCAAGGTCTGTTGTGTACTTTTACTTAGTTATTCAAGTACTGCTGCCTTTGAGACATTTATTTGAAAAAGTGTTCATGCTAGTTGAATTTAATATGTTGTTATACTGGAATATGTGCAAGGGGGGAGGGGCCCTCATTAAGAAAAATCACAGAGGGCCTGTCTTGATCAGGTGCAGCCCTGTACTGGGAGAATGGAAGCACCCGAAAATCAAACCAGTGCCGATAGCCTCTTTTAAAGAGACTGCCAATCTGCCAAAAGCTGTCTTGTCTTTAGTCTTAACTTGTCTCTGAGCTCCAATGTCTTTTTTGTTGTAAAGTTTGAACTTTCAAAGTCATTTCAGCAGGTTTCATCAGTGGCAGCTGGTAAGACCATTAATTGCCAATCAGTTGATCATAGCAGTTTGCTGGGGTTAAGATCATCCCATCTATTTAATGCCATCCACTGTCTCTCCCTCCTCACACTGATCGAATGTTGTTTAATTACCAGCCAACTGTAGAGACTCAATGAACTATTAAATAACTTAATGATTTGGCACTTTCCCCCCAATTGCTTGGAGTGTGTGAAGTGGCTCCCTGCATATTATACAAATGACTATCTGTGGAGGTGTAAAAGCCTTGTGTCACTGTTCTGGCCTGAAACTCCATTTATTGAAGTTGCTTTGACTCACATGCAGGATAAACACCTCAAAGATAAGAAATCTCAAAACAAAAACTAAGGACCTTTTGAATGTGCACACTTACAAGTTGTTTGACTTTTTAGTTTTGTGTCTCCTTTACTTTAAATCATTGTTTTGCAGTATATAAGTGTGTTTATCTGCATTTTTTATTCCTGTTGTGCTTAATGTATTCCACTCTAAGTAAAGTGAATTGAATATCATTATAATTATAATCCATGCCATGCCTTATTAAACATGGCCATTTTCATAAAGGTTATCATTGCTTTTCGATTAGATATACTTTACAAGTGTATTATTCATACAGAGGTGTGCTTTTTAATTTCTTAGTCAAAAAGAGTTCACAAATTGGCAAGTGTCTCTTGTTGGAATGAAAAAGCTAAAATCTAAAACTGAAAGACTCACTGGAGTGAGCCCGCATGAAGTACATGGTTATTACACATGCATAATTACGGAAGAGTAAAAGGGCCATTTTGGATGGAAATAATTTTCGGCATATTGAGATTAAAGTCAAAAAGATGAGGATAAAGCTAACATTCAGAAATAAAAGCTGAATTGACAAGATTGAAATTGAAATGATGACAATGAGTTTGAAATACAATTTTGTGATAAAAGTATAAAAGTCAAAATGACGAGATTCAAGTTAAAATGAAAAAACAAGAAGAAAATTAAGAATCAAGTTGTCATAAAATGTATTTCAACTTTACTCTCAACATAATATGTATATATATATGTATGTATATATATATATATATATATATATATATATATATATATATATATATATATATATATAGATATAGATAGATAGATAGATAGATAGATAGATAGATAGATAGATAGATAGATAGATAGATAGATATAGATATACACACACAAAATGTATATATCTATATATGTTTGTGTGTGTGTGTATAGATAGATAGATAGATAGATAGATAGATAGATAGATAGATAGATAGATAGATAGATAGATAGATTGATTGATTGATTGATTGATATTCTCAGTACACCTCAAAACAAAGTGATTCGGTTTTGCACTTCTGCTAAATATTGACATATATTTCAAGTTCATGCATTGCTAAGCTTTTTAGCCAAATGCAAATAAATCAATAGTTGGCAGTGAGATAAAAGATGTCACTTATTAGACAATTAGAGCAGTTGTGCATGGATGCTCAACCTTTAATATATAAAATCTGGAAAGAATATTGCAATGAGAACTGTTTTAAATAAAGAAATATAACGTGCATGAATGAACAATGTCCTATTATCTCCAGTGTAAGTGACATAATTTACACTTTTTAGGAGTTCAAGTTCAGTTGTGTCCTCTGTGTAAATAACCCAATTTAAATTAACATTTTATCTGAAGAGGTGCTGGAAAAAATGCTCAAATGATTTTGCTTTCAAAACTATCAAAACTATTGAAACTATCACAAGCTCATGGTAATTTTTATCCTGTTGCAGAAACTTAATTTTTGAAGACCTCATATTGTGCAGATTTGATCCCTGCTGGAAAAACCTACCAATGTTATGCCCTACCACTGTTACATCAGTAGTTCACTTCCCCTGGCTCAGAGTAGTATGATCAGTGCAGAGTACAGATTATAGAAACTATGCAGCGCCATTAACAATGTTTCTGAACTGACGAATTACCACAGAGTCAACCAGTCAATGGACCAGAACAGACTAGACCCAAGAGGGCCCAACAGATCTTCTCAGAGAGAGAATAAAAAGAGGATCAGGGGAATTACTATGGCAGCGTTTTTGAACAAAAGAGACTGTGAATTGTGAATGCTCCAATCATTATAACGGTACTCTGACCTCTTTAAAGGTACGACAGGGTCGTTATATCCATCACTTTGAAAGCAAAGGACTCTACAGTGAGAAGCATTCAGCTGCTGCCCCTAACTGTGGCTGAAGTGCAGCTGAAAGACAATTGAGCATAGGGTTAACACAAAGAAAAAAAATAGGAGCTGATTCTCATAACACTTAACAATGTACACTGACAGCCCTTGACAGGATTGAATGTAATGAACTTGATTATTCTAAAAAGAGCAACCCCCTTGCCTAACCCTAGTGTCTTTAAAGCCCAAACCCTGTCTTTCAGCAAATCTGTCCATGTTCATCTATGTCTGTGTGCTGACCTTGGCGTGGCTTCCCCTCCTTACTTTCCTGTCTGTTGGCTCTTCAGTCCACAGTAAATGGAGCCCTTTCTGTAACCCATGCAGTAAAATAGTGTTGTTTCAGCCACAGTGGAAGCATAACTCTCTTATATTTATCTGTGGATCCATGAAGCTGCACAGGCCTGCTGACTGTGCCTGTGCTACTACCTTGATACCCACCTACTAACTACCCCTCTGCTCACAGCCTGACCTTCCCCTCTGCCTGATCGTTGTCCTCAGTAAATTCCAGGCACTACTTCTCCACTCTCACCCTCCTCCTGCCCCACCACGACCCTTTTGAGCCCCCTCTCACCTGCAGTTAATGAACCCCATATACAAGGCTCTATCTCGAAGTAGACAGTAAACCAGTTCTTTTCTTTGTTCTTTTCCTGGGTCTAGGTCTAACCTGTATTTATAGCTAGTGTTTAAATTACAAAGTGAAAAACAATCCGATAACCCAGGCCCACCCCTCACAGTCACAATATATAGAACATGTAGAGTGTATTGGACCTCACCAGCTATGAGGAGTGATCCAGATCCAATTCTGGTTGGTATTGATAAGTCTTAATAAGGAATTGAACAGCCAGTGGTGTCCACAAAAAAGTACTGATTTATTTTCCCAGATATTCTCTGTCTTGTATATATATATATCTCATTCAGTTACACATATGTGCACAAACACACCTCTAACTGATGATGTTAATCTGTGGGTGCAGTTTACAGATTTAGAATCATGTTATTACCAACCTAGTCATACCCTCCACAAAAATGGAGCAAGATGGAGCATTATTCATTTCCCACCACTCTTCAGCTTCAATATCTGGTTCATAGTGCATCAAATCATAGCATGCCAGTCCATTGAATAATGAAGGTTATATTTTCTGTAGCGATTCCTGTTCTGTATCTCCTGTGTCTTGCCTCTGACCCTTCAATGTATACTGCCCTTTGCTACAAAACACAGATTACACTTATTTGTGTATTCCTGTCCCCTGATTGTCTGTGTACCTACTTTCATGTCCTCCTTATAGTTGTCTGTTCATCAGGTATCTTTATAAATTTAGCTTTTCTTCCCACATTAGACCTCAAGGTGTTCTGTCCATAGTCTGATCTGTCATATTGACCATTGCCTTACTCTTTTGATTTGTTTGTCTTGTGGATTTTTATGGGTATAAGCCTGCACTGATTAAACACTCAGACTGCTTTTACCGGCTTTTGGGTCGTGTATTTGAGTCAATTGCCCAGATTCAACTGGTTTGGTCTGGCAAACTTTGCAATTGACCTCATTTTGGTTATTTGCAGGGGGAGTTCCAAACTGAACTGTCTGATAGCTGAATAAGCCTCTGCCTTATCCTAAGATTTTCAGTGCCACAAGCATTTTATTGGCACCTGTCATGACTGCTTTCATCTCCCTTAGTAACCTGGTGGTGGTGCACTTCTAGGCAGGTCAGCTGTGAATACAAAACGGTACAAAACGATAAAAAAGAACTCTTTGCATTTATTTCAGAAGACAGGTGCACAGGAGAGCATTGTCCATCAAAAGTTTTCAGTTTGATCCAGCACACTGTCCAATTTACAAAAAGAATAATTATTGCCAGTATTTCTTCACTTTTAATCTTCGTTAAGTCAGCAGTTTACTAGTCTGTGGATAACAGGTTACAAAAATGGTTGCTACCTACATCCCTTTAACACATCATACTGACCACAGATTTGAAACAGCAAATTAACAAATGAACAAAGGTGATTTTCTAGACTGAGAGCTTCATTCACAATAACAGAGAACCAAAGGCATAATTTTAAAGAAATTTTCTATCATACTGTCCTGAGGGATAAAAGAAAGTACTGAGACCTTTAAGATAACTGTGCTTGTGCAAGAGTTAGAACTTTAATTTTATTTCATTATTTATTTGGCAGATTAGACAAACATGAAGTAATAAAATCATGTTGTGACTCTGACAGACATGACAAATTATAAGGTATACCCAACTACATCGGAAGACTTTTCCTGTGTAATATCACAGGAAAAGGAGGGGAAGCACTTATGACAAACATTATAATGCTATACATTAGTCCATCATCCCAAATATTATGATAAATGATATTCTAGCCTGAAGTTAAATGCTAACATTTCTTGACCAGTGTTGCTGTGCCTTATTTCTCTTGAACTTTTCTTGTCTTTCAGTCTGAGCTGCCCCTTTATCACTTGACCTCTATGCTGATTGAAGAACTCCACAAATATGGTATCTCATTTGTTATCCTCAATTTTTCTGGTCAAATTGAATGTATGAACACAAACATCAGGATTTTCAAATAACCATGAATTCCCTTAAGTATCATATCAAGGGTCTCAGCGCAGGACTTATGAATGATAATGGCTAATGTTTTGGAGGGGTTTAAGATCCACTGGTCGTAAAAATCTGTGGTTCCAACTCGTGTAGTGTGCCTTAATGACTGACAACAACTGGCCAATCTGGACTGCAGACTCAGGAAGTCTTGCAGGTGTGACTTTTGTCCTGCTGCCAATGATTGGTACCTCCATGTCAGTGACAATGACCATGGAGAGCACTGGTTCCTCTGCGTGTGCAACCATCTGGCATGCTCACAAACTGAGGTTTTTTGCCTTGAGAGCTGAGTGACAGTGAAAAAGGTTGTCAAGCCTTGAAAACAGCACCCCTTGCCTTATTATATGTTGTAGAAGAGCTACCACACACCATAAAAAGAAATATGTCGAAGAGACAGCATATGCAGCATAGTGAGTGACTGCTTTCATTAATCAGCAGACGAGCACATCATTCAACACATTTGGAGATAAGCAAAAGTACTGTACTCTAAATACAGTCTAAAGGTGCAGACACACCACACACTACTTGTACTACCTCTGCGATCGCTCTCTATGCAAAGTTAGTCTACAGCCGTGATAGGCTAACCCTCCCGCGAAGCGTTTGCTGTGTACAAGATGATCACTTCACACATCGAGCGATGTCAAAGTAAAAAAAAAGGTGATCTTTTCAGGCGATGTCGTGTGTGGCTGTGCGGCAACAGCCAATCAGCAGTGTGTGCACGTGTGATGGTACCCTAGACAGACAGTTATTCATCCGGACTACAGAGGAACAATCCTTGTCCGAGTGGGAAACATTACTCCGTGAGGACATTAATTCCACCTAGACGGACCGCGGTAAACTCACAGATAGGCTGCTTTAGGGTATCAGCTGCAGTGTTTTGTGGTTGATAAGTGAATGAAAAGATACAGTTGGAATAATGTTCACTTATACATCCTATTATATGACATATGATATGATCACAGTGAAACTCGAGCGGATGTGACGTCAACGGGCGACGGCCGACAGCAACGGTGACCGAAATGAGACGATACGTCAGTGGGCGACGTGATTTCGGTAGCTGGGTCGCTTGCAGTGTGAACACAACATAATAGTTTGTTGTCTTCAGTTTTGCCCCTCTTTTCTCATGTCAGGCCTTAAATGCAGTTGGTTCTGCTTGTGTCGTTTGACAGGTAACTCAGCATATAATCACAGCCCTGTGGTCGCCCAATCTGACAAAATACATGTCACTAATGAAAAAAGTTGTAAAGTATGACCTCAGCAGAGATACTGCTTTGTAATACTCAGGAAGTTCAAATAATATTTAATTTAAATATAAAGATTTCAAATGAACTTTACTTTCTTTCTTTTAATTGATTATTGTTCAGATAGCTACTTGCAAACCCTGACCTTTTTATTACATTTTTGTTTTCTTGTGTTTATTATTGCTGTCCTTATAAAGCAATTTGTAACTTTGATTTTAAAAAGAAGCAAATAAGAAGTTCTCATGCAATTGTTATATAACTATTAAAGAATATGACACTGAAATATATATATATATGTATATATATATGTATATATATATATATATATATATATATATATATATATATATATATATATATATATATATAATACAAGTCTTGAAGTGTAGCAGCAGCTACAATATACTCTGAAAAACTGTGAAATTTATAAAAATCTATACAGCCAAATACAAAAGTATATTATTGGACATTGTTGACACTACATAGCTTTATGTCCAAAGGTAGCAGATGACAGTCTTTTGGAAGCTCTCCAGGTATGTTTGTCCTGTTTGTCCTGTTTGTCCTGAAGTCCATGGAGACAGGGAAGGTGAGTCATTTATTCTCAGCTCTTTTCTTGATGCTGATGCACACACTGACCATCCACCCTGCCTGTCTGTGCCACTGAAAATCTATCCATTTATCTAACTATGCTCCAGCATAACCATCCATCTAACTTTAGCAGGTAGGGACCCAACATTAGCATCAATGTACCATACATCTTTGTTGGATCTCTATGCAGCAAACACAAGCAAAAAGTTAAAGGTAGCATTGCTAGGCCATCTTTTAAATTCTTTGATGGCAAAAATAGGGTTTAAAGGGGAAAGCTTTAGGGGCCCAGAGTTATGTTGGGACCATATGTTAGTCAGAACATCATTCATGAAGCTGATTTCTTAAAATTATAAACCTCTTTATATAAGAGAAGATGAAATGAATCTGTTGTATGCTAATAATTAGAAAAGTAATGTTTGATGCATTCATACATGCTGACCTGCAACATACTGTATATTCTTGTCAGCTCCAAAGCTGCCCAGGGGGTCCATGTTCCCAGTACTGATATCCAAAAAGCAAATGTTGTTAGTCTTTTTGCACAGTATTTATATTTTGGGGATTTTTGTATGCTTTTACTGAGTGACAGTAGAAAGGACTGTAAGTCGGTGAGAGAGTGTGTAATAAACTTCAAGGGCACAGGCATTTCCGTCTTATTGACATTATCTACGATGGACCCATTTACTCCATCGTA
The DNA here is from genome assembly GCA_036419115.1 of Scarus forsteni. NCBI lineage: Eukaryota > Metazoa > Chordata > Actinopteri > Labriformes > Labridae > Scarus > Scarus forsteni. Next base: position 7,205,502 of record JAZDUH010000461.1, read on the forward strand.
GATATTTCAACCTACCAGCAAGTATACTTTGTATTTTCTTTTGTTTTTGAGAAGAGATATGACCAGTTTGGACAATCTTGAGGGTTCTTCTTAATAGTAGTAGGTCTGCTATAATTGAGATAATCTCTTACCGTGCTGCTTATGATGATTTGATTCTAGATTTACATAGGTAAGGGTCTGTCTGCATGCAAGTGTCTTATAAACATTGAAATGTTTTGACTTGTCCATAGAGGTTTTTGCAAGTTTTTGAATCTAATAAGATAATTCAAAGCATAAGCAGTGTTTCTATAATTGAGGGAACAAATCATAGTATTCTTTTGCAGGCTACATAATGTAAAAAAATATATCCCCGAAAAGACAAAACAGCACGTTATTAAGAAGGCTTTAAATTATCTGTATTTATTTCTGAAATAAATTGCATCACAAATAATATGAGTTTCATGGGTCACCTCTCCTTGACAAACAAAGTCTTACTTATCAAGGAGACTTTGGGACTTACACTGTGCATTTGTGTTGTTTGTTTGTATTGTCCTTTTGTTTACCACCATCATGACTTGGTTGCATGTGTATAGAAGTATTAGAAAAGACAAAGTCATCACATATTAGGAATATTTTCAAGGTTTTTTTTGGTACTGGATTGGAAATTATGATAAAGATACATAACTTTAATTTTCAGGTTTTTTGTTTGTTTGAATGTTTCTTATGGTAATTTCAGTCTTTTCTTTAACAGCCAAACTGCTTTGCAGAGTGATTGTGTTTCACACACAGACAGTTTTAAGAGAGTTTAATACCTCAAATGTTCATAAAGCACAGGTAAGGAAATATAGAACATAGAAGGAGTAGAGTAGGCTGCATGAAAGTTACCAAAGGACAGACATTTTTCATCTCACATGCATTAGCTTTTCTCCTCGCTACATCTGAAGGCAAAGCTATTTGTGTCTAACTGTGTGTGAATAAGTAAGATTACATCTTTAAATGCTGATTAGCTTCCTCTACCACAAGTGTGTTTCTGAGTGTGTGACTGCATCATGTAATGAAAAGCAGTCTGAGGTGGAAGACTCCATAAATGCTCTGCAGTTTATTTACTATTGACCAAACACCAAGCAGACAGCCAGCAGATGTGAGTTGAAATGGATTTAACAACCAAAAAGTGCATTAAATAGTAATCTTAGAGCAACAACAGTTTCTGTGTAGGTCAGTGCGCCCAAATCCTGCCATGCAAGCCAACTTTCCCATACAAGACATAACGAAGTGTGGAAACTCAGACCACAGACAAAATCTAATGCAGCATGACCGACCAACATTTTACCACAGGCAGTGTTATTTTCTTAGTCATTTCAGTGCTGAATATGTTTTATTGAATTTAATATTTTCAATGTAGTTCTTTAATTATTCTTAATCTCTCATTATTTATCATATGTTATTCACCTTCTGACACATTTACTTTTTCATTTTTAGTGTTTAATGTTCCACTTGTGTTTTGATTTGTTAACTGGTTTATACATGACGTATGTGTCTGTACATGATATACATTTATATCCTTAGCTTTTGTTCAATCGGGGTCTGTTTGTTCTAGTTGGCTTTTTGTGTTTATCTTGCATTTTTTTGTTGCTCTTTATGTCGATGTAAGGCACTTAGTGCAACTATCTTTTTTGAATGAAAGGTTCTGTACAGATTACGTCTGATTGATTGACTGATACTGACTGATCAGTAAAAATGAGGAAGGATGTATATGGATAGAATATCTCCATATTCTATCACTGATATATTTGTTGCCTGAATGAGCCTCTTCCTTGCAACAAAAGAAAAACAGCATTTTTCATGATAAAAGAAACGTTGTTACCTTCAGTGTTTTAGTAAAACAATCAATGTGCTGGCTAAAAGAAGGATGTGGGACACCATGTCAAATTTTTAAAAAATCCGATGACATGTAATCAACTTTTACCCATTGATTTTACCACTCAAGTAATTTTCTAACATTTTAGTGCTTTTAAGAGAACTATATCTCAGCCAAACCCCTAAAGAAGAAGAGTGGTCAATGGTATCAAAAGCTGTGATAATTTACAAAAAAGAACAATGCAGAGTCAATAGTTCTGTTTATGTCATTCAGTCCTAACATATCTTCAGTTATAAACGGGAAGAAAAAGAATGATTGACTGATTTGTGACTGATGGAGGGAAAGGCTTCAGCCCAAAGGGGATAAGTAAGTTAGAGGATGAACAATCACCGATGGATGTATGAATGGATAGATGAAATGGAGAGATTAGTGTCACTGCTTTGATACAGATTATTCCTCCAGGCTACTGGTGGCAGCACTGAGTGCAGAAATTAAATGTACAATCTTTGCACCAAAGATGCACACTCTTCTCACCAAGGAGCATTATAGGACACAAATAACCTTCCAGTTTGGTTCATGGTTAAACAAAGTATTTAATGAAAAGCCTTCACTGTTTCTCTGCGGGGTAACATGAACTAGGTCACTCCTGCTGGGGAAGTAGGAACAAAATGACCATGCTGCTTATTAAACACATGAATTCCCAGAGGGTCTGGAACAAGTTCAACCACAAAACAAACCATCAGGTACATTCACTGAGGATGTATTTATAAATAAATTATTTATTTATTTGTTTGTGTTTAGGCAATGGACAAATTGCTTGAAGGAAGAAAGGCAACTTTGTTTCTGTCCTAGATTACTGGAATATTTCTCCTCTGGATTGCCTAACTCCAAGTTTTTGTCACCCTCATTTCAAACAACTTTTGCAGCAAGGCTGATAATTTGGCAGACAAAATAAAGGAAGACCATATGCCCCTGGGTAACATATTCTGGTACCAGAACTTTAAAACTTACCTAGTTATCAATGTGCATAAAGCATAGAGCTGCTCTACTATTATATATCATACCTAAAGATGTCCTGTCGCTCCTGCATACCCATCCTCATTTTCCTTTCCCCCTGATTCTCTCTCTTTTGCTATTGTAATGCAGGGTGGGAGAGTAGAGAGTATTGAAAGCCTTGTTTTCAGCAGCTGCTGTGTGAGTCTCTGTTGAGTTTTTCCTAATTGCCTCCCAAAGGAGCCCGACTGCTGTCAGACAGAAAAAGGAGGGTGAGAGGGAGATAGAAGAGGGGATATGAAGTAGGTGAAAGGATGAAAAGAAAGACGGAATGTCGACAGTAACAAGAAGACAGCAATACCTTGTGATAAATCAGCAATGTACGAAAAAGAGGATTCCATGAGATGTTCCATTTAGCTCCATTTTGCCATGTTGACTGTCACTCCAGCTCTAAAAAACAGGTAGGAAACCTCTTTCTTCAGTACAGGACTTTTAAAAATGCATGGAGCCTATGTCACCCACGGCCCCAACTCTATCTTCGGTTAAAAAATAGATGTAAAGTAATGCTTTCATCCCCTCTGTGCAGCAGTTAATGACAGTAAGGCCTGGTGTCATGCATGTACATATGTGCAGGCAAACATACAGACAGACATGCAGGCAACAATGGTGCAGGCCCATGTTTTCCTGTGTGCAGGACCTTATCAGTGGGTGCACTCTACCCATGTGTGTCTTTTTTTTTCTTATTAAACCTTTGTCTGGATGATCCTTATTGCAGAATTGTGCCCACATACATTTCTTTTTTAATTAAAGCTGCAAGCAGCATTGGTATTAAAATTATGATAAAATAAGTACAAAATACAGAACCATACACCATTTAAGTATTTAACTCTGTAACTTCAGAAGTGTTCTGCTCTTCTTTGCTGAGACACTCGCGTGAATGAGAATCTTATTCTCAATAAAGTTCTCCTGGTTAGCCAAAGTTTAAGTAAATAAATAAATAGTATGTTGAATTACTCTGCAGCTGGTAATTATTTTAAAGAGTATTTGTGATCTGTCTGTGAAAAACTTACAAATTGTTAAAAAAAACTAAAAATTCATAATAAAATAATTGTTTAAAGCACTGACAGTATCAAGAAAGTTTCACTAAACACTGTATGCTAGAGGTGCTCTGAGAGCACAGATCTCCAGTTATTGTGAAAAATGTGGAAAACTGCCCCACCTCTCACTATTTAACAGATCCTTGAAAAAAAACTTCCTGGATCCACAGATCACCACCAAAATGTCATCTCTCCTTTCTTGTGTCATGACCAATTTTCTCTGAATATATCATCAACAATTTCTTGAGTTTTTAGCAAAAAAGTGGAAAATCAAAATCAAAATCAAGTTAGAATCAAAGTTGATTTTATTTTTACTTATCCCCTAAGGTAAGGTCTGAAAATAAGCCAATGGGTTTTTACCTCACCTGCACATGTGGTGTAATTTTTTTCTTTGAACTTTCTTTTCAATAAATAAAACTAAAACTAAACAATCAGTTATCTTGCTTATAAAAACACTAGAGTGCAAAAAGTAATTTAGTAACAAAGCATTATTATTTAAATCATAGGTTGTAATATTATGACCTTATATAAATTGTAATGACTTACTTCTGTCATTGCAGTGCAGTTGGATCTGCCTAATTCATTGTCTTTAATCAGACGGATCATCTTACTAAGCTCCTATCAGCAACAACTATGCTTGGTCTGAAGTGGCATGGGCCAATCAGAGTCCTTCGAAGCAGGGAGAGGAATATGAGCCAAACGAGAGAAGGAAGTGACTGCTTGCACAAAGATAAACAAAGCAGCTAACGGCTTCAGTAGGAGTTTTGTCAATTCTGGATAACATTTCTTTATCTAATGAAAAACAAACAAAACAGAAAAACTTTAAGTATTTCTCAATAGAAAATGTATTTCCAATGGATGTGACTGACTGAACAATCTTCCCCTGCTGGATATGCTTTTAAAATGTAAAAATTATCTGCCCCATATCATGAAGGCGTCATTTTTTTGTAACCAGCCCCAAGTGGACACTTGGGGTACTGCAACTTCTGGCACTTCTGCATGGGCCTCCAATTACCGTCCTGGAAGTTGTCGCCTGACTACAACTTATTTTGCCAGTAGCTGAGCTTACTCATGTACTTCCCATGATGCATAGTGCCATCAGAAAGCATGGCATTGTTTAGCTACACCACAGGGTAGGCAGACTGTGATGTAAAGACTGAAGAACAGCCTTTATTGTGTGCTTTAGCCATTTTTCATTCTGCAGTGCGGACATGTAAAAAACAAAGGAAAACTGCAATGATGCATCACTTTATCTACCAAAGCAGCACAAAGCAATGGAGCTGCCCTGAGATGCTTTAGCTTGGACTACTTCTGAAGGTTGTTTGAGATGCATTTGTCTTCACATGAGCTCATCTGTCTTGGGTCACAGAAAGGACTTTCCGAAGGGATATAAAACTTTTAATCTTATCTGATGGAAATGAGACAACCAAATACTTTGTAGAAAGAAATGTAATTGTCTAATTTGCAGCAAAAGCAGGTATTTACCCTGAGACAACTCAACTGAATCAGTTTTCCAATGAACATCTGCATGTTATCTGACTTTATATTCAAATGAAATACATCATGATATGTATTTACATTTACCTCATTATCTTTACACTGAGCAGACCCTAAGCACTCAATTTGTCAACTTTGTTTAAATTCAGCCAGCTGACTCTTAAAACACTGATTTTAAGCCATTATTTTTCAATATTTAATTGCTTACAATTATTAAGAAAGTGAGCATACACTTTTACTGATCTTATTTAGTCTTCTTTTGGTGAAAGAGGATGTACGTATGTGCCATACTAGTCGAAACAACGTGTATAATGAGTCTGAAAGCAATTTGCAGAAGCAGCTGCAGCAATAACAAGTCCACTTAGCGCACATTTGGGTGTTATTTATATGGACAACGTCAAGTGTATGTCATATTACCTGGATGTCAAGAGAATAGACATGAAAAAGGAATTGCCGCCTGTCAGTTCTTAATGTTTATTTAGAAGAGTATTACACAAGAGCGGACTAAACAACCTTTTACACAAAGATTTTTTAATGCAGCCAAAGTTTAGAAAAAAAAAGTTTATTTCTCAGTTTTACAGGCTTGAGGAAAAATCTGAATTTATTTATTAAGAAATTAATCACTAACAAACATATTATTAATAAATCAATATATTTCACTAGTTTTTCTGAGAAACAGCCCATAGTAAGTGCTTGGGAAAGGCAAAAACCATTTAGCAGTACATCCAGCATGGTGACTGGACAATCATTCTGCTCTCATTGAGAACACTTTATTGTTGAATTTTGCTTTACAATTAATATAGAAATGAAGAAACTACTGAAGCTGTTCGCATGCACCAGTCACTGTATGAGCAGTCACTTCCTTTTGTCATCTGTCTCGTTGCTCGTTCCTCTTCTTGCTCTAAAGGGCTCCGGTTGGGCCATCCTACTTGGGGCTGGTCACAGTCATTGTAGATTGGAGCTTGGCAAGATGGATCTGTCTGGTTTACAGACATTAAATCAGACAGGTCCAGTTGCTTTGCAAGGTTAAATGGTTTCTGCTTTTATGAATCATCAATCCATCCATTATTTGTATCTCTTATCTCTTTCAGGGTCGCATGGATCTGGAGATTATTCCAGCTGACATTGGGTAAGATTCAGTGTGCACCTTAAACCTGTCGCCAGCCCAGAGAAAGACAGATGACCATTCACACTCACTCATACCTAAAATTTAGAGTCATCTCTTTTCTAAACAAGCATGTCTTTGGTTTGTGGGAGGAAACAAGAGAGCCTGAAGAAAACCCATGAAGGCACAGGAAGACCACAAAGAAAGACCCTGGTTAACACGGGGGGTGTACATATAATGTTCTTGCTGTGTTGCACGTGCACTAACCTGCTGCTGTGCTCCTCATTTATGTAAATCATACCTTTATAATCCTTTCCTCATTCTCTTATATAGATGAGGTGTATATAATCCCAAGTGTCCTGGAAAATAATATGTCATGTAGTTTCCAGATTTTTCAGACTGCATTTTATTTTTTATAATGGACTGATTGAACATTAACTAAAAAAGAAGAAGAGATGGCACTGTTATTATTATAATCAAAGAGCAGAGCGTTTAATAACTGAAGAGCAGATACAAATGACTCATAGCTGTAAAGAGGAAATATAAGGCAGAGCTAACTTTTTGTCACAAAGTGGGGAGTACATAATTACATGATTGATACCTATACATGCTGCAAATGAGAGCACAACAACATGCATGTATGTAATCCTAGGCAACATATGGAACATGAAGCAGATTCCTTTGTTTGTGGTGGTAATCTCTGTCTATTTTGTCACCTGAACAGATTATCCAGTTCAGTCCCTTTTAATCTCAATACAAAACACAGACTGTGATACCATATGTCCAAGGTTTTGTATCACCTCATATAGCCTTGTTGTTTCTATCCTCAGTTTTTCGCACTATTAAATGCTTATGTCCCAGTCAGGTGAAAGAAGCTCCATGTTGATTTGCAAAGCCAATTCCAGCCAAATTTAGTCATAGGTGGTCATTTGAACTACATTTTCAGGCAGTTGTTTGACTATTTTTTTTAACCCTGGGGCCAGTGGCGGCTGGCCAATAGAGGGCGCTAGGGTGCCGCCCCCCCAGTGGAGAGTGTGATATTAAATGTATTTACTTTATTTTGAAAAAATGAATATTACCAAAACTTACTTATTCAAATGTGTGATATAAATATAAATAGAACATAATATATATCCATTAATATATAAAGTAATTAATTTCATTAATGTTAAACAAAAGTAAGCCTACTCGTCTTTGCCTCCGTGTCTCAGGGGCGCTAGAAAAAGCGCCCCTGAGACAGTGACGACTAGCCAATAAGCGACTGTTGCTAGAGCAAGATAAGCGCATATCAACGTGAATTTGGCCAATCAGAGTCGTTGAAAATAATCTCCGAAGGGCGCTTTTTGAATCGCCCCTCGGGTTTATTCGGGTTTATTCTGGTTTATTCGGGTTTATTCGGCTCGTGTCGGCGTGCTGGTGTGCTGAATTAACTGGTGACCGTCCAGGCAGATGTCAAGGGGGCGGGCCTTTGAAGGACCCTTTTGTTTACTATCCAAACGCCTCCCGCTATTACATTATACTCAAAAATGATCTCTTTACACCTATTTATTTACTTATGGTGAAAGTGACTTCACAACATTTGCGTGACAATGAAAGATTGTGAAGACTTACAGACTTATTTGACTGCGTAAATATACAGAAGGTAATATATAGGTAACTATCTATGCCTGATGAAAATGTCAAACTTTTGACAGTGAGTCCACTTGTGATAGCCTCGAAACCCGCATTTTACCGTCACTTCGGTGTATCAACAAACAATTCGTTCATGTTCAGCGTATAACGGAGTCTGGAGGACTTGAAAACAGGTAAAGAGAAGTAGGTTTTCTATGTGGAGGAAAAGAAATGTGGACAATTAGACACCTGTTGACCTTACTAATTACTGTGTATACAGTTATTTTTAATTTATACATGCACACATGTTCCCCTTACTCATTTCTTTCTATGTAGGTTATGTGAGCTTTTCGGCAGCATAAGGTTGACCATTTGTATGTAATTATGTTTGTGTGTGTCTGATATGTGTGTGCATCATTCTGTAATCTGTTATTTTTATTTGGAATCAATAATAACAATTTTATGAAGCACTGGTATCCTGTAGTTTGCGTCGCATCGTAGTGGGATGGTTGTTAAAAACTGAGTGTTACACAGTACTGCCCCACCAAGAATATTTTTCACCAGCCGCCACTGCCTGGGGCACACCTAAAATCAAGCCAGAATCCCAAAGCATTTTATTTTTGTCCATGGAACTTATTCACTAATATCGCCAATTTTACACATTGCAGTATGTTACCTGTGTGTGCATGTTTACAGGTATCTGCTAAAATATCATAAAATTTGATTAGCAGTCTTAGTAATGACCAAACATTAATATACAAACATTTTCAGATTTATTTCGAATTTGTAAAATTTCATCATGCAGCAACAATTGAAAAGTTTAAAAATAAATGTTCTTGTTAAGTGAGGAACTAATAATTGGGAGATATTGAAGAGTAACAATATATTCAACCAAAAACACCCTTGGGTGTAAAAGGCAGTGTTTCCTTGGAGGTGATGTGAGATTTTAGAAGAGACAGTATTTGCATCTGCATATTCACATAAATGCATCTTAAGTACTAAATTAGAAAGTTTAAAAAAAAAAACATTCATACTTTGCTGTTTGGATTAAAAGATGATACGTTATGGTTGTTTTTTCTAAAGCACACCTGGGCTTGTCTCGTGCATCCCAGCACATTTTTTGAGAACTGCTGCTCGAGTTAATTTACTAGGTAAAGAGAGTTGCTAATACAAGGTGCCCTTGGTCTCTAAGTTGCTTCTCTTGGCACACAGCACAGCTTTAACCTTAAAAGATTACTGATCACTGATTACGTCAGTCATACTCTAAGAGAGAGCAAACATTGAAACAAACATGGATCTGCTTGATGATGGACAGGGAATCAATCTGCTTTGTAAAGTAAGAAAACTGTGCATATGTCATATGGCAAACTTCTAAACACTAACCCTTTTAAAATATTGGGAAGCTATTTAATTCATGCTGTAGTAACAGGCTCTACTGTTTCAACTTGATGCTCAATACAGATGCACAGGGGACCCTTCACTGCCGCAGGAGATGCATCGATCTTTCCATTACCTACAGGGGAGAAAATGCTCCATTGGTCCAACTCCAGAGAATTTTACTCCATGAAGTTGTCAAATGATATAGTGTCAAATTGTAAAATCTGCGTATTAGATCATGAAGTGATACAAAAGCTCCCTGGAAGCTTTTCATTATATGCTCTGCCAGCTTAATTGAAATTAAAATTCTTAATCAAGTGTTTTGGCAAAGACAGTCTGCAAGCAACTTTAGCAAATTATAGACACAAAATAAAAACAATAAGTATATACTGCATGTCAAACAATCCTGAGTCAATGCAAAAATATCAAGGCTTCAATAACCTAAAATTTCATTCTCCCCTCTAACAGCAAGGGACCCAACTAATCATTTCTGCAGTCAATGTACAAGGGTAAAATAGAAATATCATTAATAATAATTATTCTTATTCTTAGTCTTAGTCTTGTTGTTAGCAGTATTGTGCCTTAAAGTCACATGTTATATTTGAACTGACCCTCTGTCAGCCTTCTGATTGGTTAATTGACCAACCAATCAGAATTAGAGAACCCCTGTGTGAAGCAATAATGCAGCTGTTACACAGTCATACACTTTCTGTGTTGGCAGAGTCAAAATTAATGCAGTTATTTTAGCTTAGATGGATTAATTTTGATTTTATCTTACACGACCTACTGTGGTTTTGTCTTTCTACTAATACCAGCAAAATCTGTAGAATAATTAAATGAAATAAATATGAATAAAAGCTGGTCTAAAAGTCCATCTTTTTCGATGGTTTAAACAACAGCAAGGCAGCAGCAACATATTTTATACCCAGTGAGGGTAACTAATTTTTTTTTACCCCTTGTCTGCATTATCTTTACAGCTGAGCACTGTGTCTGGTGGCAGCGTTGGAAAGACCAATGCATTTTTTTTCTAGCAGTGAGAGATATGTGAATATGATTCCCTGCTATAGTGACCATCACCAGTCCTCCCTTTAGGCTACTCCATCAAATCAAACTTTATTTAACCCCTGATGAGAGCTGAAGAGGAGGGCCGTGCCACACCACAGTGGGAAAGAAGGGGAAACAGTGACAGACAAGACAGGACAAGACAAGACAACTGGGGGAAGGACAAACAGGTATTACTTTAAGATAGTAGTCCAAGTGCTGTGCTGATCTAAGTCCATACAGGAAGTAAAGGCTGTAAGAAACCAGGGACACCAGAGATGTGGGGTCTTGATAAAAGGGGGTGGACCCATAGGGGTGAGATATGGAGGAGCACGCATCACGGGACGTGAGAAGATGTGTAGTAGTGCCCAACTCAGCATGTTCTGACGGGACCAATCCTTTCTTTACAGTTAGTCTCAACAGGAGCTTGAGTATCTGTACACACGTGCATGTCAGGTGGTCACCGAATACCCAAGTAGCCGCCCATACCCAAGGAGACCACGGCCAAGGGCTCCCCCAGAGCCACCAGGGCACCCGAGACCCACCACACGGCCCCCAAAGCCACAGGATCCATATACAGCCCCAGGACCCAAGGGGGCACCAACCTTGACCCACCAAGAGTACCAAGGACAACACCAGGGCAACCGAGGCAGCAACCACACACCCCCACCCACCACCCGTCCACCCGGCCCCAACCCTCCCCCACCCCGAACGCCCACCACCACCCCGCGGCAGGCCAGAGGCCCCCAGCCCCCCGGGAGCCAATACCCCGGGGCCAGGCTCCCCCAGGAGGAGGGCATAGGCAGCTAAGGAGCCCTTTTAACAAAAGTTTTGCTTCTTAAGGTGTTTTTGTTTATCAGTAAACCTCCGTTCAGGTTTCTATAATTTTACAAGAACAGTGTTTTGACTTTGACAATGCTCTGCTGTCTATACTACCCCTGTCCCCTTGCTACTCAAGTGGTACGCTGTGAGGGGCAGAAAAGCATTGAGATAATTTATTTAATAACAATTAAACCATTTTACAGCTATCAATTTGTGAAAATAATTCATTATAGTAGAATAATGGATTCCTGACCAGTGAATACACATCATAGAAAGCAGTTTCTGACTAAAAATACTCCTTAATTGAAATATACTGCATGGTTTCTGAGTGGATGTATTGCTGGGAGGTGATACACAATGTGTCCACAGAGAAGTGGAGTGGGCATGCATACTCTGACCACTCCAGTTACATAGTACGATTCATTTGCAGACTAGCAACAACAGCTACCCCAACAACAGCTGGAAGGATCTGCTGTGCTCTGGTCATTGAGAAGAGTAGGAATGATTTTCTTGCACTTTTATGCAGGCAGCAACCACCAGGGCTATGAATGGAGGCCCATGCGGAAGGGCCAAAAGCAGTGATACTCCAGGCCCTCTCCTTGTCCTTGTATATAAATTGCAAGATTCATATGCAAGGACATAGAGTCTCAGGAGAGAAAAATAGTAAAATGATTGAATGAAAATGCCTTGTGCCTTTGCAATGCGGGGAGGGGGGCAAATATTTTTAGTTATTACCATGTATGCTAAAAACCATTTGACTTTGATGTTTGGGAAAATTGACAGTGGTGGTGGACGATCTCTGCCTCTGTCCATCTCTTTTTCGCGCTGCGCAATACAAGAACAGAATTGTCACTTTCTCTTCATTTTCAGGGTCTGTCATAGTTTCTGAATGAGTTAGGATTTTAAGACTCTTCATGTGTGCACCAGGCCGTACCTGACCTTTGCTTACCTTGTCTTACCTTGCCTCACCTTTTCATATCTTTCTTCACCTGAGCTTACTTTATCCCTGGTCTTATTTTACCCAACCTTGCTTTGCAAAAGAATGTGGCATCAAATATTAAAGGAAACTGGGAGCACCAGTAGCCTTGTGCTTGGTCCATGCACCACATATACTGAGGATGTTGTCTCTGTAGTGGGAGAGCCTGAGGCTTTTTTTCTTGCAAGTTGCCCCCAACTTTCAATGCAAACTTGTTATAACTGTTTACTGTCCTATCCTTTATTTATTATAAACCCAAATTGATCCAAAATATCAGGCAGAGACTCCAGTCTTGGTGTGGGCCCATCTGTGTGGAGTTTGCATGTTCTCCTATGCATGTGTTGGATCTCTGTGTGTACTTTGTCTTCCTCCCATCCATAAGAACATTCTTGTTGGGTTAAAAAGTCACTCTAAGTTGCCCATAGGTGTAAGTGCAACTTGTTCTTCGACTCTATATCAACAGATTAAAAGTGTGACTGGTTTGCAGCCAGTCCTGAGTGTGTCCTGCCTCTCACCTAATGGCAGATAAGACAGCCTCATTTTCACTGGCTCTCATATTTACTTGTGCCATGGACCTATGGCAACTCCACTTCCACTGAGGACATTCACTCATGTTTTAATGCTTTTTGCCTTCATGAAATTCAGAGAAGTCTGAAGACAACAACTGGTTTGGACATTGATGAAACAAGTGCATTATAATGGCTTTCATTTCCCCAGTAATAGAAATTAAATGGACTTGAGCTTATATAGCACTTTTCTAGTCTTTGACTACTCAAAGCTGCTTTACACTGCAGGTCACACCTACCCATTCACACCCATTCGCTCTCACATCCACTTCAGTGATGGTTCTGAGTTTCTATGTTAGTTATCCATCAGTATCTCTAACACATTCACACCCTTTGATGCCCATTTACACTCCACTGACGTAGCAGTGGGAGCAATTTGGGGTTAAGTGTCTTGCCCAAGGACACATCGCCATGTGTCACCTAGGGCTGGGCTTGAACCGGCTCCCGATCACCAACCAAGTGCACTATCCAACTAGGCCACCGGTGTGAAATAAAGGTGTCTGACCAGTTCAGGTGTCGAAAATTAACAGAAGTTGTGGCAGTTAAGGATGTTCGCTCAGAAAAAAACTTGGGGAGAGTGTCTCATTCTGTAACTGCAAAAAACCTCATTAATACAGAGTTATTGTCACTGCAGAGTTTCATCCTGTGGTACATGCAAATTATTGTCATATTATAAACTTAATATTATGGCTCCAAAAATTGAATTAATCTTTTTAAAATGTTAATCAAACTAGATTTTTCCATAATGAACAACTTTAAAAATAATTAGGTCAAAATGAATTTGTTTCTAACCACCAATGTCAGTTACTAGACGTTGCTCTCTTGGGACATGAATGCATACACTAAACATTTTAAATGGGTTAATGGGTGGATGGAAATAAAGAATCTCTTCTGTCACTCTCTGTAAAAGGAACAATGTTACAGGCAGTTTTGCAGCCCAGTTTAACAAACAGCACAAACCACAGTATAGAATGATGTAAATGCGAATGCTCACTGAAGTATGTTTTTGTCAATGTGCAGTAACATCCATTTGGCCTTACAGGTCTGCTTGAACAAGCATCACTTCATTGCAACCTTCATCATATAAGGGGGGCATTTTAATTCTCCAAAACAGAAAGATTAACAGTAAAAAAGATCTTGAGGAAAACACATCTTCAAGCGCGAAGACAAAACTGATTAAGTGTAGAATATTTAAGGCCATGCTCCTGATCCTGCACCTCCATCCATCCTGCTTTCATTTAACTTTACTGCTTTTTGAATTGGTAGTCTATCGTGGCTAACATCAGGTTGGAGGAGGACTACACCCTGAGCCATTTACCTGCCAATCACAGGGCCACATAGAGAGACGGACAATCATTCTTGCTCACACTCATATCTAAGATGATTTGGAGTCACCAATTAAGCTGTGGGAGGAAGCTGAAGTGCCACGGTAGAACCCACACATGCACAGGGAGAACATGCAGACTCCACACTGAAAGGCCCTGCCTGACACAGCGATTGAACCAGCAACCTTTGTCTTGCTGTGAGGCACATGCACTACCTGCTGTGCCAACACGCTGCCCCCGAACCTTTGCTATTGTCAGTGCCCCCAGAGATGTCCACGAGTCTCTGATTTAGAGTCCGAGTCGAGTCACGAGTCTTTGACCTTGAGTCGAGTCAATTCTCAAGTCTTTGAGGGGCAAGACTTGACGAGTCACGAGTCTTTGATCTAGAGTCCGAGTCGAGTCACGAGTCTTTAGACACACACACATACATATATTTATACACACACACACATACATATATATATTTATATATATATAATATATGTATATATATAATATATATATATATATATATATATATATATATATATATATATATATATATATATATATATATATATATATATATATATATATATATATATATATATATATATATATTTATATATATATATATATATATATATATATATATATATTTATATATATATATGTATGTATGTATGTATGTATATGATGTATATGTATTATATGATGTAGCCTCTTGCAAATATTCAATTTATCCAAATTTCTATTCACACCTTTTTATCTTCCTGAAAAAGTTTCAGCTGTGCACATGCATGCCATGGTCAGATGCAAAACAAACTTGCCATGAGCAGCCAAAAAGAAACTATATGGCATTTAACAATACAATAAAATAAAGTAGTGAGAGGTGGTAGCTGTGCTGTTGGAAGTTTGTGTAGCAGTAGGTCAATATAAAGGGTAGCGAAGCTGGTGAGGGACCATTTGTGCTTGCCTTGATGGCTGATGACTGACTGATGACTAATATATGGGTTGGAGGGAACCTCAAATACCCCAAAAGCCGAGCAGCGCGGTTTTGCACCGACAAACCCCCCCGGGGAGCCACAGGCTCTCATGAGAATAGCGACGTCACACACTCATAAAACATGGTATAGACTGAGAAAAGAAGTAAACAACACCTCACTTCGCTTTTCTAAGGTCCCTTTGCTGGTCCCAACCATAGACTGTAAAAAACATGGACGCCGTGATGCTGGGCTCAAATTGAAGCCTCCACGAAAACTGCTCCCCCTGGTGACTGGCTGCAGTATAGGTCAAATTTCCATCTCCCCCATTCATCAGGACGGGCCGAAGTGAAACTTCAAAAAATTAATACACCTCGTAGAAATATTTCTCCCATCCGTATGCTGTGGTGACATTAAAGTATTATTGGGCTGCGTGTTCTCTTTATCCCTGGTCTTATTTTACCCAAGTCCTCTTTTGTCTGAAAAGTTTCTTTTTTATTAGTTATTAGAGTTTAAAAATAACCACGGTTTACGGCAGTTTCACAATGATTGTGTACGGCGTATGCTGAGGCGTGTTGCGACCGTTTACGACAGCTGCGTCCGGATTATGGCCCAAATTCTCTACTGGTTGCACAATGGCGGCGCCCTGACGAGGGATATTTTGGCTTCAAGTCCGTTACATGGCGGAAGGCGGAGCCACGCTATCCAGTTCTTATAATACATCCATGGTCCCAACCACACGGCTTCGTGATTTATTCAACTTCTATCCACCTATAGCCGCGTAGAAAAGGTATTTCGTGTCGTGCACGCAGTGTATATTTCTGTACCTCTACGGTTCACTTTTCTTCATCCATGGTGTCGTGCTGTCTCTGGGACCCTCTGACTGACTGCTGACCATCCATGCTGCTGACCTCGTGCTCCGGTTGTCCGTGCATTGTATTTTATTTTAAAACTTCCGGATACTCCACATGGTGACTTCCTGTCTGGTGCTTCTTTAACGACAGTGAATTTACAAGGTTTGGAAGCGGCCGCGAAGAAGGAGAAAAGCGAGGCAAGGTAAGAGAGTGGGACAAACGCTCCCAGCACGCCCAAAAAACCCTCCATAAAATTAAGATTGCCCACGAGTCTTTGATCTCGAGTCGAGTCAATTCCCGAGTCTTTCAGGGTCGAGTCCGAGACAAGTCTGGAGTCTCCAAAAATGCGACTCGAGTGCCACTAGAGTACGAGTCTTTAACTCGAGTGCCCATCTCTGTGCCCCATATTTCAAAAATTGTATGAGTGTGTGTGTGTGTGTATGAGTGTGCGTGTGTCAGCTCCTATTTTGTGAATGAATATTAAATACTTTTCAGAGGATTACTTGATATTAGTTTTGAATAATATTTTTCAAAAAGTTTAGGCATATAAAGTTTTAACAGCTATTTCATAACAGTATCCAAATGAAAATGGTTTTATAAGTCATGAGCAGAAAATCAATTTATAAAGGTTTTTCTAACCCACTTATTCCTCCATGCTTCCACCCAAAACCAGGTTACTCAAATAACCAGGTCAAGAATGTAGTTCTCTGTAAAAGGAAATGGGGCCATTTAAGAAAAGACTCCACACTGCAAGAGCTGTTTTTGTGTTATTTGGGCTGAATTCCACATACTTATTTAATCCTCACTTGAATGAATTATTATTGAAGCTGATCCAAGTTGTACTTCAGCTAATGTTGCATGGCTGAAAGCAGGAAACAACACCCTTACATCCTCAAGAGAAAAAAAAAAAGGTCTGCATGTGTTTCAGCTGCTTGTCCTGCCTGGAAACACTGATCAGTTGGGCTCAAAATGTCAGCAACACGCTTGCTGCAGATGAAGGATTAATATTTCTTTCTAGTGATTACAAAACAGTGCCACACCAGGTTAAATCAGACTTGTGTAAATAGGGCTTTAGAGGGTTGTTTTAAAATATATTACCACCTTCACAGACTTGAAATGGAGACTTTGAAAGTGAAGTGCTGCTCCGAAGGGAATAATGTGTAAATTATATTTGAGAAAGGATTTCTGTACTTTGAAGTCAGAAATTGTTTTCTCTCACTTGGAACAAAATGATTCATTTGACACCGTTTTGTGCCTTTGATTAGGTATACTGTGACAATTTGTTGATCATTTCGGAATGCGATCATAATAGTTAACATTTATTTTCTAGGATGTCCTTTTGTTGAGAGTTATCCTTGTCTTCTTGCACTGAAAAAGTACATTCTGTTTACTAAACCGTCTGACAGCCAGCTTTGAGAAATGAAAAGGTCATAAAAGGAGCACTGGATCTGAGTACCTGCAGACAGCATAGCCAGCAGACAGGGCCTCAAGCTGACTTCCTTGTGCTTAATGTGTAATGAAATTGAATAGGCCTTGTAGCCCTTCCCATGGAAACCTATTTTGAGATAACACAGGTGCTGTCATCGTCATGGAAATAACAATACAACATGTAGTTTATATTGGAGAGTATAAAATAAACTGAAAACAATAAACAGAAGAAGGATGACCAAACTGGAGAAAATGTTTAAACAGAATATAACTTGAATTGATGGGTTAATCAGGTTTCTCTCATTGATTTAATAAAACAAAATATTAAAACATCTCTTTCATAAAAATGCTTGCCTCTGTAAAAAATGTATTCCCTGTCACATGTTGAATGAACAACTGTTCCTGTATGTTGTAGAAGGGATATCCCTTAAAGCAGTGCACAAAAGATAATCAGTTGGATATTTGGCCAAATGCCCCCTCCTAACCAGAGTCAGCAAAGGCATGATTATTTGGTGGTCTAGAAGACTTTTTTAACCGGGGATATAGTGATGTAAGCTATGGTAAGAGTGACTTTATCCTCTCCAGTCACCTAAGAAAAGGGTTCTACCTTTTTTTTTTTTTTTTTAACCTTTATTTAACCAGGAAAAAAGTCTCGTTGACATTAAAAATCTCTTTTACAAGAGAGTCCTGGCCAAGACAGGCAGCAGCACAAACACAGAGTTGCAAATAACACACAACAACACAGTTAAAAAACAAAGCATAAAGAACAAGTTCACAGAATAGATACAAAATCAGCGGTCAAAACATCTACAGCCAAATGTACTTGCTTCCAAGTCTTTTAGAAGAGCCTTAAAAGCATCAAGTGACACCAGATCCTGTAACTTTAAGATTTTTTGCAGCTCATTCCATGCAGAAGGGGCAGCATAGCTTAAAGCCCTGCTACCTAGTGTGGTGCGGACCCTCGGTACAGTCAATAGAAACAAGTCCTGAGACCGAAGGTTCCGACTCCCAGTGCTTTTTTGAGTGAGATAGTTCCCCAAGTATGATGGAAGCAGGCCAAGAATGGCCTTATAAATAAAGACATGCCAATGATTGAGTCTACAGGTGGACAGAGCAGACCATCCAACCCTGGCATACAAAGAGCAGTGGTGAGTAAGAGATCTGAGGTTTGTAATAAATCTCAGTGCTCCATGGTAGACAGTATCCAACACATGAAGACAATGAGCAGATGAATGTAAATAAAGGACATCGCCATAGTCAAGTACAGACATAAAAGTTGATTCAACAAGCCTCTTTTTAGAATCAAAGGAAAAACAGGCCTTGTTTCTAAAATAAAAACCCAGTTTCAGCTTCAACTTTTTGACCAAATGCTGAATATGAGGCTTAAATGACAATGAATCAGCGATTATGAATCCAAGATACCTAAATTGTGACACTGTCTCAATTTCAGTACCTTGAACAGTTGAAATTGATGGAAGATTCACAGGCTTGGAATTCGCCTTTGTAAATGTCATCAGTTTGGTTTTGTCAGCATTTAGAAGAACATTCAGGTTAAAAAGGGTACACTGTACAGTATTAAAAGCAAGCTGTAACTGGCAGAGTGCCTGATTTAGAGTAGGTGCAGAACAATAAATTACTGTGTCATCTGCATAAAAGTGAAAATTTGCCTCAGCAGCATTTTGATGAAGACAATCGATGTAAATAATAAAAAGTAAAGGCCCAAGGACTGAGCCCTGAGGCACGCCATTTTTAATATTAAGTAGGCTTGAGGTAACACCTTTGACCTGCACACACTGTGATCGGCCTGATAAATACTGCTCAAACCACAAAACAGTCTGTTTTGAGATGTCGATGTTCACAAGTCTTTGACATCCAACAAAAAATATTCAACATGTTCAGCATTTACAATCAGAGATCTTGATGTGTGGGGAAAAATTGATGGCAGCCAATCATGTCCTCTGTGTTTTGTCAATGAAATTTAAAAAAAATCTTCAGGAAACTATCTAATTGCTATGGTGAGGATATTCTAGTGAAGCGAAGAAGCTTTTCTGTACAGGTATAGTGGCTATTGTAATCATCTTATTGATTGCAGTTTTTACTTTCTTTATTTTATTTTTCGATAATGCCAAACTTTTGTTAACTGGCTTTTTGTTCAAGACTGAGGTCCTCCTGGGACGCCCTCTTCATTGTATAATAATAATAACTAGAAAAGCACTTGGAGAGCGCAGACCTCCGCCAGCGCCACAGTCTTCACCAATATTGTGATTATCACCATAAATATTAGTCCTACATTTATTTCATCTAAATGTTTAGATTCCTTGACCATGAAAACATACTGTTAGCAATTGGATTCATAATGATAACTATTTTAGTTCAGTAGTTATTCACCAAAATCGCATTTTTCATCATGGCTGCCAGACGTTGATCCGGATTAACACCAAAATTGAATCAGTTCTTCCTTTTCCCATGCTGAACATTTCCTGAAAATTTCATCAAAATCCAACCATCACTTTTTGAGTTATTTTGTTCACAGACAGACGGACGGACAGACAAACAAACTCTCCCGAAAACATAACCTCCTTGGCGGAGGTAATGATAATAATAATATCTTTTATTCATATTGCACTTTTCAAAATAGTGTTACAAAGTACTTCACAGACAAAATTAAAGAGAGTTAAAAAAAATTAAAGAGAAATGTGAGGAATACAGGGTTGGTACCATGGCTGACACCAAGTAATGCTGCCACTGTGTGCATTCTGTCACGCCAGATTCCAGTTGCAGGGGATTTTGGCACGTTTTATTGGTGCTCTCCACATGTAAAGCTGTGTTGCTCATTTCACAAATACACAATCCTTACAAGTTGAACTTCATTTTATTGTAATGGGTATACCTGATATTCCCACTGATATACTGTGTAAAAGAGCAACTGAAACAACCAAAGAAAGTTGCAACACCAACTATTGTTTAATCATGTCTGAAAAAAAGTTGTTGTGGAGCAGAACATTTTGAGAGATGGTGTTTTTCTTTTTTTCCAAATTCACACCTGGAATTGGGATGAGAATAGGCAGAGGTATTTATTTATTAATATATCAAGCAAGGGGCATTACCTCGGTGGTATATTATTTTCTCTTCTGCCTGTGCCCCTCTCCCCTCAACAGGCAGCATTAGTAAATGTGTGCTGACAGCAGAGGTTACCTTGAGCAGGCTGCTGGACCTGGGGGCTGTATGTCTTCATTTACCCCAGTATCTGCAGATGCCAGGGAGAAGGGAAAGTTATTTTCTGTGTCTGGCCTGCGGGGAAAACTGAGGCTAACGATCTTGGCCATGTTGATTGTTACCTTGCGCCTAGAATAGCACTTTACTTTTAGGAGCAAGCGCTAGGGAATGCAAGCTAGAATGATGAGAGGTGATGGGTGGAGTGTGTTTATGTGTGTGTGGGGGTAGCAGAAATAGAGGTGATGCCTGGGGGCAGAGGTGTTTGGGTCACCAGCTGGACACGCAATCACACATCGTCTCACACATACGTACAATAGGTATGAGCATTGAACACAGGTGCCCACAGATGTATTGTGTGGTGTGATTATACTAAACCTGTGTGTCCACCAATTAATCATCTGAATTATATATGTCAACTTATAGCTAATGTATTCCATAAGGTAACATCCTAAGGCCCAATAATATGAGTCCATAAGTTAGCATGGCATCAGGCAGCAAAGGTAAGCTCATCAAATAATGAATCCTACTAAAACTTTGTGTTAATTTTTAAACAGCTATGATTGACTTCATCTGCTTTATCACCACCATTACCATTAACAGATGTAACATCATTTATCATAAATCTCATATTAAGTCCAAATTATATGCAGATTAACTAAACGCTGCTATGCCGATCAACATCAGTTCTGTCCACTTCACATAAAGTATAACTGTTATTGATAATATCAGATAAATCTCTTTATCCATGTTTTTTATTTATCATACCACCATTACATCTACCAGAATGAGACCTTCTGGAAAAATAAATGCGACATATATATATATATATATATATATATATATATATATATATATATATATATATATATATATATATATATATATATATATATATATATATATAAATATATATATATTCTACGGAGACAAATATGTTAAGGACAAATTTATGGTCCGGGTATCACTGTTGCCAGACGTTACAAAGTGCTGCACTCATGGTGATTTCATCTTTGATTTGGAATAAAAACTTAAAAAATATATAAATAAAACTCAAATAAGATACAATTCAATGAAAAATAAGAGTAAAAAGAAGAAAACTTTGGCACTGACCTTTTCATAAGTAAAATGTTTCAATAGAACATTTGTTATGATTTGGCACTATATAAGTATAGATTAATTGATTTAATGATGCTATGTGAAATTATGATTTCTTAGTGACATAAAATTAGGATGGAATTAACCCATTTAAACATCTTAAGGTTACAGTTTTAAAAGTATTTTTATTTACTTGATATATACATGGTAAAAAAGTATCTTTACACAACACGTTCATGTGTTATGGTGGTTAATCAGTAAACTTAGAACCATCTGTTAAGGTTCTCAGCCATGTCATGCTTATCCAATGCTGATCAAAGTGGCAACTGCTGGTTCTGTTTTTTAAACTGAAGAAGGCTTTTGGAGTAGAAACTAAACATCCTCAAGAATCTGAACCAGTCCCTCTGCCACTTTGATCAACTGAAACATGATAATCAAAATGTTGATTAGAATAAATTATCATCATGGGTAATTAATAATAATTATAATAACTAATTAATTGTCATTATCACTCCCTTGTTTAACTCACCTGCTATTATGAAATAATATTTTCTGTTGATCTTTTTCTTCAGCCTTAACAATATCTATTAATAAAGTTAAAATGTAAGTAAACATAATAAACTCACTTTGGTAAACTACTGAAATGAACACATCTATATGTTAGCAATAATTCAATAACTGTGGTAAGATACCTCTATGAGATTTGTTTTTTGTGATGTGATTGAGTGCTCTGCTGCTGCACTGCTGTCCCCTACATTTTCATGGGATGAAAGGAGATAGATACCTGCGTGACGCTGGCCCCCCACCCAACACAAAATTTCAGAAAAATAGTCCATTTCGTTAGAGCTTCGTTTGTGCTGGTTTGTGCCGTAAAAATTGTTGTTTGTGCTGCTATGGTTTTTAAGTTATTACATATTATTAAGTAGGTCATCCAGAGTTCACCTAGCCCCCCATTTCCTGCAAATGGACCCAAAATGGTGCCGTTTGTTAGTGCTTCGTTTGTGCTGGTTTGTGCCTTAGAAAGTTTTGTTTGTGCTGCTACAGTTTTACAGATATGCACACTTTATTTTCTGGCGATGACAGTATCCAGCCCCCTATTTGCTCTGATTGGACCTGAAATGGTGCCGTTCCTCAGTGCTTTGTTTGTGCTGGTTTTTGCCGTCAAAACTTTTGTTTGTGCTGCTATGGTTTTATAGATATTACACACTTTATTTTACATCGATGATGTCACGACCGGAAATGCTCTAATGCCGCTGCTCTTCATTTGTTTTG
This sequence comes from Scarus forsteni, assembly GCA_036419115.1. Classification (NCBI taxonomy): domain Eukaryota; kingdom Metazoa; phylum Chordata; class Actinopteri; order Labriformes; family Labridae; genus Scarus; species Scarus forsteni. The sequence goes on from JAZDUH010000461.1 coordinate 7,228,576, forward strand.
GCTGCGGTCACTCAAAGGATCGGCTCTCAGGCCACTTCTTAGAAACTGTTCGGTAAAATCTACTGAAAATCTCCAGGATGACAGTCAGGGACCAGAGAGAGAAGAATCCTGTGTAAGATTTTTGTCACCTATCACAGGTTTATTTTTTTGATCAGAAATGAGAAAAATATCAAAGCTCTCATTGATAAAATATTGATTAAATTGAATAAATATGTTAAAAACTTTTTAGACAGGCTCTTAAATGTGAAGGTCTATATTTGGTGATATGACTGTTTTGTTTCACCTCCGGCCATATTCAATAATAAGGTTTCGAAATATGGAACAATATTCATGCTGTTTGGCCGTACTCAAAAACTTTTTTACGTGCCACTTCAGGTGCTCTGAGTATGAAAAATGTGCACAAACATACAAAGGTACTTGGAATTAAAATCCAAATGAGCCATTCACTCGCCGTGGCTGCACAAGCCGTTCCTTGTGTGACCGCAGCCAAAACAAATGAAGAGCAGCGGCACGAGAGCATTTCCGGTCGTGACGTCATCAATGGAAAATAAATAAAAACCTATAAAATAAGATGCAATCACTTAAAAACCATAGCAGCAAAAACGAGAATTTTTACAGCACAAACCAGCACAAACGAAGCACTAATGAATTGGACTATTTTCCCAAAATTTTGCGTGGGCTGGGGGGCCAGCTTCACGCAGGTGAGATAGATAGATAGATAGATAGATAGATAGATAGATAGATAGATAGATAGATAGATAGATAGATAGATAGATAGATAGATAGATAGATAGATAGATAGATAGTCTGAATTCTTTTTTTCTCCCACATTGCCTAAACTTGTGCATTGGGTGTTAGCAGCCTCACTCTACATCATATCACACCATGGCATACAGGTACCTGTAACTACTTTAGTGCTGTGGACTATATATAGACATCATGTGGGTAAGCCATTGAAATATATATTAACTGACAGTTTTTCATTGAAAACAATTTATACAAGGTCATCATCAGGAACCAGTAATGGACAGTCTGCCTTCACTCTGAGACCCCTGGGCAAATGTTGCAAATAGCATGCATCTGACACCTGCTGTGCATATGATGAGAAAAAAAGGTACACAGATGCTTCAGTCTCATCCCTCCTGTAAATACATTTATCAGCATGTCATAGCACATGTTTGATATGAACCCTCTCATTCCACAGCTTTCACGCTGTTTGTGGGCTGCTTACCAAACAGTGGCTCATTTTCACCTCGGAATAGTTGGCAGATGATTAATGCAATGCAGAACTAAATCATACTTGCTTTTTTCACCATCATACTCTCACACATACACGAGTATACTCTCATATTTACGATCAAACTCTATTACATTAAAGAGACTGTGAGGAGTTTCTAAGTAATTACAAAAAAGTCTCACTTTTAGATATATGCCTGATCGAAATACATACTTAAGATGAGTTTTATAGCATCAAAATAGGTTATCTATAAATGCTATTCCTTACCCCCAAATTCCACTGCACGCGAAAGCGCCGCGGAGCGGAGCGCCGCAGTCTTACTCCGAATCTCAAAACCCACTGGAAGCGGCGCGCCGCGGAGCTCAATCCGGAGGGGGGGGGGGCTGATCCCCCGCAAGTCACAGGCTCTAATGAGAGTAGCGATGTCACACGCTCATTAAACATGTTATAGACTGAGGAAAGAAATAAACAACACCTCACTTCACTTCTCTAAGGTCCCTCTGCTGGTCCCAACCACACAGCTTCGTGAATTATTCAACGTCTGTCCGCCTATATCCGTGTAGACAGATTTATGGTGACATGCATGCAGTTTTATATATTTCTGTACCTCTACGATTCATTGTTCTTCGTCCATGGTGTCGTGTTGCCTCTGGGACCCTCTGACCGACTGGCGACCTGAAGCTCCTGCTTCCGGTTTTGAAGTAATGACAATTAATTGGGGAACATCACGTGCAAAAGTCCGTACATTGTGTTTTATTTTGAAACTTCCAGTTACTCCACACGGTGACTTCCTGCTGGTGCTTTCTTAACGACAGTGAATTTACGAGGTTTGGAAGCGGCCGCGGAGAAAATAGACCTGAAGCGTATCTCTCGCGCCTTGGCTCGCGCCGGCGCTTCAGCATCGCGCCGCTTTCGCATGCAGTGGAATTTGCCCGATAGATCATACGCTAATGGGAGTGCTCCGCAGGTTCAAGAGGTCGCATGTGCGTTATGCTTTTCAAGTTCCGGTGGAATTTGGGGGTTAGCCTTCTGGTCAGGCTGGACAGGGCTGGACTGTCCTGGATACTCAACTTCGGGAACAAGACAATGAAAACTAGAGCAAATTTATATTATTTTATCATTTATATTACACATCTTACAGCACCAGGCTGTAAGTAGCGATATATAGCCTGCTACAACTACGATAATAAGTTTTCCAAAAATTGCTTGTTGTTACACATCAGAAACTACCGCTACATAACTAGAAAAAGATACAGTACCTGGTCGCTTTGCATCCTGTAAGTTGTTGAAAAAAGACGTTATAAAGCAATGAAGAGTTCTGAGGAAGGTCCGAGCTGCATTTATCACAACAAACACACGCTTTGGCTTCAGTCACGTCTTTAGTGCGTTCCAGTTGTAGTCAGAAGTAGGAATTTCTGAGTTCCGACTGAGCAACTGGAACGTCCCCCGAAGTCTGAATTTCCTACTGGGAACTCGGTGAAATCTCGCCACCACTGAGATGGCAATCGAAGATGGATGCCCCCGGTGTGAACAGTTATTTAGCTCCTGTAATAATCAATTTATTTTCACTTCTGACTGGGGTGTGTCGCTCTAGATCAGCTGTATACATAGTATTGCTAGACTTATATTTACAAAATTGCTGCCATAGTGATAATCGATAATCGAATAATAGATTCTCCTCATAGCACCTTTAACTATCAAATTCTCTTACATTCACTATCAAAATCTTTTATTTACGATCATACTCTCATACACTCACATACTAGTATACTCTCTTATACTATCATACCCTCACGCAGAATAATATGACATGTACATGACAGTAGTTGTTTGTGTGTGAGAGTTTGATTGAAACTGAAGTGAATGTGATCGAAACAAAAACAGCACATATTCTCTGGAGATTGTAACCAAGCTTCCTGATTGGTTACCTTCTTTGAAAATGCTAGGGGAGGCGCATTTTCACATACATGGCCATGATTGAAATGACAGTATGGTGGACAGAGAGCAACTACATGATACCATTGGCTTAATTAATAACATTTTAAACTCTAAACAGTCTCAGACATATTATACAATGGTAACAGCCATCCACTCTGCATCTAACGCCGCTGAGGAGGAAATGTGGTGGCTTTGCAGAGCTCAGTCAGGTTTAATCGGGAGCTGATTAAATGTTTCAGTGTCCCATTCACATCAGTGTATAGTATATCTGACTATAGTGGGGAAGTCTCCAAAATTTTGTTGAAAAATGTTGCTTTATTCAGCACAGGTCAACTAAAGTGGAGAGACACAATGTGCTGCTAAGATGTCTCCTGACAGCCGTCTAAATATCTGTAAAAGGATTTTAAATGTTCACCAAACAAAGATTTAATGAATCAGCAGTAAGCTTAATTTAGGAGACATTTTGGCCGAACGTAGCTTAGCACTGCTCAACTTTTTTCCAATGTATTGTGGTGTCACACAAACACTATATGAAGCAGTCAAAGACCATTTCATGACATGCAGCTTCAGATGTTCTTAGTATTGTGACACCATGACGACTAGAGGTCCAAAGACAGCTGTCTCCCAAAGAGAGCCTCAGGATTTAGAACGGGACCTTATGAGCAGGCAGGCAGGTCCCAACGTTTGCCAGCAGATGAATGCAGCTGTAACTGAGGGTAACAGAGATGAGCAGAGGTCAAATTATGCTGGTGTATACAAGCAGGGAAGATGAAAATGTGGGAAATTTTATAGATGCAAAAAATGTGTTGACATATCCACCAACATCAGCTTGCCCGACTCACATTAACTTGGTTTTGCATGGCCTGACTTGGCATTAGATTTACCCTTATGTCCTCAAAAGCTGGTCTAAGCTTCATTATATTAAAGTGGCTTTACCTCATTCAGTTGACAGAGTTGACATGAAAATTATATCTTTGATTGTCTCTCTTCAGATCAAAAAATGTAAATTGTTATTCATCTATTTTGAAACCTACAATGATGCTTTATTTGTCCTTCTTTTGCAAATGGCAACGGCGCATTAAACTCCCTTTGACAGACATTTTGATCGGTTGTTGCAATGTGTGTACGGTTGGCCAATTGCATTGACAAACATATAAAATCTGGAGGGAACAAGCAGCAATTTAATTTAAAGCCAGTGGACACAGGAATAAACACATTAGAAAGCAAATCTCACTTGAATGTACCCTGATTCACTGCTGTTAGAACATTCAACTTAGTGAATTCAGTTTTTATTTCATTCGCATCCTAATTTGACCCTGGTACTCATGACTGCAGCTCAAGGATATTTTATTACTCCCTTCTTTTTTTATCACTTGCACAAGTGTTCTGAGCACCAATGGTTTAACTCCTCGGGCTGCCAAGAGGTGAAATCATGTCTGACATCTTTTTCACAGATTCAAAGTGTGTAGGTGTTGACATTTGATACAACACAGATTTATGTAAACCAGCTAGAAACATCACAGTGAATCTCCAAATTGTATCACCCTGCCCACAGACTCACTGTCACCCTGATGACAGTTCAGTTCAGGTTATGTGAAGCTCTGTTGGAGGCATTTTCTTTTACTGTCAGTGATTAAAAAAGCAGGTTTGGGTGTTTAATTGGACAAGAAGTATCACAGATATAACACTTCGTAACAGAAATGCCCAAACAAACAAAACTGTCTATCTGAACAGCTAAGATTTAGGGCTCTAATTTCGTAGACCAGTGGCAAGCGCAGGCGCACCTGCCCTGCGCCGGCCTTCGCCGCGCGGACAGGGTGTGACCTGCGCACTTTGCAAGTTTCCTGCAGTGCCAAGAGAGGCGCACTCAAGGCGCAGAGGAGCGCATCCACGCCCACGTCTCTGCCTCTCTGCACAAATGTCAGAGTAGGAGGAGAATAGACGGGAGTGGGATTAACACAGCCGATTGCTGTCTTCACCAATCAAATGAGTGCCTCTCCTCGCCTTTAAATGCGCTGCGGCCGAGGCGCAGCATCTGATTGGTCTGAATTATCCCCGCCATCGCGGAAACTGTGTGCTGGAAAGACCCAGCAGTGGAGACGGTCAGAGCCGCTGTCCCTTCAGCAGGAGAATGGACAGCGGGGCGCGCCACCGTGTGGGCCAGCTCCTGGGACAGATGTAATCTGTTCCTTTGTCATTAATAGGAGTAAAAAAAATAAGAGACACATCACACCCGCTGGCTTATCCATTCATAATGCTTGTGAACCACCTGCACTCCTGGTTTGTCATCACCAAATAGCAGAGCCTTTAGTGATATACTGTATATTCTCCCGGTGTCTCTGCCTCATCCTCCTTACAATAATGTACTTCATTTTTTTAGATCACGTTAAAGATAAAGACTAAAATAGATAAATATGGGAAATCACAGGTAAATCCTGAGTTAAAGACATTTATTTTCTCTCCTTTTTCTTCGTCTTTTTTCTCCCTCTTTTCTTTGAATTTAATGAAATGAGAGAAGCCAGATATATACTCAGTTTCAGATGTTAAGGCTGTTTATTATTGACTTGTAAGATGTGCATCAAACTTCCAGATGCCGTCAGGTGAAGTTTCCATTATAACAAACGGCTTTAATCCGACATCAGATGTGACGGGACAGTTAATATAGATACAAATGTATATGCTGGTTCAGACGGTTACATTAAATAGTGATTGCTGTGATTGTTTATTGCATTAAAATGTGCCCGACACTCTGGAAACCTGCCTCTGAGGCGTGCGCACATGTGCGCCTGTCACCAAATTACAGCTGCGGAGGGTGCGCTCCGCCCTGCGCTGAAGATAGACCAGGTTGGAGCTGGCGAGCTTTCAGCGCACCTTCCGCACAGTTTTTTGGCACGAAATTGTCACTGCGCCACTTGAATCTGTCGACACCTCCCCCTGGTGCGCCGTCACCTCCCCTTGGTGCGCCGTCACATCCATCTCTGCGCAGACGGTCTACCAAATTGTCAAACTGGCAGCGCACGGCTGTGCACTGGATGAAATTAACACTGCGCGGGGTGCGCCAGGCTTGCGCCCCCTGCGCCACGAAATTAGGCCCATAGAGTGTCTGAACATCTTTGACTGCTGTAAAGGAAAGCTCATTTGTTACATATTGGTTTTTGATTTAATTATGACCTCTGCCAAGGAGGTTATGTGTTTACCAGCTTTAGTTAGTTTTTTTGTTGTTTTGTCAATCCATCATCTGTCACCCACATAACTTAAAAAGTTCAAAGTATGTTTTACTTGTTTTTTGACATTTTTCAGGGCATGTTGGCTATGGCACAATATTTTGGCAGAGATCCAAATCTAAAATGTGGATCCAAAACTTGTTTGAAGAACTTGTTAACTTTGAGGGACAAGATTTTTTTTCACATTTCCAATAAATTTAGCCAGAAAGGCAGGGGATTGTGCTCATTTTTCGTCAATATTGTTTTCAGTTCTGTCATTGTTAACCTTAAGAAATCTACATTGTCATTCCTTTATTCAACTGGTGTAGAATTTGGGAAATACAAAATGTCAGCCATTTTGTAGAGCAAATATTGTCATAAGGTGTCTGCAGTGTAAAGAAAATTTATTTTATATCATTAAATGCTTTCAGTGTTTTTTGTTTTTCTTTTTATAAGAAATGCAGTCCACATCTGATAGAGCTGCCACTAAAGGCTGTTAGCACCATGCTAATCTCCATGAGCAGTCACTTCCTGCTGTCTCATGTAGCTCTCATTTTTTGGCAGATGGATCTGTTGCATTCCAGACATTGAAAGGGGCAAATCTAAATGTAAGGCAGGCAAAATGTAAGGCTTTCTGTTTGCAATCAAGCAATCAGTTATCAAAAACCTTGTTCATGAAATTAGCTCACTAATGAATAAATAAAATGCATTAATGTTCCCATTTGCTGGTAAGGGACAAAATAGCACAGCATTTTTTCTCTTACCTGTTGGCATGGTGGCACAGGCCTGCATGCAGGCAGAAGTAAATACAGTAATCACTAGCATGAAGCTAACAGATCAAGCTCATGAGATAGCAGTGGAAAAAGTAAAATACTTTTGTGTCTGTACTGATGAACTGAGCTAGGCTGCTCATCTGGAAAAGTGTGGGTGAAGAAGCTTCACAAGCCAAAGAATCTTCCATTTTGTGGACTTTACTGCTGCAGCAGGTAAGAATAGCTTATTCAGAGGCCAGTATTACAGCAATGCTGACTGCAATACTGAACTGTATCCTATGCCATAAGCAACAAACACTGTTATACAGCAACTATACTCACATAGTGCAAAATCTTGTAACAATTTTTTAGCTCTTGTAATAAAACTATGTGCTGGTATTTAAAGTACATAAATAATGAATCTTCAATGTTATGACAAGCTTTGACTTTGAACATGGAAACATTAACTTAAATTTGAAGTTAAATTCAAATGAAGTTGATATGCCGTGTAAAATGTAAATAAAAACCGACCACAATGTTTTTCAAATCTTATTCGACCTCTTTTTTGTTGAATGCACTACAGAAACTTATCTGATGCAAGTATTCACTTATTTTGAATTTAATGTCTGCTGTACATTCCAAAAAAGTTGGGACAGGGACAACAAAAGACTGGGGAACAGGTTAATTGGAAACAGAGCATCATGATTAGGTATAAAAGAAGCATCCCTTAAAGGAAAACAGCAAATTGTTCTACAGTTTTCATCGGACATTGTATTCTGTTTTTATTTAAAGTTCACACAATGTCTCATGGTCACTGACATTGGGTTTGTAATTTAATGCAGGACCCCAACTAATTTCACAAAGCAGGCTGAATACCTGTTTGAATCGTGTTCATTATGTCTTCAGTTTCATATTAATAGTTCCTAACACTAAGTGACACTTCTGAGGAAGGTGGAAATGTCCGTTGAAACATCTCAAGGCATGTGAAAAGTATGCATATCCGAGATATAAGAAAGAAGAAAAGTATTTCTAGGCTGAAGTGCTGTCAAAACTCAAGCTCTTGCTGCATCAGCCTGTCCATAATTTCCACTAATTAGCTGCTTATTTCATGAACTTTTTTTTGCATCTTTCAGTTCATCATGGTAGAAAGAAAATCAAGAAAATGTAGCCTGTTTGCTGCTGAAGAATCAGATTAATTATTCAAGTTTAGTGGTAACTGCTGCCATATTAATTTACCAAAAATAAATGGTAAATAGACTTTGCATATAGGTGCTTGTCTTGCACTGTTGGTGCTAAAAGTGGGTTTACACTACAGGAAACACCTTTTAATTCACACTCACATTCACTCACTGATGCTTTCATACCCATTTACACCCTTTGACACAGCATGAAAAACAATTCTTGGTTAAGGGTTGTGTAAGCAGAATTCACAAAATGTTTTGTTTTCTCAGAAAAATTGCGATCATAAATGGACTTTTCATTTTCTGACCACTCAACAAACTTTAACACTCCAAGTCACACCAACCAATCAGTCAATCAATGACCAACCCTGCTGAAAGTTGTCAGAGGACTTAGTGAGTTTAAGCAAAAACACTGAAAATGGACCCTTCCTGCTATGTGAAAAAATCCTTTAAAACTTCCTAGGTAGGTATATTTTGAACTGTCTCTCTGGTGCTTCGGGTTAGCATTTATGTTCCCTATCCCTAATCTTGATGGATAAACACTGTTTATCATTTAGCATGGTCCCTTTTAGAGGTTGTATTCGTTGCTTTTACTTCAAGCATATTTGATCATTATTAGTCAAAAAACTGCTTGAGCGGCAGAGGCAAAACCATTTTTGTATAATTGCACCACGGATAAATTACTCTTCTTTGCTTATGGTCCCTGACTTCTGGATGATGGCCTTTCAGATAATGCTTCTTTCCTAATTACATATTTTTGCTCATTTTTATGAGGGCAGACATGCAGGGGCATAACAACCCACTCTGCTTGAATTACTGTCTGTATGGCTTTACTGACCAACTGGAAAACCCAGAGGAGAGTCCCTTCTGCTGGCGATGACAGCCACACGCTAAGTCCCCATTCATCTCCCTTGGCCTTTTTAGGAGATTTTTCCCCCTTTTTCTCTCAATGCCTCCCTCTCTGGTTCCGCATGGGTCCCCTAGGCAGCAGCAGGTGCACTTGGGAGGCTGAGGAGGGCTCTTGCCAGGAGCTTGAATAAAGCCTTTATAGACTGGCTTTCAATGTGCCCCTTGTTTCCCACTATTTTGTCATAAAAAACACACTATCGTCACAGTTATGATCTACAGTCCTCTGATTGTGGCCTCTACCCGCCAGATGAGGGGCTTAGAGAGACCTCCTGGGGAGCTGCAATGCTCCATTTCAATCAGGCTCATGAATCTGATTCTCCCCACCTACACACTCACCTCATGCCACACAGACACGCACTCTTCAGAGACAAGCAACTGCACGTAACTTCAAGGCTGCCATGCTACAGTGACAAAGAACAAGATAGACACAGGAGTGACACCGCAGGTTTCAGAGGAATTATTGCAGAATTAAGCTGGTGAACTGAGAGGAGAGGAAAAATGACTCAGCACAGCCTGTCACTGTCACTAGTCTCGCCCAACACCAGGACTGCTGTAAACCCAGTGATGCCAGCTAGCGCTTTAAAAAATCTGACACATTTTATCTAAACAAACATGTTATGCAACTATCCCAGATTGCTATGCAACAGTGAGCCAACTTATTTTCAGCTCATGAATGCGTTTAGATTTCCTGCTCTGAAAATTCAGTGTCTTTACTTGCAAATGAGCATTTGAAACACAGGAGGCAAGGCGTTCAACATATGTGTTTTTTAGGTCAGTTTTGGAATATTCTATAATAAGCACTGGCAGGTGTAAAGTGTAAAAGCTCTGGGGAAATTTTGTCAGCTCACATCATCAGTCAGGACTGAAAAACCTCATTCCTTGTTTGATAGATTGGCACAAAATATGGCACAGACATTTATTGATCCCATAGGACAAATTCTGTTTACTCCATCTTTAAATCACTGGATTCTTCCCCCCACAGACAAGTTTCTGCTCAGTGAAAGTGAAACATCAAGAACATACTGATGGATTACTGAAATTTGGTACTGATGTGTACTTTTTCTTAGGAAGAGTTATTTCAACTTAAATAAACATCTTAGGTATTGATTTGGCACTGCATACTTTTAAACGTATAAATTCATATACATGAAGTATTAATCAACTGTCCAAAGAACTGTACATGGAGAAATGGACAGAGTAATGGAGGCAGACATTGTCCCAAGAGAACTCCAGTATTTCTTGTTTTTGTCTTAGTTTAAATGTTCAAGTGTAATTAAGTTGAAATGATGAGTCTGCATTAAAACTTATTAATCTTCTACTTTATTATTATTATTATTATTATTATTATTATTATTATTATTATTATTATTATCATTGTTATTATTATTATTATATGACATTATCATTATATTACATTATATTATTATTATTATTATTATTATTATTATTATTATTATTATTATTATTATTATTATTGTCATTATTATTATTATTATTGCTAATAATAATAACACTTCTAATAATATAATTATTATTAGTATTATTATTATTCCGTACATAATTTTTGCAGCTCTCACAGCCTTCAAATTGCATAGAGTTTTACCGAATAAAATTGAACAGTTCAGCATGTTGAGTAGAAATGTGTGTTTGGATTTTTTTTTACATGTTTGAACACTTATAGTTGTAACAGTACAAAATCTTTTTTGCAGATTTTTTTTTACATTGAAATAAATGGAAGACTTCTGCTGTTCTTCTGAAAACTGCCTCAGCTTTCACACTCTACAGATTTGGCATACTTTTACCTACAGTCCAGACTTCATTCTTGTTCCAACAGGCTCACTGATCTCTTAACTATTTTATATATATATATATGCCTACATACATAGCTGAACAGAGAAAAAATGCATTTTTTATTCATACATACCCACACCAACAGAAATATACCAATTAAAAAATACACCTATTCATTCACATACACACATACTCAGATAAATGAATGGATAAATATATATATATATATATATATATATATATATATCACATACACACATACTCAGGTAAATGAATGGATAAATATATATATATATATATATATATATATATATATATATATATATATATATATATATATATATATATATATATATATATAGATATATAGATATATATATGTATGTGTATATATATATGTGTATATATGTATATATATATGTATATATATATATATATAGATATAGATATATATAGATATATATATATAGATATATATAGATATATAGATGTAGATACATCCATGCACAGATACATATATAGATACATACATACATGCACAGATACATATATAATACAAACACACATACTCCGTAAATAGACGAGTAAATAAATACAGAAATATGTAGATGCTCACATGCATAGGTAAATACATGAATAATGAAATGCAAATATTATTGCATACTTACACACTCATAAGTACAAAAGTAAATTAATACATAAAGAATAATTTAAATTTTTTATTCCACATGTTCCAGTTTTCAGCTTTGCCTGACTGCGTCCAACAATTATTGTCACATTTACACATCTTTAGCTTTGTTTGCACTGCTTTAAGCTATTTCATTTTACATTTTCTGCATTCAGACTCAGCATTTTAACACATCTGCTGCAAGGAAATGCATTTTTTCCTAGTTATTACAATTTCTATCTTTTAATTGTTTCACTTTTAAGGAACAAGAACTATTTACAAAATGGAAAACAAGGATCACTACTGTAGATAACTGCCATTTTTAAACTACAAACTAGCTGTGCATGATTTCACCAAAATGTAGCATGCAGTACGCAACATTTGCCAAATCCCCACTATGACAAAAACACCTGGATCTCATACTAATTCTGTAAAATTAACAGTACGCTTCTGAACAGACTATGTTGAATATTGTTTCCCACAATGCAAATATCAATGTCAATGGGCCAAGGGTCAGAATGGCAGGAAGCCACCACCACAGGTAGTGGCTTCCTGCCATTTTGAAATTATTGCAGGTATGACATTTTTGTAGGCCAAATTCGAAATTGGGCCTGTTTTTGGCTAAAAGTCAGTGGTATTATTCCCTGTGTTTTTTTTTAATAATTGCTGATAATAAAGTCTGTTGCAAAAAAAAAAAAAAAACTGTAAACATACACAATCTTATCCCATAGTCTTAATAAATGAACCAACTTTGTTATTGGTGAGAGTAACAGATGTAATTAAGCGACAACTGAACTACAACATGGCACTTTAACAAAGAAGCAGTCATATTTTTTTCTAGTACATCGTGTCTTGTTGTGACCTACTTGGAAATTTCATTTTAATCAAATCACTTGATCAACCTGATCCGAATGGCTGTGGCTATGGTGTCTGAAAAAAAAAAAAGATTAAAAATGCTGGCCCTTTATGTAGTTCTTATTTGCAGTTTGTTAGCAACCATGCTGTAAAAGAATCAACAACACTGTCACATTTGAAACTCACAATAGAAAGTCTGTTTTATACGGAGCCCCGGAGGTGTCAGGGTGCAGAATATTTAATTAAGGCGAGGGAACGCCTTCTATAGTGTCGGCACGCCTTATTAGTGTTACCTCGCTAACACATGAAAAAGTAATTAATTAGATTACTCGTTACTGGGAAAACATAACGCCGTTAGTAACGCCATCATTTCTAACGCTGTTACTCCCAACACTGACTATTATATAGCGAGGTAACGCTTTATTTATCCTGTTCCCTCACTATAATATAGCGAGGTAACGCTTTATTTATCCCGTTCCCTCACTTTATTATAGTGAGGTAACGCTTTAATAAGGCGTGCCGACACTATAGATGGCGTTCCCTCGCCTTAATAAAATATTCTGCACCCTGACACCTCCGAGGCTCCATAGTTTTATATGTCAGACTACACATTTAAATCCTGTATGCATGTGTAAAAAACATTTTATCAGGTTTTTTTCTGACATGAGTATTCTAAGTACCATATACTCACAACCTCAGGAACCAAGAAGTGCTAAATGCTAACTCGCTTATGGATTTTGGACTACTATCCATGGCAACAGCCTCAGCAAAATCAGAATTAACATTAATTCATATGCATTTGCAGTATCGTGAATCAAATCTTGGAATACCTGCATTTTTTGTTGTTACACAGATGTTGCTCAGATAATAGGTTTCAATCAGCTCCATTTTTAGACCTGGGAGGGAAAGCACACAACTTTGTTCTTGTAATTTAAAGACACTGGATTGTTCATTTATTTTTGATATTTGTCTTTTTTCTTGCTAAAATATTTGCTCTAAACCAAACTTGAGCACAGTATGTGGCAGTTATGCAGCTTCAATGAAAGCTGCAATGCACCAGAGAATGAAAAAGGAGGATTAAGCTGGGCTGGGTCTACATTCTATAAAATATAATTTGCAGTCATACCAACACATACTGCATACTGTATTTGCTATTAGTTTATATCGGGAGGTTTCAAAAATGGCCTGTGTAACAGCATGAGAGCTGACAAGTTTCACATATTTAGAACCATCATGAATGTCTTTAGTCGGAAACAATCACAAAAAAGGACATTGCAGTCGCCTGCTGGATAGACTTTTGAAGGCTTTGCCCGTTTTCATCAACTGTTCTTCTTCTTCTTTGTGGTGATCTTCTTCTTCTTTGTGGTGTTCATCAACTGTTGCCCCTTTGGACTTGTGTTGTATGTTGAAGGGTCCATCAGGTTACTTTTAACTTTAACCTTTAAAATCAAAAGCATTCAACATGTGTTCAGAAACTAAGCCACATCGACTGTGACAGTGATCAGAAAAAAAAATTATATAATAATTTTTTATTAATTATTTATGAGTGTGTCCTGAAAAAAGACACAAAAAAGTGAATAACACTAAAAGGTTATATGCAGGGAAAGTAAAGTCTCTTTGTCTTAAAATAGAAAGAAGCAGAACTGACTGTTTTCAGACAACTACACTGTATTTGTGTGAAAGTCAACTTTATCTCAGATGTATGACCTTGCCTATATACTATAATTCTGACAGCATTTTTCTGTTGTATGACCTTGACTATATGACAATACTTTTACAACACTCACAACTTGGGGAAATTATGATGTTTAGAGCAAACTGGCATCCTCGGAGAAGATGGTTTGGAGGATGATCTTTAGGAGCAAAAGATGTTCAAGGTGTTTTACAAGCAAAAGAAATCCAATTTATGTCAAAGCTGATCCCAGAGTCCCTCTGGTGTATTTTCTTACTGACTTATAACTTCTGCACATCAATAAAGAGACAGATTATTTAAACAGGGATTTTCTTGATATTTTTTATGCCCCCAAGTGATAGATAGTGATAAAACACTGGTGTTGTGTTTTTGTGTTGTACATCTGTCCAAACATAATTCTGCACATAGGTTCACATCTGGGCATTTTTGCTGAAATGATCTGTTCAGAAAAATGTAAGGAAATTTTGTTACACTTTTTACTTGAGTCCACTCAGGCAGAAGAGTCAACTTATCATTGATATGAAAGATTAATAAATATGGTGTTTGATGTTTATTCCTTGTGGGGCGGCAGGTAGTGAACGTGACTCACAGTAAGAAAGTCCCCGGTTCGATCCCCGGGTTGGGCAGATCCTTTCTGTGTGAACTTTGCATGTTCTTCTCGTGCATTCATGGGTTTTCTCTGGGCACTCTGGCTTCCTCCCTCAGACCAAAAACATGCTCATTAGGTTAATTGGTGACTCTGAATTGCCTTTTAGGAATGAGTGTGTGTGTGAATGGTTGTTTGTCTCTCTATGTGGCCCTTCAGTTGTCAGGTGTGGGTGTACCCAATGACACCTGGGATAGGCTCCAGCCCCCTGCGACCCCGAAAGGGATAAGTGGTATAGAAAATGAATTAAAGTTTTTTCTTTACATCTTAGTATGATAATTATATTTAATTTTAGATTTTCATATATTGCAAAATGTTAGCTCTAACTCTTCAATGAACTGATCACTTTTTTGAAGTCAAAGGCCAAAATCACTGTTCAAGAATGGGCCACGGGATTTGAGGCATTTTTGTCATTAATCAACACTTTAACTCGAGGGTGACCTGAATAGATTTTTGAGGTCAAAGGTCAAACTGAACTTACATATTATTAGATCATATTGACTCTGCACCATATTGTAGCGTCTTTGGAGCTATACTGACCTAGTTTTGAGAGCACTGTCTCTTAAAGTACACATGTATATTTTTAGCCAAAATTGCATCTTATTGTTTGTGAAACAAATATAAACACAAACATGAAATTCAATTTTTCTTGAACATCCTAACTTGAAAAAGTTTTTTCAGCCCATTTTTTGTACCTAGGGCAATCAGTGTTTGTAATTAGCTTTAACTCTGAGTTATGAAAGTATCTCGACTTCCTTTATTGACTATTTGAGTAATTTATTGTAAGATTGTAAGATTGGACTGATGTAATTACATGCATCAATTTGCTTTCAGTTTCACCATTAAATAAATACTTTTTTCAATTACAAGGCCAGAAAAGCCAGTCAAGATTGCTCCTGGACCCACTTCATGGCAGTTGTTTACCTCGTACAGGCACCAACTTATCTCACTTGAACTGCCATATAACCTCTCTAGAATGTTAAGCTTCCACAAATGCAGGCCTGCTCGTGTTACCATCAGCCTCCAAAGGTAGTATTGTAGGTAGAGCCTCCAATAATCGGGATTCTCTTCTTAGGAATCATTTACCAACCATGGTTCAGGAGGCAGACACCCCCTCTGCTGTGTAGGTTAGACTTAAAACATTCCTTTTGGCAAAGCTTTTAGTAAGGGACCAGCTCGACAGACAACCATTCATGCTCACACTCATACCTAAGGGCAATTTAGAGTCACCAATTAACCTAATGAGCATGTTCTTGGTCTGTGGGCAGAAGCCAGTGTGCCCAAAATATAAAGTATATGTATGTGTGTGTCTAAGACCTGCTTTAGGGTCAATCGCAATTATTCTCCTTAGGCCTTATTATAGCCCATTTGTCTAGTAAAGGGGTATCACAATTCTCTGTAAGGTTAAGGAAAGGGCCACACAGCCCTTGAAGTGAAGACAGACCGGAACCTCACTTTAAAGGATGAGATATGACAAATTACCTTTCAAACACCATACCTGCTGACAAGATGGCAGAGTGGAAACTGAAGGAAGCACATTCTTCCAAGTAATTGTTAAATTATTAAGCAAATATTAATCATGTTTTGTATTGTTGCTCTTATCTTAAAATTGCTCATTACAACAAGCTGGCTTTCACAACTTTGGCTACAACTATTGGCACACTTGCCTACCACACAACCAGTGAACAGCTCTGGGTGATGATGTAGTGGGAATCAAGTAGTGTTTCTTAGGGGTGTGTTTTCACCCTTTCCCATTGTCTCTCAAAACAGAGGGCGAAGGGGAAGGGATAGACTACGAAGGTGGAGGTCTAAGGAGTACAACTGGGATTGACCCTTTTGTGATCATAAAAGAGTGCAATTCACATTCCATAGTGAAGACTGTATGCCAAGGTAATGGAATCAAAGTTTTGTTGAAAATGTTGAAAATGTTTTGGTACCAGGGGGCACAGCATGTCGTGCATGTGCCTCACAGGAAAAAGTTGTTAGTTTGACTCCCTGTATCTACCAGGGACTTTTTCTATGGAGTCTACAAGGTCTCTTTGTGACTGTTTGGTTTTCTCTGGGCACTCCTCTTTCCTCCCAAGGACCAAATACATGCTTGTTAGGTTGGCTGGAGACTCTTAATTACCTTAAAGTGCAAGTGTCAGCGTGAATGATTGTTTGTCTCTCTGTGAAGCCCTGTGATTGGCTGGGGACCAGTTCAGGGTGGGGTTTACCTCCTGTCCAATGTGAGCTCGGATGGGGTCCAGCTCCAGGGATAAGGGGTAGAGATGATGGATGCTTTGTCAACATTTTTGTCGTGAGTGTAAGACTATGTGTCTGAGTTGTTTAAAGTTGCATTAAAAATATTAAAGGTAAAAAGGACATAACTAGCTGGATTCCCTTCCTGTCACTTGCAATGTTTATTTCAGTGACTGTATTGACAGGCCTAAGTGGTCTGCACAGCTGCTCATCATGTGCTGATGCTTTAAGAGCTCAGGGAAAGAGGGGGTTAATTCTATAAAGTGCCTCTAAAGTCACTCCCTCATTCACTTAGAAATGAGCAGTCCCCTTCATCCTTCATTGTATATTCATGAGCCCTTTGCCATATGCAGGGACTGTAATGCAGGACATCTTCAGAGTCAATGCTTTTTAAGAGGAAAAGCCCTTAGATGGGCAATTTGTTAATTATTAATTGACCTGTGCACTTCGTGGTGATGATGAAGATAGGATTTTAGTAACCCAGCAGTGCACACACACAAGCACAACACACAGAAAAATAACATACTTCACTGTCAAGACTGGGATTAAACAAAACAGGCCACAACCAAATTCTGAATTTGATCCTTGCACCAAAAGAGGCATCAGGACAAACAACCCTTCACTGCCCTTGCTGGTTAACATTTAATAATAATAATCTTGTATTCTTCTTGAGTTCTCTTTGGCAGTAATGCAGGAATAGTTCCCTCTTTAAACTGGTCTGTCCATCAGTCATTGTTACAGACAGCACATTTTGTCATTTTGATTTTAAGTTAGCCTCTGGTGTCTTTGAGGATTTCCCTGATGTAGCGATCCTGCCAAA
The DNA here is from genome assembly GCA_036419115.1 of Scarus forsteni. Classification (NCBI taxonomy): domain Eukaryota; kingdom Metazoa; phylum Chordata; class Actinopteri; order Labriformes; family Labridae; genus Scarus; species Scarus forsteni. The sequence goes on from JAZDUH010000461.1 coordinate 7,246,509, forward strand.
GACTCCATTGCTTTAATAAAGTATTGCCACAGAGGCAGATCTGTCGCCAGGTAGGCTTTAGCAGCCTTTGGGAGGAGAGTGAGGAGCTTATGAAAAGTGACTCTGTTAGACTGCTGGTGTTATTATAGACAGTGGGATTTGGACCATGAAGGTTATTTCTACACACAATTTTGTTTTTGAGACATGAATGACCAAAAAATCCAGGGTTTCAATAATTAATGTTTTAAATAAGCAAATGAAAAAAACACATTCATTTTGAGAAATAACATTTTCACTTAACGTTGTAGATATATAACACAGCTTTACATAGATGTGCACTATGGTAGCATTCACATCTACAATGGTTTGAGGGAGAAGTTGCAACATTTTTTAATTTCTTTACTTTTTTGGACCAAAACCTGTCATATGTTGTGTAATCCAACCTCCTGGCACAGGTTGGGAATGTAGCTGAGTTCTTTCTTTCTGCCATTGTGCCAATATTTGCATTATGAGTTTGCTTCCAGTACCGATGTTTGGCTGAAAGGAGTTTGGAAGTATGCTGTGCCAGAGAATAAAGATAAATCAGATACTAACCCACTTGGTGAACTGGGGGCTGGTTGCGCTAGAAATGCTAACATTAGCTACACTTTGCTTTGTAATATCGGTACGCTATGTTAGCTTTTCTGTTGTGATCAGATTCAGATAAACATAAGCCATAGATCACTCTATTTTGTTTGCTTGTATTGACTGGTACTTGTTTTCTGTCAAATTGCTTTTACATCACCACACCACACCACACCACACCACACCGCACCACAAACTAGAGATAGTAGTATTAAATATTTAAATTTAAAGAATCAGTATTATAAGTTGTCTTTTAGCATTAATTATTCCCCTAATACAGCAATACCACAGGAGTTTTCTCACAAGGTATTTATCTATGAAATTCTATGGAATGCTTTCAGTCTACCTATCTTTCTCCTTGACATAAAGGCAACACTTTCCATGTCATGTGACTTTGGCATTTAATTAGATGTCTCAAACAGTTTTCAGTTGCAACCACAAGAAAGAGTTTTCTGGTGCAAACACCATTTTATGCACAGCTACTCTCTCATTTAATATAGTAGAATTTATTGTGTTTGGTTTTAAAAACAATGACTAAATCCATGCAACATAAGCCTACATTTGAGAAATGTCCAATTTGTATTTGTATTTAAGGAATAAATATCAAGTCATCTCAGAAAACTTTTGTCATAAATATCTTAAATAACGGAATATTTGGTAGAATTATTGTAATTGATAAAAACTTAAAACTAAACTCACTTTAAGATCTGATGTTCTATAACCTGCTACAATGAAAATAGTCACAAATATGTCAGTATTTGCATGCACATCATGATATTATTGATTTTATTACTAGAGAAATTATAGAAAAAAAGTATCAGTTTATTTTGATTTGAAAAAGTTGGTATTGCCTATCACTACTGCAAACAAAGAACATATCTTTATCATTAACATGTTATACAACTACATGCTGACAGCTATCCAACCACAGAGAATTGGCATTAACTTCAAAGTTAATATCTAACAAAATGTTTCATTCATGGTAAATCAATGGAAATAATTACAAACACTACATCTGTTACTATTCATACAATCATTATTGTCTGTGTTATGGTTAAGCAAGTTTCTTAAGTGGTAGTCATTCATATTAATATTTTATTATGTTCTTACACTAAAATCCAAAGACAGAGACATTTTCCCCCTTTCACCAAGAATTGCATCATATAATTGATCTCCATGTATTTACAGTCATTTTGCTTTTACTCCAAAATCAGTCTGTGTCATCGCTTGCACTCAAAGGTTCACCTAACACTTTAATTCATACATGGTTGAATAGATGTGTGTTTCAAAGCACTCATGCAGTAAGCTTGGAAAAATCATGAAACCATTTGGACCTTTTTTCTACAATTGTATTGTACCCTATTGGATCTGGAAAAAAAGCAACAACAATTTACTCTTGTCTATTGAATTGAGAGACAATGTGTCCAATAAAGAGAAATTCATCAACATCATCAGATGCTTATGTATTAAAGAAAGCACAACAAGTAGTAATTACAGTGCTCAAGTTCAGCCTTATATAAAGGACTTTATGTGATAAACTATTCAACCTGTAATGGATTACACGATCTGCAGGGGATCATACTGCTGCAGCATGGCCCAAACCTTTCATTATAAAACAAACAAATTTGGACATTTTGAAAACGCAGCAAAAATCTAAAGTCCAGGGAGTCATTACTCATGTTAAAAGACTTAATTGATCCCACAGTGATGAAGTGATTGGTTTTACTGTACTGGATGTGCTTAAAGTCCTTGTGAATAAAATGCAAGCAGAGCAAAACAAGGTAATTGCCAGGTAGCTTCAGTTCAATAACCACTTAATTGGTCTGTGTTCCCACTCATATGTGACACTGTGCACTGTGGTGCCATTTTTGCGAATAGCCCAGAGCGAAGCAAGATGAAAAAAGAATCTACACTGCAATTATAGTGTTGCCTTTTTTATGTGTGGGCTCTTTGCATAATAAATCAACCATTACAGTATTGGGGTCATGAAAAGGTCATACTCATCAAGGTGGTATTGAAAGAAGCTTTAAGATGAGAGTGAACAATTGACTATCCTTCACTGACCCCTTACCTTTTCCTTACTGTACCCATGACCTCTTTAATTATATAACCCTGCAAGAAACTCAGTTGTGAAATAATTGGCCTCTGTGCTACAGCCTTAGTTTGCACCTCACAGCTCATAATGCATTTTACTTAAGCTGTTGCAGCAAGTTAAAATAGCATTTTTTGTTTCCTGAGTTTTATAGAGCTATGCTTGTGTCTTACAAAAAGAAAGGGGATAATTAAATATCCAGTCTATCTAGCCCTCTGCCGGTTAGTACTGAAAGGGACTTCTAAAATGGGCAATGCATAATGTTAGTTGACATGTGTTGATAGCACAGACAACTTACATCAAAGTTCAGTTTAAGAATTATGAGTCCCACTTTCAGTGAGTGGGCTGGACACTAGATCCCTCAAGCAGCCTTGAGAGTGACTAGAGAGTGTATCAGGAAAAATACTACTAACTGTTTTGGTGTCAATGTTTTAACAAGCAGATCAAATACTTATTAAAAAAGTTTGTTTTTATGACTAAAGTGAAGAGTGAACTAAACCAGTTCTGTGGACCAAATAAAAGCAAATAATTAAAAACTTAAAAGTTGGTTGCACATCTGACCCAGTGTGAGGCGAGTGATTATTGGTTAAAAGGTTTTTCAAGTGTGTGGTGTCAGTACAGTCACTTTGCTGCTCCCAATCAAATCTAATGCTCCCTGATCTCACATCAGATATAACAACCATGTTTGATTTCTCTGGCAGCAGGTCTGACTGCCATTAGATTTTCTATTCACACAGTAGGAGAATCAAGATGTGCCACCAACCGGGTTTTGCAAACATTGACATGTCAGCAAGACTAAGGGGCCATTTACACGAGGCCTAAAACAGTCAAATCCCACAAGTTTTGCATTTTGGCCTAGCGTTTTCATGGGAACTCTATGCGAATTGCCCCAATCTGGAAACTTTTGAAACCAGGCTCCAGAGTGAAGAGTTTGCAATATGCTCCCCCATGCAGCTCCGTGTAAACCTTAATCAGAGCGCTTCAGGGTGAAATGCCGACAGTACCGCATGTGCAGTACTCTTCCACATGAAGAGTGTGCGCATACGAGGAACAACAACAGCTTCGGCTGTCTACAGAGTAACATGTGAGCTGCTTTCCGTGCTTGGCTTGTTATCTAGACAAAACTATCCAGTCAGATTTGTTGTCCGAAAAGATTTGTTGTCAAGAAAATAAAGTCCTGCGTCTGTGCGTCCACTCAGCATTGTTGTTTGTGAAAAGTTTGTCTTCTTCGTACGTGCATTGTAGCAGCGCTGCCTCTCTGCGAACCTACACCGCACTCTACTGAACCGGCATGCACACTAAAGCGGTTTCATTCGTCTCCAGCATCTCCATATGTACGCGGATCGAGTTTGAATATGCAAGGAAAAATCTCTGCTTTTAAAGTCATATAGTCTCCGTGTAAACATAGCCTAACTCTATGATTTCATTTTGGCAAATACTATGCAAACATCAGGACAGTTGACGTCAACTTTTCTCTGTTCACCATGAGCAGAACTTTTGTCTCAAAGCCCCTCACTGCCCATCTCATGAGCCAGACCAAATTCATAGGGCCCCCAAGTTCAGAGTCTTCAAAGAGGACAGTATAATCTGGGATGTCTGTCTCTTTATTTCTCTCTATATGGCACACATTCTAAGAGCAAATCCAGGCATTGAGTGCAGAGTAAATTCCCTTGAACATCCATGATTGGTTTTGAGTCTAACATGGATCAGAGTTGTCTCATTGCCTTGAAGAGTCACATGCACATGCAGATTGGAGCTTTGTCATTTACCTGGCAGAAAGAATTCTGTTTATCTCACATAACAAACTCTAAATGAGTCATTTAACTTTCATCTGTTTTGTATAAAAGAACACAAACAGAAGTCTTTTAAGATTTTTAATTAGCAGATTTACTCAAATGAAGCATTTACAAAGCATCATAAACAATTAAAAAGTATGGTTCCAAATGAGACACAAAAGCATAATTTTAATTCTCATTATAATCAGATGACAAAAAGAAAGGATAGGACAGGTTCTTGTAAACTTGTAATGTTTGATTTCAATCATTAAAGTTTTTAGCTCGAAAGTTTTGCAAAAACATAAACCTCAGCAGCTGTTCAACAACTAATATCACAGCAACTAACAATGGATCCTGGATGCAATGACTGTAAACCACAAAATTAAAATTATTAAAAAAAAACATCTGTTAATAAGGGAAGTCATTTTACATATTGGGGTTTTTGGGAGGAGAGAATTTTCTCATCACAAAAAGTCTGGAAGAGTTACTTTGGTTGGTTCCTTTCCCTTTAAATTAATATAATACCACATGGTATTATATGTACTGTAGGTCAAGAGTCTGATTAGTCACCTTTACAATGAAGTACAGCTTGTAAGGATCATGCATTAGTGAAATGAGTGTGTGGGTAGTGCCCCCACAAGAAAGTGCAAAAATCCTGTCCTACTCCGGAAGTAAGCATACAGTTCCTCAGTTAATTAATGAATCTTTAGTTGTATGGTGCAAATTCATAATAAGTGTTTTCTCAAGACACTTAACAATAGAGCAGACTTAATACAAATTCTTCTATTTACAGTTACATATATATACATTTATAAAATACACATATAAGCATATATCTATATTTAAACCCAATGTGAATCCACCGTGAGCACAGCACTGAACCAAACTACAGTGCAATACATCTGTAAGGGGCCCACAGTAAAAGTGGTTAGGAAAAACTCTGTTTAGCTGTTGGAAATCTTGACTGGATGCAGTCTGATGTTAAACAGACCTCCACTAAATGTGCAGTATGTTGGGGTTTGGGCAGAGACAAAGTGAAAGTGAAAGACAAAGTGAAAGCAAGAATTGATAGTAGTGACACATTCATGGAATGGTTCATATAAAGTGAAACAGGGCAGGAACCTATGTTCTTGGGGTGTTGTCTTCCTGGGATGCCCACTTCACAGTCTTTCTTTGACTTTGAGTTTGACTGGTATCGGGGCCTCTGCTCTGCAAATTTAACACCAGCTTGTAGTTGCAGGAGCTATATGCACATTTTTTCTGGTGCTACTCTAATGTTTACCTGTTTTGCTCATTGATGAATGCACAATCCTTGCAAGCTGTACCTTGTTAGAAAAGTGTCTAATCTGGCTTTCCAAGATATAAATAAAAAACAGTACAAATTAGAACTATAATGGGGAGAAACAATCAATCCAAACAAGATTTTTTTGAGTAGAGTTAATACATCTAATTTGAAAAGTTACTTATCTAACTCAACAAAAAAATTGTGATCTCAGTTCTGCGACTTTTATTACTACATTTAGTTCTGATGCAATTTCTCAGCTTAAATTTGGCCGAACTTGAAAGATTTGGGTCCCATTGTAATGTACCTTGGCACAGTCCTTTAGTTATTCATCTCTTAATTACATTCTCTATTCTTTAATATTTAAACAGGATATTAATCAAATCCTACATTGACCTGTTTGGCCAATCATCCTGTTGCTGTCACATTTTTAAATTAATTCACCTCCTTTTAAGTCAGCGTTTTTTTACAATGTGATATGGCAACACACCTTCTCAGACACTTCAATCATCTCTTCTGTCCAGGTCTGGCTCCACTGAAATCTTCTCTTCACCTCATCTTGAAAGTCTCATCAGCATCAGAAATCCATGCCATCAAGGTTGAGGGCAAACTGTTCAGAAAACTGCCCATCATTTAAACTTGTCTCTGTCACTACCATCACCAGTGTCAATACTCCAAGAAGGACATCATGTCCTGCTGTCTCCTACTACCGCCTAAGTACATGAAGGCATCACGATGGAGTTAAAGACAAGGGGCCCTAATTTCGTGGCGCAGTGCAGGGGGCGCAAGCCTGGCGCACCCCGCGCAGTGTTAATTTCGTATGGCGCGCTGCCGTGCGTGGCCAATTTGACAATTTGGTAGACCGTCAGCATAGAGGTGGGTGTGACGGCGCACCAGGGGGAGGTGTCAGCAGATTCATGTTGACGCAGTGACAATTTCGTGCCAAAAACAGTGCAGAAAGTGCGCTGAAAGCTCGCCAGCTCCAACCTGGTCTATTCTTGGCGCAAGCAAAGCGCACCCTCCGCAGCTGTAATTTGGTGACAGGCGCACATGTGCGCACACGTCAACAAAGCCTAAGAGGCTGGTTTCCAGAGTGTCAGGCACATTTTAGTGCAATAAACAATCACAGCAATCACTACTTAATGTAACCGTCTGAACCAGCATATACATTTGTATCTATATTGATTGTTTCGTCACACCTGATGTCGGATTAAAGCCGTTTGTCATAATAGAAACTTAACCTGACAGCAGCTGGAAGTTTGATGCACATCTTACAAGTCAACAATAAACAGCCTTAACATCTGATACTGAGTATATATCTGGCTTCTCTCATTTCATTTAATTCAAAGAAAAGAGGGAGAAAAAAGATGAAGAAAAAAGAGAAAATAAATGAATGTCACTAAGGATTTACTTGTGATTTCCCATATTCCTCTGTTTTAGTCTTTATTTTTAACGTGATCTAGAAAGATGAGTACATTATTGTAAGGAGGATAAGGAGGAGACACCGGGAGAATATACAGTATATCACTAAAGGCTCTTCTATTTGGCGATGACAAACCAGGAGTGCAGGCGGATCACAAGCATTATAAATGAATAAGCCAGCTGCGGTGTAACTGTCTCTCGATTTTATACTCCTATTAATGACAAAGGAACAGATTACATCTGTCCCGGGAGCTGGCCCACACAGTGACGCGCTTCGTGGCCTCTGATGCGCGCCCTGATGGCCAGTCCGTTCTCCCAGTTGCTGAAGTGACAGCAGCTCTGACCGTCTCCGCTGCCAGGTCTTTCAGCACACTGTTTCCACGGTGGCGGGGATCATTCAGACCAATCAGACACTGTGCCTCGGCCGCAGCACATTTAAAGGCAAGGAGAGGCTGTCATTTGATTGGTGAAGACAGCACTCGGCTGTGTTAAACCCACTCATGCCTTTTCTCCTCCCTCTCTGGCACTCGCGCTGAGGAGCAGGGACGGAGGCGTGGATGCGCTCCTCTGCGCCTTGAGTTCGCCTCTCTTGGCACTGCAGGAAACTTGCAAAGTGCGCTGGTCACACCCTGTCTGCTTGGCGCAGGCCGGCGCAGGGCAGGTGCGCCTGCATCTGCACCTGGTCTACGAAATTAGAGCCCATATTGTTAACTAAAGACATTGCACACCCATTATTTATCCAGACTTGTAAAACAAACATTGGTTCAAGGAATCATGTTTTTGCTCATCTCCCAACCGGGGATCACTGCTGGAAAACTGGGAGAGACATGTCTGGTTAGTCTATGGTCGTCATGGTTACTCTGTGATACTTGTCAAAATATGCTCTCCTCGGAAGTTTACTGGGTAAACTTGATATGGATTGATCTGTGATCTGTGTGATGAGCTGAACGATCATCCAATCACAAGCTGCTGATGTTTTTGAAGGTTCTGCCTCTGAAACCATAGTTGAACCACTCTTCCTCAGATGGATTAGTAAAATTTTTACGTGGCAGATATATGGAACTGTCTGTCTCGGGGAATCAGGTGAGGCAGCCCTCAGCCACCTCACTGACTATTGTCAGTAATGTTAAGTCAAAGCATCGGAGGACAGAAAACTCTCTTATTGCATTAGTGTTAGGACGTTTGAATAATCAATCAGGCAATCAATCAATTTTTAATTAATCAGATGTAGTGGTAATGTCTTAGTGAAATTGAACTTCAACATTAGCATATATATTATAATATAATATATAATTATAATATATTGTATATTTTCAGTTTTGTTTGCTGAGGGCACAATAAAAGGAGAGGAATACAATTATCTGACTCCAAAATGACCCAGATACTGGCACACTCTGACAAACAAACATTGGTTCACTTATTTAACCCTCTGATGACTGTAAAACGTTGAGCGTTAACAATACAGCAAGCAAGCTTCCTTAAATAAGAGCATGGTAACAGCCTGTCAGGCCACACAAGGATGAGAGTTACTCTGACAAACACAGCACGAAGTCAGTAATCACCATGCAGCTTGTCGTGAAATATTCCACACACAAGTTGAATCTGAACTTTTCTCCCTGCCAGAATTAACAGTATATTGCAAAGTGTTACCTTGTGAAAGTTGCCAAGACTTTAAAACTGTGTGGTTTACAGTTTCCACCCTGTGCTGCAAATTCAGATGGGATGAATGTTGCTGCTGTTTTCTGGAGGTGGGAGCCAAATAAAGATTTAGATAATATTTACAGCCGGAGGATCCACTCATCAATGCCTCCAAACTGCAACAGATACACAAAGACCTTCATTTTCGGAGAAGAAATTCATCATGTTTTTTTTTTCTTTATTTTGCAAAACTGTACCCATCTCCTCTCAAACCACAGGAGACCAAGTTTTCATTTTCCAAAATAATTAAATGCAGGCCAGTGGAGGACTGTAGACAGAAACATGCTTCCTTCAAGACAGGTGATTTATCAGGCAATGCTTTTTTTTCTAGTAATGAGTTTTGTAAGTCAGCAGTTAATCCACAAGCACAGGAACTTTTGCATCAACCAGCTAACATTCTATAGTCTGTTGTTCTATAGTCTGTTCCCTGCATTTACCAGTATTTCACTCCATTTTTGGAGCCTATCCCAGCTGTCATTGGGCGAGAGGCATGGTACACCCTGGACCTGTCGCCAGACAGACAGACATAGAGAGACAGACAACCATTCACTCTCACACTCATACCTAAGGTCAATTTAGAGTCACCAATTAACCAAACGAGCATGTTTTTGGTCTGTGGGAGGAAGCTGGAGTGCCCGGGGAGATTCCACACATGCACAGGAAGAACATGCAAACTTCACACAGATAGGCCCTGTCCGACCCAGGGATTTAACCAGGGACCCTCTTGCTGTGAGGTACGTGTTTCTGCTGCTCCACCGTGCTGCCCAATGCTGTAAACAATTGTACTGTGTTGTATTATCAAATCAACATTTTTTATAAGTTTTAGCCTAATAGTGGGTTAATTGTGAGGCTTTTGGTGTGATCATGTATTGGCATGTACGACTGTCTGCCCCCAGATACTGTATCTCCCCCCAGCGACAAAGATCCTCAGTTCCTTTATTGGCAGTCATATGTACTGGTGCCATGGGCCTCGAGCAATCTAACTCTTTAACATAATAAAACGAAGACTCTGATCTGTGTCGACTATGTGCAAATCACCTGGCTTACTCTTTCAACCAGGTAAGGTCGCAGAGGAGGCATTTTTTGCATTGACTGAATATGTCTTGGCAGACCCCTTGCCAGAGGCATAAATGCCATCACCAGGTACCTCAGAGTGCTCTTAATGAGTGTTCTTGTTGGCAGGTAATATTGGTAATATTCAAGTATCTTTTCAGAATCAGTATGAGGTTGATCAGCCCTATCCCTCACCCCCACTGAGTCATCCAGGACTATAACAAGTTCTATAGGTGTCCTTGGAGATTGTCTATAGGTGCATATTAAATTTCAAGATCCTTTATTTAGCAGCTTGCTCCAAGCTTGCTCCGTTAAAAGGAGAACATGCAGCCCTGCTGGGAGCCCTTAGGCTTGCAGAGCAGCTGACCTGTCTAATTCATTGTCTGAAATCCTGCATGTCCGTCTTGCCAAATTCTATTGTTAAACAACTTCACTCAGCTAAATGCTCAACGGCCCAATCAGTGAAGAAAGGCAGGAGCTGCGTGACAACATCAGAAAGTAACTGCATGTTTGTTTCTTCTGAAGTGGTCTCAATATCTGCTTTATTTTCCATTATCAGAAATAGACTTAATTTATTCTTTGAAAGATGAGCAAAGAAAGTCACTTGAAGCTTGTTTTACAAGGAATCATGTTTTTGCCCATCTCCTGACCGGGGATCACTGCTGGAAAACTGGGAGAGACATGTCTGGTTAGTTTATGGTTGTCATGGTTATTCTGTGATACTTGTCAAAATATGCTCTCCTCAGAGGTTTACCGGGAAAACTTAAAATGGATTGATATGTGATCTGTGTGATGAGCTGAACGGTCATCCAATCACAAGCTGCTGATGTTTTTGAAGGCTCTGCCTCTGAAAACATTTTTGAACCACTCTTCCTCAGATGGATTAGCAAAATTTTTACGTGGCAGATATGGAACTGTCTGTCTGGCGCATCAGGTGAGGCAGCCCTCAGCCACCTCACTAACAATTGTCAGTAATGTTAAGTCAAAGCATCAGAGGACAGAAAACTCTCTTATTGCATTAGTGTTAGGGCGTTTGAATAATCAATCAGGCAATCAATCAATTTTTGATTAATCAGATGTAGTGATAATACAATTATTTGACTCCAAAATGACCCAAATACTGACACGCTGTTTTTTAATGAAAATCACCCGTGAACACTGATTTAAAGGATATGGGAGGGAACATTCTGATTGTTTTGATAAATGATGCAAACAAGCATATTTGTGTAAAAGACAAGGCCCATTGCATAGAATAGATCTGAACTGTCACTGTGAAAAAACATTGCCAAACAACAACAAAACTGTGAAAATAATTTTAGCAGGTCTTCAGTTGCACTGTATTGCATAGGCAAAAAATAAAAATAAACATATCAACAAAATAGAATAAAATATACAGTCCAAACACAATGCAAAGCAGATGCATGTTTGTGCAATGAGAGTGTAAGTTCAAGTAAGCTGTGTTCAGGTAACAATCAAGTAATCTATCATCTTTGCACTGTATATCTGGCTTTGTACTGAGATTTTGTGTTATCAAAAGAGCTAATAATAGTCACACCTGTGCTTCATTCCATCAATATAGGGCCCTTACCGTCTCTGTTGGTGTTTCAAAAGGTACCGAAATGCTGCTCACTCTCTCAGTTTTTCACTTCTTCTTACCTACTCTTTTGTTATCGTTTAGGTTAAAGACACCTCCAGTTGAAAACTTTGCACAGAAACATGAATACGTTAAGGCTTAGTACTACATCCAAGAAATTGGAATATATATACATATATATATATATAATGTATATATATATATATATATATATATATATATATATATATATACATATATATATATATTCATATATATATATATATTGTATATATATATATATATATATATATATATATATATATATATATATATATATATATATTCTTTTTAAAAAATAAAGTAAAACAGAATGTTTCTGGTGACCTTGTCCTTGGACTCGTGTATCTAAATATTTTACATTGGCTTTCTGGTGAAGTCTTGCTCTCAGACTGACTGGCATATTGGATTCCTGAGATGGAGATGTCAGAGCTTCCATGGGGGTTTGTACAAAGTGCAAACTCAGGTCATTTGTCTGTTCATCTGAGGGTGGTACATGACACGACCTTAATGGAAATGATTCTTTTATCTGAAGTACTGAAGTATTTCAGAGGGGCTGAAGAAAATCGCTCAAAGAGCTCTTTATTCAGGTGGATGGACAAAAAAGGAGAATGCTGGTTTATTTGTTGATTTTGTGTTAGAAAAGAATGAGCACTGTACCTTTTTTACTTTGTAAACTACACATCAGACATGTTTCTTCCAGACCTGTTATAAATGTTAGCCATTTTTGAAAACATTTCCCAGTTTGGAATGCTTCTACATTGTTTTATAAATTTCTCATAATACATACATACAATACATACTCATACACATGATAAGAATACTCTTCTGGTGCCAAGTGAGCATGACTTCAGAAAACAGTTAAAATAAGTGGATTTGCTCTTATTAATTGAACACATTGCAGTCACTTAAAACCAATGTTTAACATGTCTCAGCCTGTTTTGCTTTTGCTTACCACGACTGTACCTGTGTCATAATGATGAAGCTGCTAACAGAAAAAAAGAACAGTACACATGGAATAATGGAACATTAACACGCTAGCTGAACCCAGCCTGACAAATACTTCCTTTCAAATTACAAATTACCCTTTTTTAAATGCATACACATGGGTTTTGAGCGAGTGAGTACAAATATGGCCTTGCAGTGATCAAGACTGTTTCCACAGCTTTTCTGTGCTGCACCAGGCACGCTGACATTTATTCCAGAGGTTTAAGGGTGATTAGAAGCCCTGAATATGAAGGGGGTGTCATCTGTCTCTTTGGTCATGTTTGCTGAGCTTGCAGTTTCTACCTCAATAACTCAACCCTTGAGCTAAGAGAAGAAGATCCTCTTTGACAGGGATCAGCTCCATCCACACTTCAGTGAACTCTAAGGGATGGAGCTTCGATGGGCGACCAGCGATGAGAAAATCATGGAGTGGAAAAATAACAAAACATCACTAAAGAAATTGTGGATACTTGCCTCGTGAGCTGCCTTGCCAAAGCAAGGTAACTGTCAAAAAATTGCGCCTGTCCCCTCAGATAACATATACAGGGTCAAGAAGACCTAACCAATCAAACAGGAAGACACCATAATGACAGTACAACATGATAGTAGAATATAAAACTTTATTCCCCTCATTTTCAGCCAAGGAAAATGAGAATTTAGCAGTCAGTGGAAAGGATAAGCTAGTTTTCAAAATATTGCTAGAACTCATCTTCTCAAAGATCCCGGTCTTTGGTTTCCAACCTGGGGTCTGGGTCCCCTGTCAAAATCAGGTAAACATGTTGATTGAAGCAGTGGTAAAACTCCTACTGAAGTCTTTGGCTATGAAAGAGTGTCCATGGGTCTACTCCTTATACATTTTATATCAGAAAGCCATGTTTGTTGTATTTATTTATTTTTGTTCATGTGGGTCTTTGTGGCTCAACACCTCTTAAGCCCTTTACAGTACATTTATGCAAAGTGCCATAACAAAACTCCACTGTCATTATCCTTCAAGATGGTCACTTTGATTTCATAAGAGCACAATACTGTTGTTAATTCATAGAGCAAGACGGCTTAAGGAAGCAAACCCACAGAGCTGTGTTTCCCCAAGTGGCTCCATGTGCTCCATGTTAAGCTTTCTTCCTTGATACTTGATGGCATCTCCAGCTGACTTTCAGATGCACTCCAGCTATTATCAGGTTGGGACCCATTACCACCAGGTACTGATAGCATGGACAAAATTGTCTTTTTTAATGTAAAAAAACAAACATAAAAAGCAATAATATCTATTCAAATATTTATATGTTGAAGATTCATCCCAAAAGATATCAAGATGTACACTGCAAAATCTACACTAGGCTAAATTTTTTTACAAGATCAAGAGATTTTTTGAGCATTAAGCAAATGTGGAAAACAGTTCAATAGCCCATTACTCTGGTCATGAAATCCTTAAGGCTAGTGATTTACAAAGTGCAAGGTGGGTCTCCCCAGGCAATGAGTGAGAAAGCAAACCTGGAAATACAGTATATTCTGCTTAGTCAAATTGTGCTTTGTATGGGGTAAAATATTTTCAAGGGAGCATATTCTGGGGTAAACTGAGAAAACAGATGATTGCTCCTTCTTTTTTTCTTTTGTAAATTTGTTGTGATAAAAGAAAAAATCTATGGCGCCACAGTCTGTAATTGTTAAGAGTTACTGGCTCTGTTGGAGATGTATTTTCAAAGAATCCAAGATAATTATATTCTAAATTTGATTGAAGATTGTCATTTTGAAGCTGTTATGTTCATTTAGTGCCTTAAGGTTGAAGACAGAAATAACAAAAAAAAAAACCCAAACATTTAAAACAAGACAGTAAAGTAGTAATTTACTAAGACTCACAGAAATCCATAAATTCCTTTTCTGTTTTTTTAAGAAAAGACAGATATGAAAAAGATGGGAAAAAGTAATAACAAGAAAGAAATGCTTTTTCAAGTGTGTGATATTTTATAAATAATTACTGATCAAAATGATAAGATATTAATAAATAACTTTACTTTTCCGTTAATGTTGTGTGTGTGCACTTCTTCAGACGATCTAATGCTTTAGTTTGAGGCTGACTGGAGCCTGAGCCAAGACCAACAAGAAACTCAATATCTGTTTCTATTTTAGTTACTCATCCATTTTATATTTAAACAAGGATAGAGCAAGTGAAAAAGCCACAGTGAACAACAGATTATGATGCCACCAGGAATGTTGTATGGACTATCACTGAAACTATAAAAACAAAGGGTAGGAAAAAGGAAATGAAGCATAAATACAGATTAAGGTAAATCTGTTTCTAAGAATCACAAAAGCCAAAAACTCTAACAGCAACAAAACAACAGCAGAAAATATACTTCATAACAGATCTCTTAGTTTACTGCTGAGCAGCAAGAAATCTGTCTTGTTGACACATTTACTCAGGCATTTCAGCAGGCATCCCAGCACTGAAAAATAATGACGACAGTCAAGTCAAAACAAATTGATTTGCTCCTAATCTGCATATTGATTGGGAACTTCATCAGTTTCTCTAATGAGCTCACAAAAAGACTTTGATGATGAGATTGGTGATTATGATGGAGCTGCCGATCTGAATCACTCTGCTCTTCAAATCAAGAACCACACATATTTAAACATAATTATTAACACTTTTTTCAGATCTTGAAGAGGAACAGCTCTGTGAAGATGTTTGCAATTCAAGACCCTTGTATCTTCTTCAAAATGTAATAATTAAAGTAATGGTAGTTTTGATTGTGCATTCGATGCGGAATGGCGTGTCAGTAATTATACAACAAGTGAGATTCATGTGAAAAGACCAAATATAAAATCAATGAAAAGGTGTTTCTTCAAGAGTGACTCCTGCTTCACACTGCCAGCCTGAGTTATGTGCCACAGCTTAATGATCCCAGTATCATGGTGAGCAGCATGGCTCAGGCTCTGCAGCTTCAATACAGCTTTAAAAAAATCTGGAGAAAAGAGTGCACACCTACTTAGAACACATGAAAGGTTGACAGAAAATTTGACAGAAAATGGATGGATGGATGGATCAAGCACTAAAACGTGATGTGAACTAACTTTGCATAAGTATAAGATTGACAACCAATCTACTGTCTACACAGCATACATTAAATATGTATTACTCTGCATCAAATGTCCCCCAGTAAAAAAGATCAAGGCCCGTATTCACAAAGCATTTTATCTTACCACGAAGAGGACACCTAAATGACACTAGAAGTTCCTTACTATGAGTTTTCTCTTTTAACCTATTCACAAAGCTGCTGAGACTAACTCTTACTAAGGAATTCAGAGAGCTCTTAAGATAAAAGAAAGGGGTGGAGCTGACCCTGTTGCTGTGGATGATGTCATGTTTCAGGAACCACTTGACTTACAATGCCTACAGTGATTGGCTGATTAAACACTGAATCAAGTAATATAGTGATAGTCAAGTATGTGTTCTGCTAATTTTAAGCAGCTGTATCTGGTGAAAGGATTAGCAGATACACATATAAGCAGCCTCTTAATGGCTGGGACTCCCAAATAACCACGTCAGAAAAACATCAGGCAAAAGGAAGTGTAAACCAAACTGGAGGCAAGACCAGCTTTTCCTCCTTGCCCAACTTGTCCATGAAAGAAAGAACATTATCAAAGGAAAATTTGGATCTGGGATAACTTCGCAATTGAAAAAAGAAGCATGGGAACAACTTTGCTTACAAATAAATGCAGTGTTCCCACTTTTGACAGAATCACTGACTGTGAGAAACGTTGGTTCTCTTTACAGTCTCAGACAAGGTCAGAGATTGCAGAAATCAATAGACAAATCACTGCAACAAGCAAGACTGATTATCATCAAACAAAACCTAACAATCTATTTGGTGTGTTCAGTAATTAGCAGAAATGCTACACATAATTTAACCTTGCTAATTGTGCCATTACAAATTTTATTAACATGTGAGCTTTTATATTTGTATTTCAATTATTAGGATGAGGCTCTGCACCAAAGCCACAGGGTTGTTTCTATTTGTTGGTGAAGTGATTGCATCTTTGACTAAATCTATTACCATCATTATGCCCTCCCGATTGGGGCGGTACTTTTTCAGAAACTCATTGTTATTGTATCTTTCCAAACTGTTCCCATGATCATGAGGTGGATTGCCAGAAGCAGCCATGCTGAGATTCTTTCTGAACTGGTCTTAGTGACTTAGGAGTCCTCTTTACTACTTCTAACTTCTCACAGGTTTAGGAGCCTGTTTTAGCGCTAAAATGATTTGTGAAATACTTTTAGGAGAGAAGTTTAAGACCCAAATTTAGGACTGACACGCCCATTATTTTTGAGAGTTTCTCCTATATCGGCAAGTTAGAAGCTCTTTTAGCCTTAAGATGTTTTGGGCCCAAGTGTTTTGTACAGGTGGAAGAAAAGACATGTGGGACAAATAGTCAACTTAAAAGCTTGTTTACAGCACTCTGTGACCCAAATTAAGTGTTAAAAGTGAAAGTGAAACTTTCTTTTACCACCACATTTAACAAATGGGATGGAATGTCAGGGGACAAAAATGTGCATCAATTGCACAGCTTTTCCTGGGCTGTGCAGTTTTGAGGTGAGTTGCTCACAGACATTTTTGACACTAGAGGTGGGAGAAAAAAAATCAATACTTCATAGTATTGTGATGTTTGATGTTACAGTCATATCCCCATGTTAACTTTGTGTCCTGTCTTGTCATTTCTAGTTTATTTATTTGGAAATATCTCTCCCTCGTCTATCATTTCAGTTTTTTTCCTGCCATCTCCTCTCTGTGTCTCCCTGATTGTTGACTCCCGTCACCTGTGTTCCTTTCTGTTTCACCTGTGTCTGATTACCTCTTGTGTGTGTTTTTAAACCCTGATTATCCTTTGGTTCCTTGCTAGATTATCTATGTATCTTGTGTCACTGGTTTCCAGGATTCTTCCTTGTGTATCCCTCCATGTTCGTGACTTTAAGTATATTTTAACTGTTCTATTGCTTGCTGATTTTGATAAGTCGGCCTGATCTCGGGTCAGTATTTTGCATACTAAACTATTTGCAGATTTGAATTTTTTAGACTTTTGACTTGGTGACTGGTGCTTTTGAGTCCTTTCTGATAGTTATATCACTTTCATTCACGGCTGCCACATATCAACATTTTTTAATGTATTAACTTCCAGTATTTATTGAGGCTTTTGATTCAGAAGAAATACAATAATTTCCTTGCTATGTCCACACAATGGCTCGGTTGAGCCAGTTAAGAGTGACGTTTATTGTGCTGTAGAGTAAACAATCATGGCCGTGAAGAAGAGAGATCAAAGGAATGCATAGTTCTCATTTAAATTTGCATGTGGACATATTTTGGACATGACACATGGGACACGTAAGAGTAAAACCAAGTGGACATAGAATTTATCCCACATGGTACCACCCAGGGATAGCAAAAGCCAAAGCCAAGCTAACACTAAATGGTCTTGAGCTGAAATAGCTTTACACCACAGGTCACACTTACCCATTCAAACCCATTCGCTCTCACATTCACTCACTGATGGTTCAGAGTTTCTAGATAGTTTTTCCATCAGTATCTCTAACACATTCACGCCCATACACCACTGGGAGCAATTTGGGGTTAAGTGTCTTGCTCAAGGACACATCGCCATGTGTAGCCTGGACGTGGCCTTGAACCTGCAAACTCTTGATCATTGACCAAGCACACCAGTGGCAGCTGGTGAAAAATATTCTTGGTGGGGCAGTACTGTGCAACACTCAGTTTTTAACAACCATCCCACTACGATTCGACACAAACTACAGGATACCAGTGCTTTGTAAAAGTGTTATTATTAATTCCAAATAAAAATAACAGATTACAGAATGGTGCACACACATATCAGACACGCACACACATAAATAAATGGTCAACCATATACTGCCGAAAAGCTCACATAACCTACATACAAAGACATAAGTAAGGTGAACATGTGTACATGTATAAATTAAAAATGACTTTATACAGAAATGAGTAAGGGGATCATGTGTGCATGTGCAAATTAACAATTACTATATACAGAAATGAGTAAGGGGATCATGTGTGCATGTGTAAATTAACAATAACTTTATACAGAAATGAGTAAGGGGAACTTGTGTGCATGTATAAATTAACAATTACTATATACAGAAATGAGTAAGGGGAACATGTGCATGTGTAAATTAACAATAACTTTATACAGAAATGAGTAAGGGGAACATGGGTCTAATTGTACACATTACTTTTCCTCCACATAAAAAATCTACTTCTCTTTACCTATTTTCAAGTCCTCCCAACTCTGTTATTCGTTGAACATGAACGAATTGTTTGATGATACGCCGAAGTGACGGTAAAATGCGGGTTTCGGGGATATCACAAGTTGACACTGTCGAAAGTTTGACATTTTGATCAGGCATCTAAGATAGTTACCAATATATTACCTTCAGTATATTTACGCTGTCAAATAAGTATGTAATTCTTCAAAATCTTTCGTTGTCATGCTAAATGTTGTGAAGTCACTTCCACCACTAAGTAAGTAAATGAGTGTAAAGAGCTAATTTTTGTGTATAATATGGATTCGGGAGATGTTTGGATAGTAAACAAAAGGGTCCTTTAAAGGCACGCCCCCCTCACATCTGCCTGGACTGTCACCAGTTAATCTAACACCAGTTAATGCAGCACACCGGCACCGACACGAGCCCAATTAAACCAAGGGGCGATTTCAGAAGCGCCCTTCAGAGATTATTTTCAACGATGCTGATTGGCCAAATTCACGTTGATATGCGCTTATCTTGCCCTAGCAACAGTCCCTTATTGGCTATTCGTCACTGTCTGATGGGCGCTTTTTCCAGCGCCCATCAGACACGGAGGTAGAGATGAGCGGGCTTACTTTTGTGTTACATTAATGAAAATTAATTACTTTATATATTAATATGTATATATTTATGTTTATATTTATATTTATATTGCACATTTAAATAAGTAATTTTTGGTAATATTCATTTTTTCAAAATAAAGTAAATACATTTAATATCACATTCTCCACTGGGGGGTGGGGGGGTGGGTACCCTAGCGCCCTCTATTGGCCAGCCGCCACTGAAGCACACTTTCCCACTGCGCCACTGACGCTCACTATTAACGAGCCAGCAAAAATGCAAAGTTCCCTTCCAGTTCTGAGCAATCTGAAAAAATCCCACTCTCTCTACAACTTTATGCACAAAGTCTGAAGGCCTCATCATGTTGTGGAAAACAAGGGCTTTTGTTTACATGCCATTTCCTAAGAGTTACTTCAAAGACAGCAGCACTTAAGCTCTTCAGAGCAGTGAACCTTAAAGCTGAATAGAGGCTGAGGACAACAGGGCTTTATCATCATTCCTAAGTTCTACTACTTTTTTAAATGTATTTTTGGGGGCATTTTGTGCCTTTATTGATGCGAGAGAATGACAGTGGATAGGCTTGCGAAAGGGGAGAGAGACACTCTGCAAACTGACCACAGGCTGGATTCGAACCGAGGCCAGTAGAAGTATGTATATGGGACGTGCCTGGTTGCTAACTGCTTTGCCAAACCGGCACCCTGATTTCTACTACTTTTTTTAAATAACACTTAAGTGACATGATGAATATGCATATACTTTTTGTTTTGGGATGTAAATGCTACAGTGTCTGAAAATGGCAAACACCGTACAACTTTGGCTTTTGTGGTTTCTAACTGAGTTAGTGGTTAAGTACCCCAAAATTGGCATAGTGTTAAATATTAAGGATAGTGATACAAATAGACCATGATTCCCACCCCTATTAGATACTCACTTATGATTTAGTTTAATAAGCCTGATTTACCACTGATGATTCACCACAAAAATGTACATGACATGTATGTATGTAAATATAAATACCTTTACATACTATTGAAAGAAAATTTGATCAGAGAGTTTAAGCTCAGACTACAATCTTTCTCAATCAGCTGGTTCACAAGGTATTTTTTTCTTATATTTGACATAATCTGTATCTATTAGTGAAGTTTATGTTTAGTTTTACTTCAGTTATGTCAATAAAATGTATAACAAGTTGATAAAAAATGCTTGACGAGATGGACCTCATCACATTTCATCATCTGGTGAAAGGTGTTTCAGTGTCTTTTTAATGATAAAGCCGACAAATGGAAGAATAAAACAAGAGCAACAGAGCAAACCCACAGCTCTCAAGTATTCCACTACAGAGAATTTACATTTTTATGAGAACTGTTTCAGTGTGCCCTCATTCCCCTGTGTGTTATAATCCCATACCTTTAACAAAGGCTTTCACTCCCTGGGTATAAGTGTCCCTTGGTGTCCCAGAGCAGAAAACCAATTAAAGACTTTTCCAGGGTCCATTCACCACCCACTTGTCAGCTACCATTTCAAAGCACACTGCTACTGTGCATTTAATACTAAGGCCTGTTACATAACAGCACTACATACACCATCCTTTCAGTATTTACTGATAAACTGTTATATGTTCTTGATAAATAATTAAACCTTACAAACTTCATCAAATTTTCTAACTTTTAATTTGAGAAAAAAATATTGATTGCTCAGCTCATGAGGAAAAAGCATAAGATACATATCTTAGCTTGTGATTTGGTGAACAGCTGTACATAATTCTACTTCATGATACCACTGCTGTTTTTGTTCAAACCAAGCACTCTAATATCAGACACACCCATCACACAGAGTGGATCATCAGCAGATTGAGCGGAAGAGATGGATCTAAATAATCCATATAACTGACATGGAGACAAGTAAAGACAAAAAAACCCTCTTTTCTACATATCTTACACTTCATGGTTTCACTGAGTTCTAAAACTTTTATAACAGACAACTGTCCTCTCCTGTGAAGCCTCACTGTCTCCCTCTATGTCAGACTACACACAGTATGATGCACAGCAAAGATAGTGAATTAATTAAAAGACAGACCTCCCACTCTAATTAAAGCTAATGCACTGAAACAGACATAAACCCTTCCTCATCTATCATTTGGAAAAAATCTTTGTTTAATGTTACTTTGGGTTTACATTATGTTTAAATATGTATTTCACACATAAATATTCTGTTTAAGAGTAGCCAACATTTATGCTGTTGGTCACTTTCCATGTTGGTTGGTTGGTTTTAAAAACTTTAGACCAACTTACAGGATACAAAATGTCATAAAGACAATGCAATAATCATTCATTCAGGAGTAAGGATATTTTCATTCACTCAAAAGTATCAGTTTTGAGGACAGGAGGTTTGTGCCTGACAGCAAAAAAAATACTGATATTTCACAGAGCTTTCAAAAGCAAACACAATAAAAAAATGTGTGAAATCGCAGGAAAACAAACACCCTCCCATCCCCTACTCCAGGGGTCGTCAACCTGCGGCTCTGGAGCCGCATGCGGCTCTTTTGCCCCTCGCCAGTGGCTCTCTTGATTCAGAGGACAGAAGAGCAAAAAACTTCTTCTTTGACTTGCATTAAAGTCTAATTAATGATGTTATTTCTGCATGTTTTAGCACCATCTGACTTTTTTCTTTTAATGAAAATGTCTCTTTTTTTACATCGTTAACTTTGCGTCATGTGTGCACCTCCCATGACCTCTGCGTGACCTGCAGCAGGTCGGAGTGAGAGCAGGACGCTGACTTAGCTGTGAGCTCACTTGATGTTCATTTTAAGTTCTGATGAAGATGTTTTGATGAACTCTCATACTTTCAACTGCTGCTGTGAAGGGATTCAAACTTTTTAAACAGAGGCATGTCGGCGATAAAGCTTTGGAAAAGACGAGAGACATGGGGAGACGATAATTCAGCGCAACTGTGACGGCGTTGTTAAAGCGGGGGATTTTTACACAAAGATATCAGATGGATGTTTTTTTATTACCATTTCTGTGTTATGATTGCAGTCAGTCTCTCCCCCTCACATTATCTCTCATTCACTAACTACAAACTCAGGTATGAGAGTAACTGTGTTGTATGTATATCTGACAATTTTTTTATGACACGTCAAAATTGGCATGAAACTAATTATTGAGTAATTATGTGGGATAAGTTTCTAAAACACTGATGAGATGTCGAAAAGCACCTCAAAATTCATAAGACTACTTCATGATTATGATAAAATTGTGCATTATAATGATCAGAATGCAGGAAAGAAATTATTTCGGTTTAAAATGTGAGGGGAAGACCTTCTGACCCCCATCTCACCTGATGATGTCAAATAAATATTTATGATTTCTCCACTACAAGTAAAATCTGATTCTGTGGGGAAAAAACGGAGTAACAACAATAGCAAAATAAAAAAAAGAAAATAACAGTGTTAACAGGGTTATGTTAATTGAGGGTTATTTTTTTGTTGACAAACCTGAAAATTAAAGTAAACACACCATTGTTGTCATTTTGGTTGGATCAATTACTGAAAAATAACATGGTATAACACTAATGTCAAGTTAAAACAACAAAAGTGCATTGCTCCTTATAGAGCAATCATTTGAGGTGGTAAAGCAGTTTGCTTATAGATCTAATGTCATTATAATGTAGAGTGTTGCTGTTGTCATTTTAAGGTTCAAATGTGTTTTGCGGCTCCAGACAGATTTTTTTGGTGGGCGTGGTGGGCAAAATGGCTCTTTTGATTAGAAAGGTTGTCGACCCCTGCCCTACCCCCTTAAATCCAATACTTAGAAAGGGGTAAAATAGACAGCAAGAAGTTGAATCCCGAGACAACTGTGGCCTTTCTGTGTGGAGTCTGTGCATGAGTGGATTCTCATGTTGGACACCGGCTCCCTCCCACAGACCAAAAGCATGCTGATTGACTGGGGGCTCCAAATTGGCCTGAGGTTTGAGTGTGAGTCTGGATGGTTGTCTGTGTCCATGTGGCCCTGCGATTAGCTAGCAGCTGGTCTGGGTGTACCCCCATGATCCTGAAAGAAAAACAGAAAACACAAACATGTTTTCAATATTTAAAAAAAAAACTGGTTTAGCATATATAACAGGATTGAGGAATACTGTACTGAAGTCACTTTTAATACCTAATTTTAAGCTGGCTCACTGGGCTTCTCTGGGATGTAAGAATCAATCAAGTATTCAACCCCTAAAATTTTTTTTTTGTCCATGAATGCAAATATTAACTAGAATTTGATGGTTATCAAAAACTATAAACGGCTTTCTTGTTTTTTTTTAAGGAAAACAGTACATTTGAAAAAAAAAATGGATGACAACAATAATTTTAAATCACATTTAAGATGTTATTTTGGTGAAAGACTTTCTACATACTGGTGGGATAACCTTTACAGAAATATAAAAATGATTATTCACATACAGGCAGCCTTTTGTTTGCAGGATGAGCTCTTTCTGAAGAAAATCTTGTTACACTGAATTGTTTTCAAAATGTATTTTTGTAAATAATGTTACATTTATGCCTATAAGAACCGTATTCATGCTCATGGGGTATGACTATAGACCATCAGTCATCTCTCACCACCTCACTGTAAGCCCTTTTTGGAATTCATATATCAAAATGATATATGAGTGCAATTGCTTGAATATGTGTTGACATAACTGGGACACTGTTCCATTTATAAAGGGAATACCAGAATGATTGCATATCTTTATATTCTAACTTTTTCTGGGCAACAAGTCAGATGATAGTTAGGTGATATATATGTGAAAAAAATAGAAATATTTCTTGTACAATAAACCAGTTCACACAAATGCCTCTAATATGATTTCTAAATAAAAAACAAAACAAAAGAACACTTAAAAGTTTAGGTGGGGCTTGGACACCAAGCACTGTTTTTTTTTGTTTACTTTAAAGGTCCCATATTTTGCCTCTTTTCTGCAGTTTAGCATGGTCCTTGATGTCTTCATGAAACATTAGTAACACGCTTTGATCCAAAAAGCTTATGAATCAAACACAGCTGCTTTCTTTTTCCATGCTCACATATCCCTCTGTTCAGAGCCGCTGGTTTTGGGGGCGTTCTGAACACACACAAACTGCAAATTCAGGCCACTTACCAGATGACAGCGAGGCTCGTTTTTCCCAAACATCACAGGCTAATGCACATCATGCTAACCTGGGCCCAGTCACTGCAGTAGTCACCGCAACTTAGTTTACATTTATGCAGTCTGCTAAATACAAGTTTTATTGTCTACTCTCACATTTTGTGCGCTGGAGAGAATGCCAAATACCAAAAAAAGTGTTCAAAGCCTTCAAAAGTGATTTTTGTGCCCTTTAAGTTACTGTGTAACTCACAAAATGTTTGTTGGATTTTCAAAATTGAAAGATTTATAATCAACAGTTATGATCTTATAATAACTGTTATTCTTTGAGAGAATTTCCCTCGAACTCAAAGTATTTTGCTGTGCTGTATGTTAGCATAATCGATACTGAAGACTATGGTTTGTTGATAACTCAGATATCTATAGTACTGAATGTGTTCAAATGTGTACCACAGAGAATCACTCTTACCTTGATAATCAACAGAGCATTGTGAGTACTGGCTGAAGTTCATCTCGTCAGACATTGTGTGTTTCATTCAAATGAATGCAAGAATTCTGGATGGCTCCAAGAGATTAAATAAAAACAGATAGTGTTTGTCAGTACCAACAAGAACACAAGGAAAGCCTCTGTGGAAACGACTCTAATCTAGTTATCTGGCAAGTTCCCTCTGATAATGGTTAATTCATTGATTTTTAGATTGTGTTCATGGACTTTCTAAAGCAACATTTGTTCACACAAATGTTGGCACTGGACTTATCAGAGTTTACTTTGGGCTCTAAATAGGCAATGCTTTTTATGCCATCATATCAAATATTTTCACAGTGGAATCTCTTCTTATCCTCTCCAAATTGTATCAAACATGGGCAATTTAGCAAAGCCAAGTCTAAAACTATATCAGTCAGCCTTTCTTTAACACCAGTTCATTACAAGTGTTATCTGATGACATCAGGTGTAAATGTATATTTTTGTTGATGAGTTAATCTTTGGAAAAACAACATATGGGGACATTATTACAAAGCATTTACTTTTTTTATTAAACCGTCTTCAGCCATATTCCCTCATGATCTTTTCCCCAAGAACTACAGGTCAAAGCTTCAATATATTCTTAAGCATATCGTTACTATTATTACATTATTACCTTGTCCCTGGTTTAAGACATCAATGGTTCTGTTGAAATTTTAGATACAGGACAAAACTTAAATCCTATTATGATAAGGATCATAGAAGGGCAGAAGAATCATACATAGAAAGTACTGACAATAATGTGGTACTGTAATCCAAATCAACCCCTACCTCACTCCAGTCCACCCAGACTGCATGATGGTACAAATTATTAAACATGTAACCATTTTACTTTTACCTCTGACTTCTTGCTTAAATTTTATTGTGTACATACTATTGGTAGTTTCATTTAGCAATTGAATTCCCTGTTTTAAACATAACACCCAATTAATGGCAATTTGAAGTCTGATGGTCCTAACCTTAAACATGATTCATGTTCTTGATTTAACCTTTAATGCCTGAGAACACAAATTACAGCCAGAAAATTTGAATTTTTGGAGCTGAAATGTTTATTTTACTTTCTACTGAAATTATAAAAAATCTAAAATTTCCATAAAATTGAACACATATATTTGTGTTTCTCACTTGATAAATTAGGTGCTTTTGGCAACTGATAACCCATTTGGATTTATTATTTACCTGATTATATGCATACATTTTTTTTATTTTTTTTGTAATTTGTTGATCGTATTGATTTGATACAGGCATCATAAAAATATGTATCAAATATGATACATAGGGCGCTATAGGGTTAAGACATGGGAGGCCTTGGCCCACTTTGGAACAGTAAATTAACTTTGTTAACATCAAACCCTAAAGATTATTTGGACAGTAATTATGACTAGCCTTGAATTATGTCAGTGGTGCAGCGGGTTAATGCACTTGCTTTGATGTCCTTATAATGACAATTGCTGAGCAAAAATGGTTGTTCCCCTATCTCCTGATAACTTCAGCAAAATCCATCCAATAGTTTTTTGAATAATTTTTCTAACAAATAAACAGACAAAGGCAGGCAAACACAACCTCCTTTACTGAGGTAAATATCATGTTAATTTGATGTGGTGATCCCAAGAGGCATGATGGCTTTAGGCTGTATATGCATTTGTATGTTAGCTTAAAACCCTATGAGGAATTGTCTTGAAACTTTGCAAAAATGTCCTCTCTGTCTCAAGGATGGAGTGGTATTGAAGGTCATGTATGAACAGTCAAGGTCATGGAGTTTCATGTTATCCCTTATGGTACGGCCACACCGCACGCAAATTCACAAAGACGCGCGTTGAGATTACATAGAAAGTCAATGCAAAGACGTGTTTGGACGCAGATTCGCCCCAGGCGGCGCATTCGACACGTTTGTCGCGGCGCATATGAAGCGTCCGGCCATCTGCTCCTGCTCAAACCCCGCTGAAAGATGGAGGAGAGTTTGATCTGCATTGTTTGCCATCATTCAGAGCTATACGATTCGACGTGTGCACTCTACAGAGACCGGAACAAAAAGGAGCAGGCTTGGGTGAAAGTCGCTGAGGAGACAGGTTTTGAAGGTAAGTTCTGTAAATATTCATTTCTAGCTGGATTTGCCTGCACGGGTCATCACTGACTCCGACTGGCTCCGGCTCTCTACTCCGCCTGCGCAGTGACGTGCGTTGCCCCTCAGCTTGTCAAAGTGGTTCAGTGTTCAGCCTCGGGCATTACGCGCTGCACGTCACAGGCACTACGCGCGTTTAAATATGCCAATTCGCGTTCTGTGTGGTCGTAGCTTTACAGGTAAACACTGAGTATGTGTAATAAATTATATATCAGAGCATTTGTTTAGAAATTCAGTTTAAAGTTCATAAGTGGATGGAGAGCTAAGAAGCAATGTTTTTTTTCAGCACTCCTGAGCACTCAAGCTAGCAGAAGCATCTCTCTGAAACAGGAAAAGATGAAAAAATGGATAAATGGACAATTGATGTCATAACCCCTATTGTTAAGAAAAAAAAGTTGAGTTGGAAATCAGGCCTGTAATCTTCAAGTGTGTGTCCAGCATAAGGCAAATGGCTTATTTTATTGTCCGTAACATAGTTTTTGGCCACTTGGATTAATAGAAAACACAAAGCATCACAGATCAAGAGACATGTTTACTGTAAAGGAGGTTTGCATTGCCCTTTGCTGCTCCGTAAAGTTAACACAAGATGCTTTCTTTCCACAGTTGCTGGTAAAGCTGGCAAATGGCTTAAGAATTATTATTTTTTCAATCCCTGTTATTTTTTTCTGCATATTTTGGGAAACCCTAGGTTATAAGTAAGGGACTGGGGTGGTTACAAAGTGACAGAGGTGGTGTTTTTTTTGTTTTTTTTGTACTTTTTTTCCCCCAGAGATAATCTCTTCACCATGGCAACAACAGTGCTGCGTTGCCCAAGGCCAGCTTACTGATTTGGCTCTTCACTGCCAGTATAGCGGGCAGCCAGTCATTGCTTGTGCAGAAATAACTGTCACTGCAGCATCTCCACTCAATAGCTCTCTGCCCACACTCAATTCCTGCTATTCACATTTGAAAAATTCAGTACCCACACCTGGCAGCTATCAATGGCATTAAGGTTGCATGAATGCTGCCCACTGAAAATAAATTAAGACATATAAGAAGAAGGCACTGTCATGCCATGCTGCGATCCATCTATCCGATTATGCCGTGTTTTTAAAGAGGGTGTCATCTTTAAGTCTATTTTCATTTTAACCTAAGGGTCATTTTTCTATTGTTGAGTGCCTGTGTGGTTTTTGGTCACCATGATTCAGCCCTGAGGGAATGTTAGCTTATGAATCATAGCCTGCCCGGTCTTGGGAAAATGGAGGAAGGAAATCCTGAGGATTGGCTCACATAGAAATGACTCCACAGATAACTATTTTTTCTTCTTCTCAAGGGCTCTCTAATGGGTCACTTAAGGTCAAGTGTAGCAAATCACCTGTACCTAAGTGTTGACATTTACCACTTGTGCAGTGCTTAGGGAGCACTGGGAGATCTGAGGGGAAGCACAGAGGAGATCAAACAACAACAACGCAGAGTATAACCTCCCACGGGGAATCTAAAACCTCCCGTTTAATATTTAATGTCTTTGTGTTTACCTGGCCTGAGGAAACTTGCTGCTTTAATGTAATGTGCAACTTTCTTCTGCCAGATTATTGAGATGACTTCAGTTATGTATTTCAAAGGTTTTCTCTGCACCCACAGTATGAACATTTTCTCACAACATTTCGTAGCTGACCAAATCCGACATAGAAGTTCTCTACTGATCATCCCCAAGTCAAACTTAAGTCACCCCTCAGGCTGATATTCCAAGGACACACACACATGAATGCAGCCTGAACAGAAAAGAACATCTTCACTGTGACGCAGGCAAGAAATAACACTGTCTTTACTACAGCTTCATTTAACAAGGAGAAAAAAAAATAAAACTCAAGTCAATAAATAAAAGAATAATACCATGTTCTATCTGAGCACAAATCTGATGTTGCGTTGCATCATGCAGCATATCATGGCTGCTGCCTACTGCTTCTGTTGAAAGTATATTTCTATGCCCCGGGGTTCAACTTGTTCCACAAAAATGCATCAATTTCTTTAATTTTTAAAATATATATATTTCTTAAGTAAACTCAAGATATAACTTTTTTTGGCTTTTAGCTGATTATTATTATTTCATCTTATTAATTTACTTATTTAAGTCTTCTTACATTTGTTGTTCAGTGTTTTAATTCTCTGTTAATCAATCTTATTTTCCTTATCTTACTTTAGCATATTGTTCATACATTGGTTGTTTGGCCAGAAAAATATCATTTTACAATTGATTTCATTTTTTAAAATTAATTTATTGGGCTGCACGGTGGCGCAGCTGGTAGAGCACGTACCTCACAGCAAGAAGGTTTGCATGTTCTTCCCGTGCATGTGTGGGTTCTCTCCGGGCACTCCGGCTTCCTCCCACAGACCAAAAACATGCTCATTAGGTTAATTGGTGACTCTAAATTGCCCTTAGGTTTGAGTGTGAGCGTGATTGGTTGTCTGTCTCTCTATGTGGCCCTGTGATTGACTGGCGACCGGGTCAGGGTGTACCCCGCCTCTCGCCCGATGATAGCTGGGATAGGCTCCAGCCCCCCACAACCCCAAAAGGGATAGCCGGGTATAGAAAATGAATGAAAATTAATTTATTTTCCCTATAGGATTTTTTTTTCTCATTTCTCATTATGATTTTTTTGGTCATTTTAGGCTTAGCTTCAGTGTTTCCTCATTTTAATTCAAGATAGTGTTTCCTCAGTCCTCTAATTCTGTTTTCTGTTAAAATGTCATACGTGTGCGTCAGTGAGTGTGTGGGTTATGAGAGTGGGTAGGTTCTTATATTTTCTTTGTATTCAACTTTCTACTTATTATTTTTTCATTTAATTATTATGTAAAGATTTGTGCTAAAGAGAAGTGCTATACAAATAAAGTGTGATGATTATTGACACATTATATACCTGAATATTGAATATGAATATATTCCTTTTGCACCTCATCAAAATCCCTTTTCTTGCTCCTCACCATAAATTACTGCTTCATGGAGAAAAAAAATAGACAACAGAGGTGCCAAGACAAAAACGCCATGCCAGATTGCCCAGCATCAGGCCGTGTCACTCACAGGCAGTTCAGACACATTTGTTTTGCATTTAGTTGGGACATAATGTCATAATAATTAGTTATCCAACTTTGTCTTAAGATATATTAGGAAGACTTGAACTTATTACTTATGCTAAGCACCCACTAACAACCAAGAAAAAGGCACACTGGTTCAGCTTTCAAACACAACTATCTCAAGTGTTGAATCTGCTAAAGACTGGGGGCCTCATTTATAAAGCTTGCTACTCACAAACAGGACTTGTAAGTGGCGTACGCCCTTCCCATGCAAAGGTTGTGATTTATAAAAATACACTTGGCAGGATAATGTACGAACCTGAGTGCACTTGAGTCCAAAGTCCCGTTCATTTTGGTGGTGTGAATGCAAACAAACCCTTCTCAGGCACTGAGCCCTGGTCACTTTGGGAGGTGGTCTCCACTGCAGCTGCAGAGGACTCTGACACAGTTCAGTTGAGATGTGAATGCACTTGCGTGAGGATACGGGACAGAAAGTTGACGCTGCTGTGTGACATCACAGGTGCGACTCCCTACTCTCTTTAAACATGACGGCTAAATGTTGACTTTGGAGCGGAAAAAAAAGGAAAAAATATGACTTGAAATTTGGGCTGACAAGGACGTTCAAAAACAACAGGACTCCACACATAAAATTTCAGAAATTTTAGGCATCAATTCTCAAAAATGACTGTCACATGGGTATACCAGGACCATCGATCAATGCCTTGATAAGATAAAGAAGCTCCAGAAACAGTATCACAGAGAGAGGGACTTGCTACAAAAGTCCAGCAGGTCAACTGATGATGATGACATTTAACTATGTAAAATATTTGTCTCACCAACATTGAGATTATTCTCTTTCTCTGTGAAACACTACCAGCAAACTTTTGTATTTCTTACAAAACCAATTGTTCAGCTGTTCTTATCCAATGTTTTAGGTCTTAGTTAGTTTACCTAAGTCTAATGATTGTGTAATTCTCAAGTGTTACAGTACAACTCACATGAGAACACACTGGGTGCTGCCATCTTGTGAGCAAGGGGACCAAGTAGCCTCGCTGTGAATGGTGGAAGACATCGGCATGTTGATAGCTGTCCTGTGACTGACCAGTAGACTAGGACTGCGCATCCTCAGCAGAAAATTAATAAGTGTGAATGCCTAGAGAACAAGGTTTTTATTGCATCCGGTGAGAGAGAAAATCCTGTTTCATTGATAAAAACTCAGAATAAAGTTGATTTTTGAGTTGTCCAAGAGAATAAGGTTTGGGCAAAATGTGGATGCATGTGATATATAAATACATTATTTTTCCTGGAAAAAAGCATGAAAAAATGGTGTGTGTGTTGTAAATGTAGGTGTGTTATATACGGTAGTTGTACCTCCAACATGGTTTGACAAAATTAGTGTCACGGTGGCCTGGTCAACACATGACTCATTCATCCTGAAAAGGAGCAGACTGCAGGCAGGCGCTCAAAAACATTCATGAGGGACTTTGCATTGGTCATTCAGTAGCATGTGTGTGTGTAGAGGGCAGGATATGAGGTGAATCCACCTGCACAAGCTTCGAGGTGGACTGGAATTTATAAAGGGAAAAGTGCTTGCAGGTGTGTGCATGTACAGTTTTATGAATCAGATTATTTTTTCTTTTCAGATTATTTTCAACTTTTGGGCGCACGTTCACTTTTAGTATGGATCCTACACAATTTTTTTTAGAGATGAGCTCCCAGTTCTCTATGTGAGAATAACTTGTTGATGGCAGAATTTTATAGAATCACAAGACTACTTCAAGCTGATAGAAATGCTGCTGTAAGGCCAGACGCAATAATAAAATAATCAACCTGACTTATGGCCCGAACTCCCCCTGACCAAAACCAGGAAAACCTTGATAATCCTATAGTGTGAGGTACATGAGGACTGATTTTATCCTCTCAGACTATCTCAAAAGCAGATCAGGGCTGCGGTGACTCAATATGAAAATATTACATGCGTTCATTATTTATGATCAGATATCCTATATGTGTGAAGAGCACCAATCACAGCTAAGCATGAACTGTGCAACATGGAAAAGAATACTAGCCAAAAGGTTCACTATGATAATCTTTATGAATGAATTCGACTTTCATGAATCTTTAGAATAAAACAGAAATAAAAGCTGCTATTGAGCAAAAACATGGCAGTTCAAAATAGAAGCAGTTACTATACGTCTGGCGTAGCACCATATTGTAAGCTCTTGTTCATGAATATGTAATGACCTGATTACGCTGGTGCAAATAGGTATGGCTTAGGTGATTGTACTATTGTCCATTAATCAATAACCAGAGATGATTGCATTTTATTCCTTGATAGCTATTTGTTAGTATTATTTTAAACAAAATAAGAGTTGCAAATCAAATGCAAGGTGAATTTTGTCTTGTAAGATGAAATGTTCAAGTCGTATTTGCTCACCCCAGACCTTGTTTATATCTTTTATCCTAAGATCTACGGATACAATCCCATATAATGTCTGTTTTGGGAACACATTCCTTTTCCATTCTATTGAAAACCAAGCTGCCAATGCAGGAAGCACAACCAACATAGCAATGGTGACCATCATTATGAAGCAATCAGAGGTCAGGAAAGAGGACCGACTTGTCAAACTAAGTCAAAGATGAGCAATTTTTTACAGTGTATCCTAAAAGACATACTTAAAAAACTTAAAGAACAGGAGCTGGACCTCACTCACCACTGCCAAGGATTTCCCAAAGATACTTTTGAAAGAAAAAAAGAAATCTATGTCCACCATGTTTGTTGACAGTTAAGTTGGATTTGATTGTGCTAAGTTACAAGCTGTGAGAGTAGAGAGCCTTGATTTTAGTGAGTGATTCTGTATGCTGTGTTTATCATCTTGTACATCACACCAAATAAACAAAACTGGTAAATCTTTATTTATTTATCTTCATGTTAATGGCCTCTGTTGCTTTAAAAAAAAATTATATTTATGCAGATAGAGATGCAGGGAATTTTTTTTTTTTTTTCAGAAATTAGTTATGTCTGTGTTTCTGACCTTATTATTGATGATACTTATACCGACACCAAATTTGTCTTTTCCAAATGACTTGCTGTTTTCTGTGTGATGGTTAATTTAGAACAGAAGGAGAGTGAGAGAAAAAAAAAAACTTTAAAGTCTTGAAACAATTAGAGGATTCACTTTTATTGGTGGACTGGTAGATGGTTGAAGTCCTCAATATTTTTCCCACTATGAGTTTTAAATGTCTGCTTAAACTGAAGCATAGAATATGGGAGATGAATGAGTGATCTGTGTTGTGGTCCAAAGATAAGCATGTGTGTGAGTGTGATGATCAAGAGCCACAGATAAAAAGCAGTCACCACAAGCACAATTGAATGCCAAAGCTTCACTGAATAAGGATATAAAATTCACTGAACATTTTTAACGGTGCCTTCCCTGTGCTAAAGACACACCAGACAAAAAGTTTTGTTTGATGTACGAAATGTAATGACATAAAATCTTTAGGGGTTCACTTCCAAATCAACAATATTCCCCCAATGTGTGTCTTAGTTGGTAGAAAATACGAGCAGAAGGGATAAAAAATGTGCTATCTGCTGCAGGCGCTGGCCAACTGTGTTTGTGTGAAAAGCTTTAATAAGCTGAAGACAGTCTGACCAATAAGAGAGTGAGTTAAATCAGTACCTCATCAAAACATCACACACCTTTGAAGGCTGGGGTCTCACCAAGTACATCTGTCAAACAAACAACAAATTAGTTATAATTAATATGTTTTATTTTTTGACTTTATTAGTGATTTCAGGGTCAGTGATTAAATTACAACACACTTTAGGAAGAGCTTATCCTCTGATAATTAAGCATTTGCATGATCAGCATGGTCATCACTGCAATACTGAAAAACTTTAAGTCTGAGTGTGAGGAAGCCTAAAGCAAAATCATCTGTTACGTGCATTTCTATAGGCCTGTCTATTCTTTTTTTATTCATTCTATCTATCTATCTATCTATCTATCTATCTATCTATCTATCTATCTATCTATCTATCTATCTATAGATAAATAAATGTATACATGCTCGTAGCTGGCTAATGCTCGTGTGGTCACAGGCGAGACGCCATAGCTGCCTGGCTCTCTCTCCCTCCCTCCTCTCAGGTGTGTGTGGGCCAGTGCTGCTGCTGAGAGGTATGTAGATCTTGCCACGTAGCATGCAAACCTATCATTGTCAGCTTAATTGATAATGCTAATATGGTATTTCTGATAGGTAAACTTTGTATTAACCTCGGTAAATGCTGCCGCTGAGGGCGACGTCACATCCACTGATTGGAGTGCTGCTGTTTTGTCTCCTAGTTTTCCACTAACATCTCGAAGCTTCAACTGCCCTGCTTCAACACTTCACTGCTTCAAGTCTGCTATTAGTCGCTTGTGCTGCTTTTAACCTTATGATTGACTGTCTCCTGCTCTGCCTGCTGCTGCCTGGCTACACGCTAGTGCTTGCTACTTAGCCTAGCCGCTGGCGTTACTGACTGTGTGGACTCCTCTCTTGAGGAGACAGACTGCCTCCTTTTATTGGAGTTATTCTTATTTAGTGCTGTGCGAACGAGGACACTTTCCCTGTGTGTCTGTATTAATGTGTATAGGCTTATCATGTGTGTCTAACAAGTTTAAGTTTACCCTTTTCAGTTAGCTTTATTTGTAGTTTAGTTGTTTTAGGGGGATTTTGTGGGCTTTCTTTTGGGTGTGTAAGTAGTAGTTTTGTTTGCTTTATTGTTTTGATTCCACTAATTGTTTTATCCCTTTTCAGTTGCTGAGGGCCGGTGGTGGTGCTGGTGATTGGGTGGTGGTATCCCCCCCTTCTGTGTGCTGTGCTCCCCTGGGATTTGGTCTTTACATCCGTATGTGTGTCACGTGTGCAAGGGCGATTTTTGGTTTGTTTTGGGTGGATTCCTCTCCTGTTCAATAGCCCCTCTGTCCATCTGGTAAGCCCTCTGCATCTGATCAGGTCCCTCTCTTCCCTGTGTGAATGGTGTTTATTAATTTGTTAGGATCAAAATAAAATTATTTTTATAATTGGAAACACGTCTCTGGCCTCTTGAGTATAAAGAACCTGGGTGTCTTAAGTGGTTTAAACTAACCTTCCATTTGATAGGTGTAATATCACTGAAGTGAATAGAGTGTTCTCCTCCACTTGCTGCCACTGCCACATATATATACATATATATATAATTAAAGAATACAATGTATCCCTTTATCTCTAAGGAGGATGAAGTTAGTGTTTCCTTTTCTTTTTAGTTCAAAAAAGTGTCATCTAAAAAAAGGAAAGGAAACGGGCAGAGCCTGACTCTTCAATTCAGCTGCTCTGTGGCAGGTAATAACCTAAGTGAGTAGGGCTGCAGGGCTTTACAAAAAGGGAGAGAAGATTAGGAAAAGGGATCCTTTACTGCCCCCATTGTTATTAATAGAATCTTATTAATTACTCACTGAGGTTTCAAATATAGCACAGACAACAGGCCCTGGCTCAGCTGGAGAGCTCCAGCCATGCAGCGCTGCTTAACATGGCGCTGGCCCCGAAACAGCTGCTCTGGCCTCAGACACCTGAGTCCACCATGGGCCAGGCTGAGGCAGCTCATCCTGTCCTCCATCAGCAACAGAAAAGTCAATGTCAATAAAAAGTCCACATTTTTCGTGGTTTGTTTTAAATCTTTGTGTTAAATAGGAAACAAAAAACTCAAACATTTGCATTTTAAAAGTTCTGTTATTCCTTCCAAATGTTCAAAACGAACTCAATTCTACAGTTAAACTTGAATCTGTACGTAACAATGTTTATTTAGAAGTGTGGTGTGAATGAGTAACATTACAGTGCAGCTATATCCATCTGATTCAGTAGTCTCTAAATAAGTCAGATCCCTTTGCCAAGCTGCAATCAACAATGTTTGTGTTTGGCCTGAAGCAGCTCGGCCCAAACAGAGTGCTTAATAGCAGGAAGAGGTGGGACGTGTCAGTGCGGTGACAACAGGAGGCGACTACTTGTACTGAGATAAACATAGATATCGACAGTTTCAGTTGCAGTTTTGCTAGATCCACACAGTATTTCTTTTTAATGAAAAAAAAAAAACACAAAGTATTTCTTAATGCAAAAGACATTTTCACTCCATGTCCAACATGTGTTGGCAAGAGATTGTTCAAAGAAATGGCACACATTTTGGAATTTACACTGCAGCAATAGTGCACAACTACAAGATTATCTGATTGGCTTTATATGGGCAGTTGCGCTGATGGACAAATCAAATATATTCTGTATAGTCTATATTAAACAGGTGAGCTGGTGTGACAGGTTAGTTAATGGTTGAATTTGCCATTTAAAATCAATTTGACGTGATGCCAAAAGGTGACGGTAAAACTCTCCAACTAAAGTCCAACTAAACTTTCCAGAAACCGTTAAAAAAGAAGCATTAATTGCTTTTTCATACTAGTGAAACTGAAGTTTTAAAATTGCCAGTTTCTGCCCTGCAATTTAACTTTGATGCCAGTAAACAGACAGAGGACTTTTAACCATCCATTTTTTTAATTATAAGCCTTTGAAAATACATTTTGTCACTGTAGAGGACTGGAGCAAAAGAGCTGAAAGGTAACAACAGAGAGAAACATTAATTACTTAGTTGTTAAGTAATTTACAGGGTGTAACCAATGTCAACGCATCCATATTTTAAAACAAGTCTTGTTCTTGAACACACAAAAGCTGCTACCTCCCATCCCCAATGTAAGACATTGTTTTAAAGATGTGCATGGCATAAAGTCAAACCAACACTCTGAGACCAATCCCTTAAGCTTCTCAAAAGCACTCACACAGTGAATAAAGACATCACTTTGCAATTTAAGACTTAAATGATGACAACTTAATTTCCCTCATTTAGCTTTAGTAACAAAGTGCTTACAGAGCACAACTCTCCGCCAAAGCATTTCTGACATTCTTGGCCAAGTTATCAGTGAAAGTGTTGGAATCTGCTCTCTGTCACAATGTAAAAAAAAAAAACAGACTTCACCAAAATCTTATCCCCTTTCGTTGTGCAATGACCAACATTCCTTACAAAGAATTCATGAAAATCCCACCACTTCTAGAGTTACCCTACTAAAAGTTTTACAGACATACAACAGCAGCAAAAACAGAACGATTATTTTTGACATACTAATAATAATTCAAAATGTTAATGTATGACTTGTACATGTAGGTATTCTGATTACCTTGGAGCTCAGATGTGGAAACTGGGAATTAGATCAGATCCTGACATCCAAACATAATTGTCTGGGGCTCTCCAAGATTGTCTTTTATTTAGAATTTTTGGAGTATTTTCACCAAATAAAAATTTAAATCACTATCTGGGGTAAGTAAACTTTTTTTTTTCTTTTTTTTTTTTTTTTACATTTAATTAAATTTTGTTGTTATACATTCTTTGTAATATGCCAAAACAGATTTGTTGCCATATGGCAACAATATGCAAATATGGAAAATTTCTAGTGTATACAACCTAATGGAGTTCCATTTACTTACAAAGCATGAAACTGTCCTGAGACTGTTTACACCTTTTGCTTATGTTTTAAAAGTAATAACATTATATATTTTTTATATTTTGTAATTTAAGGTATGTTGCTGGCTATCTTTAACATAGTATCCAATTTCCTCCATATAAGATGCATCCCAGCTACTTATACGGGAGAGGGAAAGAGAGCAGGGTAGAAATAACTGTCAAACTAGAGGAGGAATCAGATCAAAATCAACTAAAATGAGTTGAAAGAAGTTTGAAGAAGTATTGACATTGAAAGATGTTTTAGATAACTGTTGGAATTCTACAACGTTTTCACTGTATAAATGTTTATTTGTTCATTTTGGATGAGTATGACATAGATATGTTGAGTCTTGTTTTAAATAAAACGCCTTTTTGGTCAAAAATGTTGATTTTATGGTACTTTCCACGATTGCATATTGTTGCCATATGGCAACAATTAATCAAAGACCCCCCTTTAAACATTTTTAAAGATTTTTTTCATTTATCTATTATTTAGGCCATTTTAAGTAATAAAAACATTCAAAACATTTTTTACCATTTTTAAGTTATAATTCATGCAATAGAGGGTTAATGAACCTTTTGCAGCTGAAAATAACTTTTTCATTACCTGTCTAATACTGGAGGGGTCTATAAACAGAGCAAATATTGTCTTTCTCTCCCCTCTGCACAACCCAGGGATCTGTACTGGCACTATGTAACTCCAGACAGTGCACCGCAGTCATCTTGCGAGAAGTAAGTACTGCTTCATGACACTATATTTTCACCTTTAGGAAAACAAATAGTTGAGGTGGACAGCAGTTTGTCTGGGTTCATGGCTTGTTTCATGAAAGCTCGGGCAAGGATATGAAGATATAAGCCGGTCCAATCTTTAATGCCTTGGTAAGAACTTCTAGAAAAACAGGTTACAAGTCAGATGCCGACCTGGTAAGGGAAGGACCATCTAATGAGGACACCCTGCAACTGCATTTATAGGCATGTTCAGGGTGTAATTAAAGCACACCACCAAAGAAGGGTGGAGACTCCCAGTGGCTTGAAGTTGGCTGGAGCTTGTCAGGGATTCGGCTGGAGGGGAAAATTGAAGCAGCTTTCCCTTCAGATTCAATGATAAAGTTAATGTGACAGCACTTGCATCGTTCCTCTTCACCCTATTTTCATTTGTAAATTGCTTTCTTATACTTTTTCTTGTATCCTGCAGCTGCTGTATATTTGGAATTCCCCCCTGTGGGACTAATAAAGGAAAATCTAACCTAACCTAACCTAATCTAATATAAAAGGAGTTAACATTTTGTTGCTTTTGTTACCAATAAAACAACTTCACCCCAGAAACTGTTTGTTTTTTCCTTTATTGCTCGGTCATTTGTTCATCTTGTGTGAAAGGTACTTTACTTTTCATGAAGATGGAAACATTAATATGTTTTCAAAGACAAAAAGCAATTTCAGATTAACAATGACTCTTTACCAGATTGCCATTGCACTGTTAACTGAGTTGTCTGTTTTTTTGTTTTTTGTCTTTTTTCCCACAGAGAAATCAGAAACTTGAGGTACTGCTCTTTCCTTATTTCCATCTCTATGAGAGCAGAAAGATGACAAAGTGAGTAGAATCCAGCTTCTCAGCTGCAATGTTTACCAAACTGCTGAGCCTATACATGATAAAATACCAAGAGGATTGCATTAATACAAACAACTCTTACAATGATATTTGGAGCAAACTTAAAGAACAGCTTAAGTTGAATAACATTCAAATTTGCACTTTTGCACCGACTAGTCAATTCACGCAAAGGTTAAAATCTGTTGGTGAAGTTTGAAGCTTGGATATTTCTGGACATATTAGACTTTAATGGTTTCCTTCCCGTCACTAAAAGACCTTGTTTTCTGTAATGGTTATGACATTCCCTAGCTTTTAAAAAGCTTGCAGGAACAGGACCATAGTGAGCTTGTTATATAAATAAATCTCAAATGTCAAAAGGTACCCTCACTCTTGGCAGAAGCACTTTAGCTCTTGTATTTGAGTTCATAATTCTTGTATGACCAATTCATGTGGCCATCAAAATGCTGTCAGCAGTGATGGTCACCAAAATGCACCAACCCTTACAGCAGATGTTATAAATGCCCGTCTTACCTCTCAGCTACAGCAAAAGGCTTTTATGCTGTGACAGAGCTGAATGTACATGTTCACTTTATGGCAGGGCTAATGTGCCAGATGACTTTAGAGCTCAACAATCTGCATGTACTAAATATGCATCAGACGGAAGAGGGCATGCACTGAGTGAGTGGAGCATCTGTGTCATCTGTGTTTCTGATGATTGGACCATTTCCTGATGCCCTTTGACAAGGTCTGAGGTTAACATAATAAGCAGGTTTTTAGTCATGTGTCTTTCAGTGGGGAACACCCATATGCAGTTGACAGGTCCAAAGCTTGGCACAACA
Source organism: Scarus forsteni (assembly GCA_036419115.1). NCBI lineage: Eukaryota > Metazoa > Chordata > Actinopteri > Labriformes > Labridae > Scarus > Scarus forsteni. The sequence continues at coordinate 7,286,754 of JAZDUH010000461.1, forward strand.
ATTTAATATGTTTTTTTTTTACTTACACATTATATATATTTCATCACCATGCATGGGCAAACATGACAAGCAGGGCTGCCCGATTATAACATTATGGTTTGTTTGTTTTTTCAACAGAAATACACCTCATCAGTCCCTCCAGGAAATCCTGATTTTGGGATTGTTTTGGTTTTGTTTCTAACTTGCAGCTTATTTCTGCTCTTGAAGGAGTTTTCCTCTTATTGAACTGCATCGAGCTGCTGTAGGCTGTGTGTCCTCGTCAGCCACCGTAGGAAAGGGGTGAGTGTGTGACTAATGCTGCGTTCCAGGCAACCCGTAACTCGAATATTTCCCAGTTAAAATTTCCGAGTTCCGACCTGAAAGCATTCCAGGCAAAATACGACTTCGGTTTGAGCGCAAGGAATTCTGGTATGTAAATTAACCAACATGGCAGGAATTATAAGATTTATGTTTTATCAACAAGCTCATTTAAGTGAAACAGAAGCGGGGAAACAGCGCATAATGTAACAGAAGCTTATACTTTACAGTGTTTGTCATTATTAAGAGGCTGCCTTATTGGTTAGGCAGTGATGTGACGTCACAAGTCGTAACTCGGAGAACATCGATCTGGTACGAGTTCACGGGTCGTAAGTTCGACTGCCACTCTAGTGCATTTTCACGAGTTACAGGTGGGAAAAACACGAGTTACGGGTTGCCTGGAACGCAGCATAAGAACAGTGATCAGAGAATTAAGAAATGGCTTGACAGGTGTGTGCATGTGTGTGTGTGTGTGTGTGTGTGTGTGTGTGTGTGTTAATCAGATGACTCTCAGCAGTAGTGCAAGTCTTTGTTGATGAGGCTGATGCAGCAGAGAAAATCACTAACATAATGCCAGACCTCAGCTAAACATGTCCTACTGTCCCTTTTGTTTTTTTTTTTTTTGTATCTCTGTCCATCAGTAAACCCTCTCTGTTCTGCAGCTGCCTGAGAGAAAACGAACACGCCTGCAAGGACGTTCAGTTGAATAAGCGGGCAAACCTGAGCTCTCTGGTCAGGAAAAGTAAGTTGGGTGTGTGAAGTGTTTTACATAATCTTTTTCAATGCAAAAAAACAAAAAAAAAACTTGCAGTTACTTTATGATGGTGTGAGAAATGTTAATAGATAAATAAACGGATATCACAGAGGATGTAACACACTGTCTAGTGTCCCCTAAAAGCAAATAAAAAGATAAATGAAATGAACTTGTGTAAGTGCAAAATGTTTTTGTTTGCAAAGCATAAATGTGACTAAAGCAATCAAACCAGATTAATTTGAGCTGCCATGTTGGGTCCCAGTGTGATCCCTCCATGGGGTCCACAGTTCCTTCTGGGCACCCCTGTTGCCATGTATCCTGTATGGTCACTTTGCCAGTTGTTTGGAAAGAAAGGCAAGGAAATCATAAAATGTCAACAAGGACTTCACAGTGGGGGGAGAAAAATGTTCTCCTGGAAAAATAATTGAGAATTGTGGAAATAATAAAGAGCAATGACCACTCGTGCCTGAGCCTCCCTCTCCCTTTCATTGATCCTACCTGTGCACTGACTGCAGCCCTGCCAGTTGCCTCAGACTCCATCACTGTAACCTTTTGTGGAATGCTGTGGAGGATCAATGAAATTGCAATGGCTGTAGTGCAATGCATTGATCGTAGGTTGTCTGTGGCTGCAATCAATAACCTGTAGATATTACCGGGGAACAGGGGCAGAACAATCAGCACAATCCCATAAGGCTTTAACTATGTGCTTTCCACACAGGCTTGCCATTAACTGATGATTGCTTGGCTTGTGAAACGCTCAATAACAAATCTAAAAGGCGCTCATAATGATAAAAGTTTCTTTGTGGCTTTGCTGAGAGTTTTACCCTGCTGAATGTCACAGTGCTTGTAAATGGACATTATGTAATCTATAAAGTTTGTTCCCTATTTATTTAACACTTAACCACAGACAGGAACAGGGTCAAGGAGTTTAAAGCACCACACTTTCATATGTTAGATGAGACAAACTCAGAACATCCTTGGTTATTTGTCTTTTACACTATAGCTATGGGATAATGAGGCTGTGAAGGCCTTGTGGTTGAAATGAAAATGCTTTGGTCGCTCGTTCTACATGATTCTGTTCTTCCTGTATTACAGGTTCAAAATTCACTCCATAGGAAATGAAGTTAAACACTTCAGAATTAAATAAATCAGCATATTGTCTAATGTAATCAAAGATAATGTGAATAAATTGTGAATAAATGTTATTTTAGCCATGGGACTTTGCTCCCTCCAGGTGGGGGTGTCTCAGCTAACTCTGAGAAAAAGTATGCAGGGGTTAGAAAAGAATCTAGTTAAAACTTAGCTGGGGATTTCACACAAGCATTTGCAGTATGGAGGACAATATCTCGAGCCATCTTCAAGAAATAAGCTTATTGGCAAAGATTTGATTTAACAGTTGATCTCCCTTTCGGCTCTGACTTATACGTATGACCTTTGGTTTGTAAAAAATGTGATAATGGAAATGATTTGTAAAAAAAGGGTCACCAAGGACCCTTAAGCCATGGATATACAGATACTTGTTATTTATTCCTGTGTTTGCTTATGTGTGCCCACTTAAAATGGCTCTTGCATAAATATAGGTATGGCCATTAAATAATGAGACTGCACTTATGAGGATGAAATCACATGGTTCCCATTCACACAGTGTTATATGTAATGCACCTTCTATTAGAGCCTGCTGTGTACTGTTACACATACACATACACACCCACATTCAAAATCTCTGCTTCAGCCCCTGCCATAGACTGTGACACACACACTGCTCTGCTCAGACCTTGTTAAGCGCCGTCTCCAACAACCTCACTGCTGCAGAGTTTAATGTCTCTTCGTTCTCATTTGTAAATCTGTGTATGTGATATTGTAATTTTGCATATCCAGTACTGGGTACATATAACGGTAATTTTTGCACTAAATCCCAACCAGAGCCACACTTTGCAATATTTCAATTTCACTGGTTCCACCCTTCACCCACCCACCCACACACACACACAAACACACACTCCTACCATTGCTCTTAGAGCAGGTTTTACAACAAGCCATGAACTACCTCAGATTATTGTTGTGAATTGTGATTGATACTTTTGCTATTTTACTGACTCTGTTTGCCGTGCATGGAGAACTGACAAAAAAGAGCCTAAATCCTTGCCTATTCAGTTCACTATAAGCTTTTTATTGAGGTGAATGAAATGATTTTCGAAGATGCACAACACAATGAAATGTCACGGGTGCCCATGCACATCATAAACTTCTAAAAACATTCAACAAATGAAATAAATTATTTTAAATGATTACATTTTTTAATTAGTATGATTCACCACCAGTCATCTCCATTGATAAAGCCAGTTTTGCAAATTTTGCATGAAAATCACAGCATGACAAAAGTGTGTGCCAGATTTGTCTTGAAACTTCTGACTCCTGGTTGAAAGAAAGAGTGCAAGCATCTTCAATGAGACATTTTGGAATAAATCATAGGAAACTCAAGTTTTTTAATGGGAGTGATTATGAAGTTCCCTCTATGTTATAGTACAATTTTTTTAAATAAATGTTCAAGTCATTTTACAGCTGTTCTTTTACTTGCTTGTTTTTTGTGTCAGTGCTTTTATATTGCTTATGAAGTTTTTCTCCTTTATTCAGCTTGTCTGGATTCTTATGAAATAAGAACTGGTTCTTTCTGGGAGGAAGTTGGGGGACTTGGAGCCCTTCTAGGTCCAGGTGCTGTCATTGAGTGCTGGGCCTGGGCTGGTGTGTCTGCTTTGGGTTTTTTAGGTTCTCTCACGTTCCATGAAATACTCTCCCTTCCATCCGCACGTCACTCTGAAAGACACCAGAAATACTCATGCTTTTTCCTCTGAGGTTTTACTGTGCTTTGTTTTATTCTGCACTTTGTTATTGTCTGCATAGTCGTGCATATGCCTCACAGCAAGAGGGGTGCTGGTTCAATCCTGATGTTGGTCAGGGCCTTTCTGTGAGGAGTTTGCATGTTCTCCCTGTGCGTGCGTGGGTTCTCTCAGGGCACTTCTGCTTCCTTCCATAGACCAAAAACATTCTCATTAAGTTGACAAGTGCCTCCAAATTGCCTTTAGGCGTGAGTGAGCATGAATGGTCATCTGACTCTCTACAAGGTCCCGGTTCAGGGTGTACCCTGCCTCTCACCCAATGTCAGCTGGGATAGGCTTCAGCTCCCATGACCTCAAAAAATTAAAGTGGTATGGCTAATGGAAGGATGGATGGATGTAATGGTTAATGTAAGTTGAGGATTTGTCAGTTAACTGTGGCAGTACTTGTGGTTTTCTTTTGTATCTTTCTTTCTTTGTTATTATTATTTCTATTTGTAGTGGTAGTAGTATTTGAAGAACTAATCAGGCATCTAGATAAATAACCTTAAAAAAGAGGCATAGTCAGAGATTAACGTGTCCGCAAGGACACTGTCAGTATTGTTTTGGTATTAGTTAAACCATCTCATAGTCATTTGCCACCACAGTAGTGATATGCTAACAGGAATTATTATGCAGTATTGTTTGTGTGAGCCTGTGTTCAACAGTGGGTGCAATCTTTTTCCCAGGCAATTATTTCTCCAGTGAGTGTATTTATCTCTCTTTCTCTTCAAGTCAAGCTTAATAAATATGTTTGATTAAAGTAGCCAGGTCTTTTGTTTCTTCATGTAGAACTAATTACAATTTAATGACAGCTTCAAATGTGGCTTTATCTGGATTGTGGCCAGTTATTCACAATCTCATTGCCAATATATTCCATTGTCATTGCTGAATTCATTTGTAAATATTGATGCTGAGTACACCTCTTAAATGAAAGCATGTGACCTGTAAGAATGTAACTGCCTGGTCCTGATTATTTTGTTGATTGAGATTCATTTCATGGAATGAGGTCTTAATTATATTTTTCTACTGGTTCACTTATTGCTTTACAAGTGAAACATTATGTCCAAGCTTCTAAGAAGTCCTCTTGGAAAGCATTTCTCAATTAATAATATCTGACATTGAAATTAAATTGATGCTACAGTAACAATGATCAGACAATTGTTTAATAGTGGAAAAGAAAAAACATTAAAACAGTGTTAATCTGCACAAGAAACAAGTGGATATACTTGGACAACAGGATTGACTACTCAGTGTTACCTGCTCTCATATCCAAAACACATGATAAACTCGAGATCCTTTAATTTATTGATCAATAGTATTTATTTATATGTATATTTTACCCAATGCCACAAATTGAAACACATTTACATTGACCAAACCTTTGCTGTATTGGTATTTCTTACCTGTACAAGAGGCTGAGTTTCTTAGACCTGTAAGAGCTTTTTTTTTTTTTTTCTTTTTTTGGCTTTTTTTTTGGTTCACAAACAAGATAACTCAAAAAAGGTCTGTGGGAGTCCCTCTCCAGCCTGAATGCTCGCTTCACCAGCATCCTCCCTTCTCCCACCACAAACTGAGTCCAGAGAGCACCCCAGGACTGAGCTGGCCTTCCTAATCAGTCTATCCAGTCTGTTCCTATCTGCAGGTGAGCTGCTGCTACCTGACCAGACCATTCCATAGAAGATGTCTGATGCCACCACAGAGTCATCAAAGGTCCTCAGGAGTGCTCCCTGCTCCCCCTAAAGGACCTCAGTCTCCTCAGCAGGTAGAGTCTGCTCTGGCCCTTCTTAAATAGAGCACTTGTATGGTGGGACTATTCCCATTTATTTACACAAGAAAGAAGTTATTACAATTTGGTGGTGATCCGAACCCAGATATTTCAAAAGGATTTCATAACACTGTAAAATAGGGCTGTTTCATACAATTGTATTTTTTTAGCTAATAACTCAATAAATTCTCAATGTTTTTGGATGACATATGCAGGGAATGTTGGTCATGGCAGAGGGAAGAAGTAATTAGATAAGAATCTTGATGCAGCATTTTGTTTTTAAAAGGGTCTGTTAACAAACAGGGCATCGTTCCGTATTTTCACTAATTTTTCAATATGTTCCCTTTGGATTCCTGTAACATTTGCATGGTATATTGGTCATGACATGAAATAAGTGATAACATTTTGGTGGTGGTACAAATCTGGATGTGGATCCAGTAATTTTAAGGATTTCATAACATCACAAGACAGGGCCGTTTTTTCTTATTTTTGCTAGTAACTCAGGAGTTCTGCATGGATTTTGGTGAGTTATGGAGGGATTGTTGGTCATGAAAAAGGGAAGAAGTGATGACATTTTTGTGGTGATATGAAACTAGGGCCAGGAATTTTTTTAAGGATTTGTTAACAGTGCCAGTGCAGTTTTATACAATTTTGACATTTACTCACTCGACAGTGGTGGAAATACATTGGTGGAGGCTTGTGCTCTTGAAACACTCATATTTTCACTATCTTCGTTTGTAGCATATGGACAGTTTTTAGAAGTGTAGTAACTTTAAATTTGATTGACATGCACTTTGTTTGGATTTGTTATTGATGACAATTGGAAAAGGACCAACTTTATAAAAACTATGCAAACTCAGTAAGACATTTAGCTGAAAAATAGAGTGGGAAGAAGCTAAACTGTGTGGAGTTTTGCCTACAGATGCCACATATGGAGGAGCACCAAACATGATGGTAGCTTTACAAATGAGTATGTGAGGCTCCATATCAGTTATTGGATGGATACACTATGTCTCGTGTTTTGGCACTTTAGTGAGTAATGAGTTACAAAGATAATGTTGAACAGGGTGTGTCAGGCTCACTGCCATGCTGTTAGTGTATAAAAGAATACAATCAGCTGATCTATATTTAATGACTTTCTTTGCACTTTAGTCTGTGCATTGATTCACTGATAAACCCCAGTTCTCCTCCGAGATTGTAAGCTCCAGTTTCATAAACGGTCTATTAAAAAGAACACTATCAATTGTACAGCAAAAGGCAGTGCCAGGTTTAAGACATCAAATGCAGCATGTAACCTCAAGGATAAAGCACATTATAGAAAACCACTGAACAGTCCATGATACTGTACATTTTGTGCTGTGTTTGTCAGTCCCACCAGGTAGTTTCTCAAACAATTTATGATTCAATGTGATGCAGCAATTAAAACTTGTAGCAGCCTGCAGGAACCATTGGAATAACAGTGGGGATTGTCAGGAAGTCACTGTCTTCCCACATGGATGCAGCAGTCTCCACTTCCCTCATGTGCATCCTCTCTGGTGTTGCACGGTGTTCCTTTCATCCTGCAGGTATGCCCTCCAGCACTAAATCAAAGAATCAATTTTTGAAGACTTATTTATCTGCGAGAGCTGTGTGGTAATTTATCAGTTAGATGATTATGGTTCCTTCTCTTCAGTTTGAATTGTGTCTTTCCTGCTATTTACCATTTCACTTCCCCAAGGCACAGCGTGAGAGGAATGGCTAAGAAGCAAGGATATATTTCTACATCAAACACCCCTATTACAAGTTAAGAAGCTTCTCTGCCAGTTTACCTTTCTGAACTGTTTCATCGAGTAAAGGAAAGGTTACAACTCTTTGTTGACAAGGTTATTTTCATGGATGAACCGAAGCTGCTGAACAATTCTCTAAATAGCAGCTTTTGTTGTTCTTGAAAGGAGTGTTAGTGTCTTTTCTGACTTAATATACGTGCAGGGGGAATTTTCTAAATGGAGTTGAAATGCTGCCCATTGTGGAGCCAACCTCTGCCCAGTATAATTAAGCAGAAACCAGGCAAAACCCATTGCTGGAGTCATTTTACTCCTCTCTTTTATTTATTTGTAGTAATTTGAATTGTACTGTTTATACAGATCTTAAAAAGAAGACCTCTTGAATAAAAAACATGGATGGGAATTGAAAGTAATTTATTGATACCAATGCCATTATCAATTTTGCTTCACAATCTGATTCATTATTAACTTCCTTTTTGATCCTTGAGAAAATTTTGTGTTGAAAAAGGTACACTGACACTGATTGTCAGGGTCATAAATGTCAAACATGTGGCATTTCTGATATTTTATGCCATGCTTCATAGTAAAATGCTTCTGCAAGTTGCCAGTGCATCCACTCTGACTAAAATCACCCTGGACATTGTGCAGTTCACATAATTTTGCATGAAATTTAGGCACAATTCTACCACTCCTGTTGCCTGTCTGTCTTGATCACAACTCTGACTTCTCTGTGATTGCTTCAATTGATTACGATTTCTTACCTAACCGTGTTCTTGATTTTCAAGGCCTACAGGACAAAACTGAAGGAATAGACAAAAGAACTGTTAAGCACAATGACTAATGATATGGGCCTTATAGCAAACCACAGGAAGTGAAAGACTTAGGGCCGGATCAACTAAGATCTGAAATAACAAGCACTAAATTATGCAAACTAAAAAATTGCACATGCTATTAGTGGGTGATCTACTATGACTGAGTGCACAATTATTAACAGGCACAAAAGTGATGCAGACCCCCCTCTTTCAATGAAGATTTTGCATGTGCTACCGACTGTCACCATGGAGAGTTTGGGAGAGCAGTGACCATAAACACAACATTAAGTTTGAAGCCATGGACTTTGAGGCAAATAAACACAATGGTGAACTCCAGTAGAGACTTCTCAGCACTGCCAGAAGAAACACGACTTGGGAGGCCATGTGTGAATGGCACATAGTTCAAAACTGGCATTGCTGGATATGTGATCTGTCTCTACCGTTTTTATTTCTGACCAGAGCTTGCGGTGAACTTTTTTTGCTGTCTGTCATTTTGAAAGACAAAGTCATCTCTTGTCTCTCATGCTATATTTTTATACATCATTTTTAATTTTCCTTTTCTGATTCCAATCAAACATAATCTCAATGACAGCATTCACGTGGTTACATCACCAATAACTTCTCATGTGAAGAGCAGCGTTGCACTTTCCACGCACTGACAACTCCTACACCTGCTGTCAGTCCATGGAGAGTGTTATGCAGTCAGCTCTTCATGACAAATGGAGTGATTCTGGCTCTGAAGGGGATCTTTAAAATAGTTTAAATGACCTATGCCACGATGCATTCAGGGCACAAAACAGAGAGGGCTTACTTTACGTGTGTGTGCATGAGTATGAAGGCACACTGGATCATCTCTCTTATTCCAGTCTATCGTAACGACAGACAGCCTCCAAATCTGGAATAGGAATGGGATATCAGTTAAGTTCATATGCGAGTCGAGGCATGTGAGTGAATACTTTTGGAAATATAGTTTATGTTTACAGGGCAAGGTGTTGTCAATAGACTGTAACACATTCAAACCAACAAGTAGCATCATTAATATGAAACAAAATGTCTCTGAGTTTTTCAAATAGATCTGAATTCCTTAAGAAGACCCAGAAACAGAAAACCAAGGGTAGACTGGACTATTGATGAAGGTGTGCAAAGTTTTGGCTTTTGCTGTCAAATTCTGTGGCACTTGTTATACAGATCCTCCTTGCTTTATTAAACATATATAATTGTACAGACCAAAATCAAGGTTTTTAAAACTCCAAAAACAAACTAGAAGAATCAATTGAAAGTTCATCCTCAAAGTAAGTATTCAGTTTATACTGATTGTTTATTGTTGACACAGCCTGTCACATCCTCAGATGAAGGTCCAATCACAGTTGAACCATTTAGCCCTTGTGTCACCTCTTAGCCCCTGGTTCAACTCTAGTGAAGGGGTGTCCCAAGTGGCATGAATCAAGTGGCATCTTGTTTCTTAGGGGCGTGTTTTCACCCCTTCCTCCTGGCCCTCATGAGGGCCAAGGGGAAGAGGTAGACAAAGGGGTAAGACAAATGGGGAGAGCTAGGGGATATGATTGGGATTAATCCTAAGATTACTTTTTTTTGTTTGTTTTTCCTCATGTGTCATGTTTTGTCATTCCCAAAACAGTCACCCTTGTTTCTCCTGTCTGGTTTTGTTTCCTACCCTCCCCTCTCTGTGCCTCCTTGACTGTTGATTCCCTTCACCCGTGTTCCCTTCTGCATTAACTGTGTCTGATTACTTCAAGTGTGTATTTATTGCCCACTTCCTCTCTGGTTCGTAGATTGTAGTTGTACTTCATGTCTTCACTTCTTCTGGTGTGTCCCTTTGTTTACGGATCTACTTTAAGTATACTTTTGACCCTGTCTTTTTGCCTGCTGATTCTGATACCGCTGCCTGTTGTAATTACTTCATGTACCAAACCCCTGACTGCATTAAAGTTTTGCTTTTAGATTTTAGACTTGCATTTGGGTCCTCCTTGGTTTCAGTATTGTGACATGGCCATCATTTTAATTGCTTTACTTGACAATTTTGAGCATTAGCGTTAGCCTACAAAGTGTTTCTGTTTCATATAATAGTTTCAGCTTCTTCAAATAACTCGTAGAAATATAAAACTGACTTTTAAAGCCTTATTAGAATGGTTCACTGCACAGCAGTAAATGCTTTTGGTTGGATATGTAGGTTTTGGCATACCAAGAGGACATCTTTATTAATCTAGCATAGTCTGTTAGTCTAGTCTAGTCTAGTCTGTTAAGTTACATGCTAAATAGCATCATTTTTGCCATTCAGGTGAAATGGAATAGAGTGTGATGTCAAATGGAAAATGGTCAATAAGATTAAGAACTTGTCTGTCTTTGAAAAGTAAATGAAATATTTGAGGTAATGTGAGCTGTCTACAGAAAATATATGAAAGAGTATCAGTTAATTTAGTATAAAAAAATAAAGACAATAAATGTCTGATTTTTAATCCTGTACCATTAAGTCATTACCTCAAGAACACTCATAAATAGAAAATGAGCAGACAGTACATCTGACAGTCACTGTTGATTGAGTTATGCAGAATAATGTTATGTTATTTTAATGGCTTCAAAATACAGCTTACTAATTTTCAGCTACACACAGTGTAGCCTTTGACAGAGTGAAGTTCACTGAAGTAATGTCAAGTTAGTCACATGTCCTCTACAGCGGAAGAGGCCAAATGCAGCAATTGTTATTCTTCATCACTGATGCAACACAAATAAAATATGTTCCATCTACTTTGTCCATCTGCTACAAAACCTGGAGGCGATTACTAAGGGCACAAAGTTTTGGAGGCAGAACACCACATAGGGACATCTGTTTAACATCTGTCTAAAATGATCACAAATGTAGCCCCATCAGAACATCCGCCTCAAGATGTGTATAGCTATCTCAAGGTGATCTGTTGATGCAGCATTATTGCATTCAAAATGCAGCAGGAAGTTGCTAGTGGGTGCTCTGATTCAGCTTGTGTGGCATCAGCCCAGCAGGAGGCAGAATGGAAAATTATTCAGTTTCATCAAAACATCTGCTGTTATCCCAAGGCTTCATGAACCAAATCTAAAAATATGGAAAAGGAAACAAAGGAAAATGGATTGGTTTAAATGTGCCACTGTTACAGTTTTGTCTTTTTGCATCTCGCATTACATTTATCTTTAGTGTTGAAATGAGAATACTGATTGATTGAGCCCTTATTTTATCATTGCTTTGTTAATGATTTATGATAGGTTTTTTTTTGCCACCCATAGTTAATCTTTGGTGATTTTTTTTGTAATGATTTCTATATTGTGTTTGCTTTCAATAATTACACATTTGCTTGGAGATACTGTAGTGTGCTCTCCTCTTGTGATGTTGGGCTACACATCCCCTGGAGCAACAATGTACATGTTGTTCCCTGAAAATATAATTTTTCAAGTCTATGGACAAGTCAAGAAGACTTTGAACAGAAAAGTAGGAGGGAAAGTATGTTTTGCTCTCAATCCAGGCTATACAGTGAAATATGAGATATTAAATGTGCCAAGGAAAGAAAAAGAGAGAGTTCTTTCTCCACTCAGCTCCTCGCTCACCTTATCCTAGGTGGTGGTCAAGATCAGCTCGGGCAGAACACGATGAGACGGTACCCCCACACTGAGTCTCCCTCTGCCTGGCTTCTCAACATATCTCATGTCATATGTTCATCACTGTCATTCCTCATATTCCTAAATCTTCATAAAACCTTCAAACGCTTACATTTGTGGTGTGGTCCTTGCTAGTGAATAACATGTAAACGGTTTTGAAACACTGCTGATGCAAAAAAAAAGCCATTTCTTTCAAGAAGAAGAGAAAGAAATTAGGAAAAAATTAAACTCTCTTTTTTTTCAGTCTCTGCTGAACCACCAGAGAACATATGCAGGGGTTGTCCATCCGTAAAAGTGTTCATGTGTCCAATTGAAGTTTGCATGCTCTTCCCGTGCATGCCTGGGCTCTCTCCCAGCTCTCTGGCTTCCTCCCACAGGCCATAAACATGCGCACTCTAAATTGCCCCTAGGTGTGAGTGTGAGCGTGAATGGTTGTCTGTCTCTCTATGTGTCCCTGTGATCGACTGGGGATTGGTTCAGGGTGTACCCCGCCTCTTGCCCAGTAAGAGCTGGGATAGGCTCCAGCCTCCCCCCCGACCCTGAAAGAGATACGATACTTAAGAGATCAGTTTGGCTGTTCATTCCTTTCTTTTCCAAACAAGAACTTTAACTTGAAGGACGAGGCTTCATTGAGTGGAAAAAGGAAAAGAAAATTATGGAGGAAACTAGGTGTGATTCATATGTCAATTATTTATTCATTACTCTCATCCATTTAGAACAGAAACATAAACTGAACATGTTGAAAGACTGGGGAAGAAATCGTATTCAGGTGAAATGGTGTGAAACTAACTGAGAAGTAATGAGCCTCTAAAGCCTTTGTGGTTTTTAATATAATTCTATAGATTTTTAACCAGATGGTGTATAATGCAAGTGATATACGATCTGATGCATTCACTGAAGATTCAACATCAAAGTTTCAACTGATGGAATACTTAACAGCCAGATATATGGGGCAGCTTGAGTGCCTTGTTGCTGAAGTATATTTTTGCATACACAGAGACATTTTGGTTGGGGGAAGCAAGACAATTGAGGTTTGTAAAAAAGCTATTTGATTTCAAAAACAGTAAGAAAACACAGGACCTGTGACTAAAATAAGGCAAAAATACTGAAAGAACCAACAGTAAAAAGCGTTAAAAGAAATAAAATACGACAAAACAACTTAGAAAGCAATGTTAATTGGGACAAAATGTACTGAAATACGTTAATAAACAAATAATTATTAAAAGAGGTAAGACACTGAAAATAATCAGATACTATAGAGTAAGAAAACACACAAAGCAGATTAAGAGGATGAAACAAAATTATGCTAAAAATCAGGCAGAAAAGGTATGTCTTGCATTTTCTCAGGGGTCCTGATAATGAAAAGATGCTTCATGGTATGTTTTGAGTTTTGCTTTGGACACATTAAAAGACCACCAGCAGAGGACCTGAGGGATCTACTAGGCTCATATTAGAAGAGCAAATCATCTTGTTAAGAAGGACCAAGACCATTAAGAGCTCCATAAACCATTTAAAGAATCCTAAAATCTTCTCTGAAAGATACTGGTAGCCTTTGTAGAAACTTAAAAGGGCTAATTGAACAGTCTTTGGTGGCTTATATATCGTTTTACTTAAAAGAACCCCATGAACACCAGATTAAAAACCACCAAATGTGTTTTTAAGATTATTGCTTTTTTGTATCACAGATTTTCCCACATGACCTGTTATCCTGCCTGCTCCATTGTTTCCCCCATGAGTGTTCAGCAGTCTGCTGGAGTGTCTAGTAGACCTTATTTGTTACGTTTTTTCTACCTTTCTGATTAAATTTCTAAATGTAAATCTTTTCACAACACTGAGTCTATGGGTTAGACCAGAAGTTGATTTAAAGTTTGCAAAATGAAACATTTGATCAAGCGAGGCCGAGAAGCAACGCAGTCAGCTTTAGAAGCAAGTCACAAAATGAGTTGAAATATAATTAGAGCTGCCGCATTAGGCTCAGATCACTGACATATTCACCCCCCCTGCTGCATTATTCATACATGTTATAATTCTTACCCATATGGACGTCCATTCTTACTGCCAGTTTTGGAGACGTGGATTATGCCACCTTCCAATTGTGGTGAGGCTGAGATATTGCAGTGATAAATTAAGTGGCTGTGTCATATTCAGAGTATAAATGGAATGAACCCAGGAATAGAGAGGTCTTTCATCTTTTCTGATAAGGCTGCTCTGATTACATCTAAATGTAGAGCAGCATTTACAGGACAATCAATCAACTGGAACCATGAAGAAAGGAGGTGGGGACTGAGAGAATTATGCCACCAAATGGCCTCCCACCCTTTAATTCTCTATGACAGTGTGCATTAGCTCTCATCAGCACCTTGCAGCTATTAGACTCTGGAATGATTATGGCTGTACTGCCTCCTCTAACTGTAGAGGGGGGGCTAATGTAGCATCTCCACATGTTTCCTTCTCACATCCTGCCTCTCTGATGCTGCCTTTGCATCCTACCTCTTTAGTGTCTTTTTAGACTTTTTTCCACTCTGTTTCCATTTATTTTCATTCTTCTTAGCCATCTGCTTCTCAGGCCCCCAGGGTGAGGCTTTACAAAGCCGAACGTCTTTTTTTGTTCTCCCCTTACTAAGTACAGTGACTGGGGTCAGTCAAGCTTTAAACTCAGTGTGTTTGAAAAATCTTGCATAAAGCAAGGGATGTGTTGTTAGTGTTTTGGCATGTTCGCTTCAGCTCTAGTTCCTTGCAGACTTTAAAGGGTGATTGAGCTTCATTGCTGCATCAGGAAAGAAAGATGTGTCAGTAAGAGAGACGGAGAAAGGGAGATTTGTGCCAGATAGAAACGTGTTGCTATGTGAGGTGTCTCCAAACTAGCATGCCTACAGATTTCACTGAAGTGCATTTTAGTGATTACAATTGCATGGCAGGGCCACCATTGTTCCTGCATGAATGTTTACACTGCAGTTTTATTATGGCTGCTCTACTGTACATCTTCATTCATCACCACTTTAATGAACGGCCAAGATGATGGATTGTTGTAATAGCATGTCTATCACGAGGTCCTTAAGTTCTGCTTGTGTATATTGCGTTGGTTCCCTATCTCATCCATCTTCCCACATCCAAGCACCCCACTGGGTGATACATGGCGCATTATCCTCGACCCTAGCCATACACTGTGTCACGCCTAATGGAGACTTGCTGCTGTTTTTTATAGGATAAATGCAGGGGAAAGCAGTGTTCCCCAGTGGGTGACATGGAACACCTGACTTGATTTGTCCAGATCCTCAGAGAGTTTTGGAGCTTTTAATGACATACTAAGAAGTCCTTGGAAAGTATCTCCATGAATCCTACCTTAACAGCTACATGATAAGACTACAGACAGTGTAAAATGGGACCCTTATAGTGAGGGTGCTTTTGTAACAATTCATCTTTAGCAGTTGTGAGAGTTATAGCTCACCTTGAGAATCATTTAAATAAAATGCCTTCACTGTGGGAGAAAAATCACCCCAGAATGTAGAGGTGGGGGGAAAAACACCAGCACTCACTAGATTGTGTTACTATTTGGCATGGCGGTATCATATGACTCACAGACACAAAAAATATCAATATTTTTAATGTTATATATATATTTTATCATTCGTTGAGTTTAATCACTTCTTTAGGACAGAAGGGCCAGATTTTGCTTGGATAAAAGTCTTGTTGCGTACAAAGTACTGTAGAAATTATGCATATGCTTTATTTTTAATACACGAACATGCTTCAACAATATCAGAACATAAAGTCATGGCGTCTTTTACACAAAAGAAATACTATGGTGTGTGACTGCCATGAGCTTGGAGGACTGAATCCATAAGTCTCTGCATCGACTCAAATAAGTTAATGATGAAGTGATTTACAATGACAAAGAAAGTGGTCTAGCAGGACTGCCACAGCTTATCGGGCTTATCAGTTTCAATTGTCCAAGCCTCCTCCTTCATCTTATCCCAGACATGCTCAATTGGCTGGTTTCTTAGCACTAATTTGGCCATGGACACCACTGCCTGAGAGAATTCAAGAAACTGTTCTTGTAAAACGTGGTTTCTGGTGAGACATTCACGTGTAGCTCCACTGCAGTTAACAATCGGCTGGCCCTTGACTGACACAGCAACAAATGGTCCCCTGGAATAGTTGTCTTATGGGTCTGCCTGACTTGGGCTTTTTATGAACGTCACCAGTTTCTTCAAATCCTTCTCTCATCCTCCCCACTTGACATTAGCATACATTAAAGATGTCTGCCATCTCAGGAGCCGACTTGGTCTTCAGGCTCTTGATAATCTATGGTTGAAACCTTTGGCATGTTGTCAGAGGTCAGGTTGCACTACACATGAGGGACTGGTATACTGAGGTTCTTTTAACGTTCACTGCGTATTGCCTCACATTCATCCTTTAAAAAGGACTCACAGCATCTTCATGTCACAATGAGAATGAAAAGTTTTTTTTTCTTTTTTTTGGAGGCCTAAACCTCTATATGGTGAATCACCATGAGTATCTTTATCTTTGTTTATTACTATTTTCTCATGATGACCGAAACACATTGCTGCATTTATCAGCTTGTTAAGTTTGGCATGAGATGCTCTTATAAGTTCATTGATGTGGTTTTATCATGAATATTTACAGAAACTCTTATTTTTGTCAAAGTTAAGGGATAACTTAATTTTATTGATCAGAATTTCTATGTGAGTGGCATAGTAGCACAGCAACAAGTGACCTTAATTCATAATGAGAAGGTTGTTGGTTCAAACCCATGTGGGTTAGGGCCTGTCCTTAGTGAAGTACAGTATACATGTTCTCCCTGTTCATGCATGGGTTCTTTCCAGGCACTCCAGCTTCTGGCTGACTAGTCCAGGGTGTACCCCACCTCTCGCCCAGCCAATATTGTACCTTTGCTTTTAACATAATTACAGGTATTGTAGCCATCAGGCTGTTTGATGCTCAATTTTATCTATTTATCATAATTTTTTCTTTTATACCCTCCCTTTTGTCCTGTCTGCCTTTTCTCACAGTGTGTCTGGTTCTGAACAGGTTTCTACCTGTTGGAATAAATTTTACCCTGCTACTGTTGCCAGAGTTTGACAAGTGCTTGAACATGGTGTCATATCTCGAAATAACAAAACTGCAGTTTTCAAACTTGCTCTTTTTAAAAGGTATCAACTGTTAGAAAATAAAGATTAAGTTGTTGAAGCTATATTTGAGCATCCATTCAGACAACTTTGTAAAAGGAGTCCAATAACTTAGTCGGTCTCTACGATTCAAGCTCTCTCTGATAAGAAAAAATAAACCTCTATCCTGGCAATCATCGAACATTACACAAAGCACATCAGTAATGGGACACTTGAGACAAAGGCTGAGATTCATTCCATCTGTCATCAGGCATAACCCACGGTCATTATGAAAGAGCTGCCCATGCACTATGGACTGTAGATCATATAAAGTGACGGCTTAATGTTCTTATTACAGTGGCGGGGACATTGGCTCTTCATTTTAGTCAACAGGCATATGGCACTTACATGATACTCACGGTCGTATGAGCTTTGTGCTGAAGGATTTTTATGCTGCAGCTTTAATCTTACAAAACCAAAAGCTTGAACAAAAATCATTCACATTTATTTTAGTAAAATTGAAAATGCTGGTTGAAAAAGTCCAGAGAGTACAGCTCTAAATTGGTAGCTTCTTCTTTCATAATGGCTTGCTCTCAAGAGACAGTTCACCACAGCACCCATCTTGTCCTCCCACACAAGGATTATTAAGTGTTAGGGAGGCATTATGTTTCTCAGAATTAAGACCGCATTTCACAAAAATCCTGCTGCACAACAATTCTGTTGTTTCCTTAAATGCTTACTGAAATACAGCTTGAAGGCATAAAATGATGGATTTTTCAAACAGCCAACATAACTTAACAACGTAGTCTACTAAAATGCAATAAGTGTACAAATTAATCCTGTGCATATTTACATTTCTGTTACTTTTCTATGCAGTGGTTTATGTCATGATCAGGCCTTTGCCTTAGTTAGGTTACCTGTTTTGTTCTCGTAATTTATGTTTTGTCTTGTGCTTCCTGTTTTATTTTAAAAAGTGACCTGTCTCGCCTTGTTTTCGTAGGTTTTGCTTCTTGTCTGGTGTTGTCAACCCTCATGTCTTTCCCTGTCTTATTGCCAGTGTGCTGAACCAAGATTCACTTTCCAGCACTTACCTCATAGTCTTATTTTTGATCATAGACGTGTTTTTGCTTGTACCATGCCTCTTTTCTTTTGTCTGCCTGATACCTCTGCCTGGATTGTTTCACCTGCTCGTGTACCAAACCCTTGGATTATTAATAAACCCTGCTTTTTGCCTCACAGACCTGACTAATCTGCACTTGAGTTCTTTGTGTTGAGTGCATGTTTCATGACAGTTTGGGTGGGGTAGCACATTAAAAGACTGAAGCAGCTTGTCAGGTGGACCTGTTAGGTACTGAACTGTTCTTTCGACTCTGTGCAGGAAGTGGGAGAGAAAAAAATTCTAGTCAAACTGACATCCATCATGGTAGCAGCGGACTTCTTCAACCATAGGTGGTGTGCATGAAGGAGTGTGGCCTGAGCTCATTCACAGGGGCACTGCCAGAAAACGAGGGCCCCATGAAAGACATCAGATTGGGTCCTGTCCCAAACCAGCTCTGCACAATTTCTCATACCAAACCTCTGTAAAGCAGAGTGACAAATAGATATGATGACTGACATTATTGAGTGGAGATGTTATAATTATTCCTGACAAGGAATTTTGTTCAAAGACACAAATAAGCTACAAACAGTGAAGGAAACTCTCTTTAGATGACATAACAGAATGAATGGCAGATGAAACGTCGCACTAGAGAGAGCTTAGAGGCATTTGGACCATTTAAAGCATTTGTAATGTTTTTAGTTGAATAGGCCAGGAGTATTCTTTCAGTCCTCATAAATCTCTGACCTTTAAACCCTGTAAAGGATTCAAACTTTTTAAAAAATACTGTATACTTTTGACTTTTTCAATAGCCTATTTTTCCTAAAGAACCCCAAAGTTTTACATGTTTTTTTAAATAAATGATAAATATTGACATCTGTATTCATTAATAAATTTCAAAAGCATGCTTATCACCAATAACCTCAAACAAATTATCAAAAGGGTCTCTTTTTTATATGAATGTTATTTTATCTGAGCCAGCCAATACAAAATATGCCTGAATATTGCTTATTTTGCTTTTAAAAACAAGTATAGCTCTTCTTGTTGGGAAAGACAAAAGTTGGTTAAAAATACTGATAATAAAAAATTGGGGGGGGGGGGGGGGGCTTTGTCAGTTAACCTGACACTCCTTAGACCATTTAGTACATTTAACTAGTCTGGTCAACAGACTATAGAAAGTGTTAGAAACTGTTTTCTTTCACTTGTAAAACTCATGGTAATAATATTTTACTGTTATTTTACTGTCATTTGACCCCACTCACGGAAAGGACAAGTAAAAGTGCCCTCTTCAAAGTTCATGTCATAGTCCAATGTGTTAAAAAATGCAGGTGGCCTCATAGTTTACATGTACCTCTGTAGTCCTTTAAGTGGATGACCTGGCTTAATAAAGCTTGGTTATGTCGTTCTACTGCTCTCTCCCCAACTTTCAAATTTATCCACTGTCCTGAAACTCAAATAAAGGCACAGGAAAAGAAGTATTAAAATATGACAGTTATAATTAGAGCTGAGGCTCGAATCTATATGGGCTTTTCCACAAAGATCCATTTTGCTGCAGGTCTAAGCATGGCTGAACACACCAAATAATGTTATGCTGAAGTCAATTGTTCCATTCACAACATTAATAAAACAAAGCTAAGGATCATACTATGTTCGGAGGAGAGGTTTCCTTAACAAATAAACTGATAATCTTCTGCTTTCATAAAAAATGATGAGTATTTAAGTTAAAACTTAGGATAGACTATGGGCCTGATCTACTAAAGGTTTGAAACATGTGCAAACTTGAAAGCACACACCCAAAGCTGATCTACTAAGGGTAACATCTGTCAAAAGAGCTTAATAGCGTGCGTAATCCATTTAGCGTGTTTGCCTTCATGAATATGCAGATTATCAGAACACGCAAAATACTTGGAGGACAAGATGCAAATGTAATCATTTAGCACTCGCAATGTGACATATCAAATCTGGTGTTTTTGCATCTGTATTTAGCATTTTTGAAAGGCAGGTGCAAAAAAAGCACAGTGTTACGCACAGATGACTGCTGTCATTGCGGCGAGAAACAGGGGTTGCATGAACCAAATATTTTCCATCATTGACTTTGATGAATAATGGAAAGATTTGGAGGCTGTCCGTCAATATGGTGGAATGGAAAAAAGTAACAGTCCAGTGTGCCATCATACTCATGCAGACACACACATAAAGTAAACCTGTTTTGCACTCAACATCGTTAACGAGGTCATTTGACCCTCATAAAAAAGATCTCTTTCATAGCCAGAATCACTCCGTTTGTCACTCAGAGCTGACTGCGTCACATTATCTATGCACTGACAACGACTTTAAGAGCTGTGTAACTATATGAATGAAAGGACAATTAAAAATGATGGCCCATATCTGGGAAAATTCACAATGCCACGTTGTCCATCTGATCTGGCCCAAAAAAGTTTACCAAAAGTGCTCGTTTGTGCTCCACTCTTGTTTGCAAGAAGTGGGCCACAATCGAGCCATCACAATGCCAGATATAAACCAGAAGCACCCAGCAAACCGGACATGGGCCACTTTAGGCTCACATCCGGATGACCTTGTGTAAAGTTTGCCATATTTCAGCCAAAGGTGGGTTGTGATATTTGGGCCCATATTTGTTTCATACAGGCCAGAAGAACGCCTAAAGTGACAGACTGCTGCCAGAAGTGGCCCACATCCGTATGCTATCTGGGGTGTAACTATATGAATGAAAGGACAATTAAAAATGATGGATACAAATATGGCATGAGGGAAAATGACAACCTTGTCCATCAAAATGATGGCCACAAAAAAAGTTTACCAAAAGTGCTCATTTGCCTCCAACTTCATGACTTCAAACTTCATTTTTCATTTACGGCCACTCTGCTCTCCCAAACTCTCCATGGTGGCAGCTGGTAGCACACGCAAAATCCTCATATACAGAGGGCAGTCCACACCACTTTCGCGCCTGTTATCAATTGCGCACACAGTCATAGTAGATCACCCACAACACACCCACTCATAGTATGTACAATTTTTTTGCTTGCACATGCAGTTTAGCACTTGTTATTTTGGATCTTAGCAGATCAAACCCTAAGTCTCTAATCTTTATGGCTCCTACATTACATACAGACTGGGCCCTAAACAGGGGCACCTTTTAACCCCCCCTCCCCATCTGCCTTAGCACAAAGGATAAGTTCTGATCTGTTTATAGAATGGTAGATCATATTCAATTTACATATTTCATCAATCCATGTTTTTGTGACTGTGCTGACCTCTGAACTGGAAACTTTGTTCACGGCTGCCGCGCATGCGCAGCACGGCTTCCTCCTTTCGATGAGCTCCTCATCTGTAAACTCTGGCTCGAAACTGTAAGGACACCCATCATATTCAAAGTTCTCCTCCACAACATCTTCATCCAATAGATATTGGTCCATTTGGCACAAAACTGGAAGAAGAAAGTTGTTGATTTTAGTTCAGAGGTCAGCACAGTCACAAAAACATGGGTGGAGCGACCCAGGATTGTCTTGGAGGAGTAGCACGAGCGGAAATATTGGTGAAACTAATGAGTTTTTGGACAATTAATGCAGTTTTTTTTTTTTTTGCATGCCCAAATATCTCCTGAAGCACTGTTTGGATCAGGAAAGCCTTCTGGGTGAGTGTATTGTTCTACCTCATTCTATAAACAATGTGAAAGCTGTAGAAACCAAACTTATCCTTTAATATAATTATTAAAACTATAAATTCAGTTTAATATTAGTGCTTTATTTTATTTTTGTAATTACTTTTGAACTGCTAGTTCCTCCAAATAGTGATCAATAATGTTATATTCTTATCTTATTTCCACGTCCTTGAAAATCATCAATTTCCTCAGACTGCATACTATGCTGTAATTTCCCCTTTAAATTACCTTAAGATGTATCAGGCATCTATTGCTCAGCGGTTGGGTCCGGTGTTTCTCATCCAGAAAGGTTGTGTTTGATCCCAAACTCCTGTGCTCATTTGTCAAAGTGTCCTTGGGCTCTCAAGGCATAACCAGTGATGTGTGACTGGGATAATACACATGGGCAGTTTGACACTTTGCACGGCACCTCTTCCATTGGTGTGTGAATGTGACATGTTGTGTAAAATATGAGTGGTCATAAGAGCAGAAAAGCGCCGTCAAAGTCCATTAATAATCTAACGGCCCCTTACAGCCACATTTACAGAAAATAGTTGTATTCAAAGTGTGTTGACAGTGATGCCTCTAAAATTATTACATCCTGAGAGATGTGTGTGGAAACTGCAAAAAACTTTTCTGAATTATTCATTGTATTAATTGACAGATAAAAGAAAGATTGATTTATTTTTTCCAAGTTTTGGATCTACATAACTTTGTTGCCAGTTTGCTTTTTGTTTGTTCTTGACAGGATCTCATGAAATGTGTCAGCTTAGCACGAAGGGAGTGTGGAGGAGGGATGCATAGTTGTAACATTAGACAGCTCTGTCCATTTCCTGAACTTTAAATAGGCAACAGCATTCTTTCATCTATAAAAAAATCGAATTTACTCAAGCAGCCGATAGAATTGGAAGCACAAGAGGGCGTGCATGTGATTTCACATCATGTACAAGTCAGCAGAGCCTGAATTACTGTACTGCAGAAGCCTCAGACTGGTGAGAGGAACCAGTGTGAGGTAAGATGGAAAAGGCTTCAATTCCAATCAAAAGGGCAGAGTTGTCGGTAATTCATTTTTGACTATTATGTATGACAGTGCAGACCTTCAGCATATAGAAAATGGTCATATTGAACTGTAAATCAAGAAAACAGAGCTGTGTAGTCACAGAAGCATTGAGCTCCTGGAGGGATCATACCACAAAGCCTTCCATCATTTAGTCTGTGTTTTTTTTTATTTTTTATCTTTGCCCCTCATTCATCATCATCTTCTTTAAAATACATTTCTATAAAAGATTCTTGTATATTTTTTATCAATAAAAATGATCCCTAGAAATAAACGGTGCCTCCTGTTTTTGAAGCATAAATATAAAAAGTCATAGCTCAGTTTAACCAACTGGTAGCTTGTCATTTGATTGCCTCTGTCTTTTTGACAAATGTGTTAAACTCACATAAACCTGTTCAGACCTTCTCCTGTTTAGACCTTATGCTTAGAGAAAACACCATCTGTCTTTTTTTTTTCTAGTAATGTGAGGCTTTTAAGTCTCTAAAATCAGACAATTAGAAACAGAAATCACTGGTTGCATAAATCCATCACAAATCATTTTTAAACTCATATGAGAGAATAAAAAGTCAAAATAAATGATGTACTTACGTCTCAGTCCTTCAATAACGACAAATTTAACATAATTCCATGTTGGTTCCAGGCAACCAAGGTTTTCCAGCAAATTCTCCTTTTGGGCTTTAAGTAGTCCGATAAATCTTGCCTTTCCTTCAAATTCATGAGTTGTGTGCCTGACATCTTTCATATATTCATGTTCTATTTGTGGTCAGCTCCTCTCTTTAGCCATCTATCCATCATCTGTACCACTCATCCCGTTTGTGTTGGTGTTGGAGCCAGTCCCAGCTGACACTGAGGGGCAGGGTACATCCTGAACAAGTCGGAAGTCAATCAGAGGGCTACATAGAGAGACAGTCTACTATTCAGCCATACTTAAGAGCAAATTCGAATCCCCAGATAACCTCAGTAACCTGTTTTTAGTCAACAGGAGGAAGCCTGAGTGCCCCGAAAGAACCCATGTATCCCCAGGGAGAACTTGTAAACTACAAGCAGAAAGTGGTCAGAACCAGCAAATGAAGCAAAGCCTGCGAGCTAGTTCAGGCAGACAACTCGAGCTGCGCTGCTATGCACATGTCACATGTCACACGTCACACTCCTCTCATCCATCCTCCAATCACACTCTCCACCTCTCAATTTGGAGGTGTATTTAAACTGGGAGTTTACCCATCTCTCCCTCTACTCGGCAAACGTCTATGCCGCCAGACATAGATTTTGCTGCGTGTTCGCATCCACCTGCAGGCTCCAGGGGTGTTGCTATGTTTTGCTCATCACTCCTCCTTGCCTTCATGTAAACCTTTCTGCAAGGAGTGATGAGACTGGAGCCTGGACGCCAAACCTATAACATGTATTTGCAGCAACAATAAAACAATTAAACGTGAGTTGATTGACTGAACTGTCTTGGTGGGAGGCAAGGCATACAACCTGCTGTACTACTGTGCCGCCCTACTCACTTAATCTTTTGTAATGAAATTATAAGAATTATATATATATATACATACATATATATATATATTTATATATATATACATATATCTATATATATATATATATATATATATATATATATATATATATATATATATATATATATATATATATAGAGAGAGAGAGAGAGAGAGAGATATATATATAGATATAGATATATATATATATTCAAATGTAAGTGAATTTAAAAGAAAAAGGCATATTAAAGACGAAATTTGTTCATCCTTTAATTTTTAATATGAGTGTGATAGAAATTAGTAGTGCCAATATTACTTTTCCATTTAAACACATTGTTAGATGTTACAATACATTGCTACCTTCACAAGAGTGTAAAGTTAATTATTCTTGTTTTTTTTAAATATATTTTCCAAACTCAAATGCGGTACTCCTCATACTTTTGCAGGATTATTTGCTGCTCCTCCGCCGTGAAGTAGGCTGCTCTCTTCTCCATTGTGGAAAATGCTCCGGGGCCGCTAACCACGCCCATTTTATGTGTGCACGCATAGATCCCAGCCGGATTCACTTATCGAGTTGATAACGAGCCTCGTAGTACGGTAGATCTGGATGGCGGAGATCCGGTGAAGTTCAGCGAGTTGTCGCAGAGTTATCCTGGATGACTTAATCCAGCTTCGTAGTACAGGCCCCATGAGGTTTTGTTTTTGGGAGAGTCTGTTTGTATGTCAGTCCGTCTGTCTTTGAACAAAATAACTCAAAAAGCTATGGATGGATTTTGGTGAAATTTCCAGGAAATGTTCAGCATGGGAAAAGAAAGAAGTGATTCAATTTTGGTGTTGATCTGAATCACTGTCTGGGTCCACCATGACGAAAAATGTGATTTTCGTGGATAATTACTGAACTAAAATCGATATCATTGTGAAAACAATTGCTAATGGTATGTTTTCATGGTCAAGGAATCTAAATATTTAGATGAAATAAAGGTAGGACTAATATTTATGGAGAAAATCACAATATGGCTAAGGACTGTGGCGCTGGCGGAGGTCTGCGCTCTCCGAGTGCTTTTCTAGTTTTTTGTTTGGTTTTAGTACAAAGTGAAATAAACATTTCAGCTCTCTAAGATAGTGAATTTGTTTGGCTATAATTTGCTTAACAGGTTAGATATTTTCCTTTCTTGTGTCTGTGCTAGTGCTCAGGCAACATATAATGGTGAACCGCTGTTTAAAGTCAGCTTCCCAAAATCCAAGAGAAGAGGATGCGCTGCAAAGCCAGTGAAAGCAGAGCCAACTTTCCATTAGTTAAACAAGCCTTTATTCATTTTTTTTCTTACCTCCTTTATGTAAAAAACAGTCTGCAGTACCAGCTGGTACATTTGGTGTTTTTATATGTAGAAATATTTATCACAATAAAAAGTCTACATGAACTGTTTTGCGTGTTTTCAGTTTTCCATGTGTTACATTTTATTTTAATAAGTTAAGAATAAAAAAATAAACTGTAAAAACATGTAAGATGGAGGAAACAGTTATGTACTTTTAATCCTTAATATTTTGTGTAACAGTAATAGGAGCTTTTATGTTGAAATACTTCTAGATTATTCCTCTAAGACATAAAGGCTCATCGTCTGCTCTGTAAATATTAAATGCATTTTGCAGTGAAAAAACACATGTAGGCATAGAGGTCCAAGTCCAGGATGCTGGGCCTGGGAGTTATTGTGGTCCTCTGACCCAGTTAATTAAAAAGGGTTAGTGAGTGACATAGTACAGAAAATGTAATGTACAACATTTTTAATTTGCATTCAGTTTTCACAATACCTTTGGTATCTCCAGACTCCAGGCATTTTTGCACAGTTGCACCTATGTAGGAGAAGAGTAATTTATATCTGAAGGAAATGTACAAGTTAAACCATCATGATGTCTTGTTTTTGTTTAAGTCAATATAGTGCTAACATGCACAGGGCTGTGTAATAATAATATAAAATTTTGTAAGTAAAGAGGTGTTTAAGACTAGTATTGTGTGGTATATGTAAAATATTTGGTTCACAAAAAAATACTGGCTGCCTAGAATGACAGGTTATGCCAAACATGTTCTCAGTGGAAGCACCTTACTGCCATGCACTAGCCTATGACTCTATTAAATGCTGTATTCTGGTGGGTCATTCACATTACTAAAGTCATTTCTGTAAAACAGACTGTTGCTCTGATCGGCCCTGATGAACCCAGACATTACTTACATTTTTAATTCTGCCTCAAGTCGATTTTTCAAGTCGGTTTTATCTAATCTTGTCGGGGTTTATGTCTCTTGTCCCAGCTCACTCTACATTATCCCTGAGTAAACACTTCTCAAGGCCAGTCTAAGTTTTGGTAAGCACCGCATGAATATGAACTATACAGTCAAGGAGCTACATGCTTCTCATCTACAACAACATTTGGAGGCGGAAGGGGAGCAAGAATGGCAGAACAACTTTAATTTGTCTACATATTAGCATTGAAGTAACAAACTATACACAGACCACTGAGAAACACCCCTGTTTATCCTTGGCTCTTGACTACTTCTGGTGCCTCTTCATATTCAGGGTCTGAATCGGGCTCAACATGAACGGCTGCACAAACTTTATTATCCTGCAGCCATTTCCTCTCAGGGCTCAGTTGCCATGGTTACATGACGCCATCCTCGCTCTCAACATACCGCGGGAAGAGCTGGGCAGTATCAGTGGTCATTATCATATCAAGGTCACGCCCACTAAATCAGTACTTTCTGAACAGAGGGGCAATGTGAGCCAGAAAACAATGCTGCTGTGTTTGATTTATTGACTTTTTGGACCAAAGCATTTTACTAATATTTCATGAAAACATCAAGGATCAAAGTTTAGCTGCAGAATATGGGACCTTTAAACAACAGTAAATGCTAGTTGTGGTCAGCGAGTAAATTTAGGTGAGTAGATCGAACTTTCCTTTGTTGTCATAGGTGCTCAACACTTTATTAAGGCTGGTGATTAGCCTTACATGGAATTTTTGATTCAGGCAATTAACCAACTGGAACCAGAAAGGTTAGAATGCTTACCCAGTTCTATCTAAAAGAAATCACCACTGACTTATACTGGTTTTTTTATTCTTTTAAAGCAGGGGGAGAGATATTATTATTGCATACAATCAACGTTATCTTTATGCACAGATGCTGAAATGACCTTGTCTACTTAATTATTAGGTGCATTTGTTGCATGTATGAAAATATCTTGATGTTTGTTGTAGACATCAACTTGTCTCTTTTATGTATTATAAATGTGTCAGTACGGTGCTGGACTGACAGATACGGGACATCGTTCTGACTGGCTTCAAAGAGAAAGGGGAAAAACAACATGTCTCTCCTTTGAAATACAATTCCACTGGCAGTCAAAGCGTATACCCTAACCCCAGTGAACAAACATATTCTAATCAACTCGTCCCCGTGTCATTTCTCTTGTCATGTATAGCAGAAGACATTAATAGAGATTGCCAGCAGCTGCCACCCAGGGGTGTGATGTCAAGTTTGTGGACTACAGTTCATTGGGAACACAGAGATAACAAAGTGTGACAAACAGAGAAATAGAGAGCAAATGAATATGATTTTAAAGCATGGGGCAGATACAATATGAACCTTGATAACACTGAAGGAGCTGGTCTGGACGAAAGATAATGCTGCTGGAGGTGACTATATAACGTGTATGTCTCTCTGACTTTAATTAAAGCATGCTTCACTTTTTTTTTTGCTAACTGTGGCCTGTGTTGATTCAGGCTGGGTTTGAAATGACAATTAAAAAATGAATAAAAGTAGAATACAACTCAATAGCAATATAAAAAGAAAAGTGTGGCATTGACCTGCTCTTTTGCAAAGTTTATCAAGATAACATTTGTTCTGATGTCAGGCTGTACAAATGAAATGTGATTGAGCAGGAGAGGAAAGGGCCTGATCAGGGTTCAACACCAACTCAAAGGACCAGTGATAAGCTTCCAAATTGTTGAGCTGAAACTTAATGGTTTAAAGCAGGGGTCGCCAACCTGTCTGGGTCTAACAGATAACCAAAGATGAGAAGTATTACAGAGGGCTACCTGTTTTATTTGATGTTTCTGACTAACATAGATTTGCATAATTCACCTAAAAAATCAGGTTTAGGAAGTTATATGTAATTCTAAGACTTCACTTTTTATGGTAAATGACAATAATTATTACTTATGATTAAGAAATAATGCAGGAATATTGTCCTCATATGCATCTTTATCAGTTTAATTCATGTAAAACTCAACTGATGGCAGCAGTTGCACTATGGTGATTTTCTTTTGGACAAGTGACAACGTAAGGGCTCTAGCTAACAGTAGTGGTGATGAAGGTTTGTGCATCAAAGTAAACACTGACTCTATGCTACGGGTCCCAGGGATGAGAAGCCGCAATAACAAATATAAGACCTGTATAAAGCAGGTCAGACAGAGGAGTAAGAAACAGTCGGCTCTGTCGTCTTTCCAGATTGTCTCTGTCTGATTTATTTTCCAACCTTTATCAACATTAACACAAGCACAATGCATATCTTTCCACTTCAGTTTCAAGTAGTTCACTTCATGTTCTCAGTTCAAGTCGTTTCTACTAGCGATATTAGTGCCTCAATAAATCTCCATGCACATTTCTCACATCTCTTCTGTTTCCCTTTCAACTCATTTCTCTATTATTTATTTCAATAAAACTCTTAATGTAAATACATCACATTTTCTGTAACTCTATTCAAATGAAATAAACTATATTTCACTGTGTAGTTTTACAGTGTATAGTACATCTGCTCATGCAACAGACTACCTACTATGCCTCTGTAAAAGAGCTTTGAAATGTATGAATCACAAAGTGCTTCTGTTACTTTTCTTCCTAAACTGTCTTTAACAATATTTAATCATTACACAAATTAAAACCACAATAACAAATGAATCAAAACGAAAAAAAGTATATAGGAGCGCTATTGCCAATTATTCCTATGTTAAATAGTGTAACTGCGGACCTGCTTGACACAAAATGGCGGCCGCGCAGTAAACTTTTCTTTACTTATTAAGACCGTTTACTCGATAATAATTAATTCAAACATAACACAAACTCTCCATAAACATTTGCGTTGCGGTCGAGTGTTCACATAGTATAAAACTCTGCTGTTCATTGACCGTTTACTAACCTGTATAAAGCAGGTAAAATTGTCTTTCCAGATTGTCTCTGAAAGGAAGAGAGGGAGCACCACCCCTTTATCCCTAAGTCACACATTCCCGTTTCTCACTGCGACTGTGCACGATTGAGGAGGCTGGTGTGATCGTTATGATACGGGATGAAATTACTGTCTCACCCCTGGACACACCCCGTAAATACACCGTCAGTGGCGGTGCTTCAGCGCTACAGGGGGCGTTTGTCCCGCTCCAGTTAGGTTAATGCAGCGATATGAGGAGGATTCCATCCCGCTGACAGGACGTCAGCTCCGCTCGAGCTCAGTTCGCGTGGACGTAAGCTAACTGAGCCCTGCCGCTTATGCCGTCTTGAACGGGACACAGTCGGGCTCATACGGATACATCCTTGTCAGTCGCCCTCATAAAGCTTTCAGGATTGAGCCACGACACGTTCAGCCCGACTGAGCTCTGCACATGCCCGCTAATACCGCCGCATTAGGGTCTGCATTAGGCTTCCATCCCGCCTCCACTGAGAGCGCCGATTCTCCACGACAGTTTTGAACAGTTGAAAACTGTCGTGGAGCTTCCACGTTCCCCTCCGTTCATCCACGACTATACAACGGTGATCCAGACCAAGTAGCGCATGCACCACGACCAAAGCACGCTTTATCAGGATCATGACAATCGTGCACAATCGCCATGAGAAACGGGAATGTGTGACTGGGGCTTTACCTTTCCCCTCGGACAACTAGTAACAACACAACCCCCTTTTACTTGTAACAACATTAGTGCAACTTAGTAAATAAAATATTCACTTGAAAGCATCTAAATATTAACAAAAGTAGTTATATTCCTCAACATGAAATAATATACATCTTAATTGTGGTTACCCTATTTTATGCCGGGCGGACACTGTGCGATTTTAGAAATCTGACTGTCGGGGAAATGCTCCCACTGCACGACCGGGTTTGTCACTCGTACTCTATTTGACCCTACGACATGTGTACTCATACTGTACGACTGCTGTCAGCCACGATTATTGACAACCACGACTACTTGTCGGCGTCAGTCGGCGTGTGACGGCATGACGTGCTCGAGTGTGAACAACGAAAAAAAAATGAAAAGGATTTGGGTATGTGAATGGCTGAGGAGACGTGGTCGGTATGGGATGTCCATCCTTCATCAGGAGCTTGAGGTAACGTTAATGTTAAACTATACATTGTTTTACAGTAGCTATGATAGTTTCACGTTAGCATTAGCCAGCCAATGTTGCTTTAAACACCATACTGCCCCGGCAAATTCCTCATCTGTAGCCTATAACGTTATGATGAACATAGTTACTAATGAATGAATGATCGATCTTGCCAGTATACTAGTGCAGGTACACAGCGAATTTCAAAGAGCTCCCCGTGGTGCCAAAAATAACATCTAGTACTAAGTACTAAATAGAGCTAAAGACGGAGAATAAAATTCTGACTCCTTTCACAACAGCCAGTGCAAACAGACAATAGTTGGGAACGTAGAATCGTGACGTAACACCACTCACACTGTACGAGCTACGGCGAAAATTTCTGACATGCCAGAAGTTTGATCGGGAGGTCGCAGCATTATCGTCAGAACGTAGCAGCAACTAATCCTTCCTCGTGAGTGTTATCACACTGTATGGCTTACGACCTCCCTGACCGGACATCCCGACGCTACGATGTTTCCACGATGACGCAGCGTGGTCTGCGATGGCAAAATCCTGGTGACATCCCCTCGAAATCGCACAGTGTCCGCCTGGCATTAGGGGTGCCACATCTACACAGACCAAAGTTTAAAAGAAAGAGTCAATTATGAAATTGGGTTTTGTATTGATGTGGGTGTGATTTATGTATAAAACAGAATAGAAATTAAAGGCTCTGTGGTGTGCACTGATGCTCACTTAAAATTTCCCTGAGAGCACCTCAGAGGCTCAACAAGACCTATCAGGCACGCTGTTGGCTACCCCTGTTTTCATGACTGGGCAGTGCACAGAAGCACTTTATGAAGTTGGGCTTTAAATTTCCAGAATTTCAAAGTTATCTTGTTAAAAACATCCAAAGACAGGTTATGTAGCCAGTAAATGAACTACCAACAGTGAACTGAAGTGAGAATGTGCCACGGTATATTGTATATTTGTTGCAGGAGAATGCCGGAGCTCTCTTGTTCTCCAAATCCTCACATTTAATTTAATCATTATTGGCCTCCACAGCTGGCATTTAACCTCAAAAATATATAACATGGGTGTGTGTTGCAAGTGAGGCAGTTATTAGAAATGCTGTTACATTGGCTGACAGGACTGTGAAATCAGAGGCCCTCGCCCTGGTCACAGTTGAAAATCCCCATTAGGGCACAGTCAGAGAGCGAGTCCAAAGATTAACACGGAGGAGAGATTCATTGCCACAATTTCCAGGAGACAGAGGGGTCCAGGAGAGAAATGAGAAATAATGCTCTGATCATAGCTCCCCACACAGAGATACTGCTGCACGATCAATGAAGGTACAGAGGCTTCATTAAATGAAAAGATGCCAAGAGGAATGTTTACATTTAAGGTTCACTTGGAAAGAGGGAAGTGTTACAGTAGCAGACTTACTCAGAGCAAATGCATTTTTCCAGGGAAAATTGTTTGCAGGGGATTAGCTATCTGAAAATGCTATTTCTTGGGCCCTCAGAATAATTTCACACCCTCCCTGAATTCTCCACATTCTTCAGGGTCCCATCTGCACACAGTGGAGCTTACTTTTTAGTGGGGGAGACTGCCGTAATGAATTTATCTCTTTCAGTGCTTGCTGGGTTTTACTGCGTCTATAATGTGTGGTTTGTTTTTTGTCAGCATTTTTTCAGGATTTTATATAGCTGTTAAATGTGATAATTATCTGAAGCAATGGTGATATGCTACAGCTATAAAAGATTACAATAAAATGCAAGTCAATAAGGGATGGAAAAGTTTTTATAGAACAAAAATTAGAGGTTCCAAGTAAATTTTTGAGACAAACTTCACGGTGGTTAAAGCACAATGAGCAGCGCTATCTTCCATCCTGTTATCTTTCCTTTCTATCGGAATATTTAGTAAGAAAATATCAAATTATCTCACTTCTGACTCTAACTTCAAATATTTAATCCATCAATTAATCAATCACCCTTTATTTTATTGTGTAAAAAATATTTTCTGAATACACATTACAGAAGAGAAAATCAATGTCTAACTCATCCTCTTTTATTTTTTTCTTATATATATATTTTAAATATATTTTCTTATTTTCATTCACCAATTAAGTTTTCATTTAATACCAAATCCAACATAAATCTACCATGAGTACAGCCCTTTGCCAAAATGGGCTACAGTTTTTCAAGTGATGGAAAAAGTTTAGCAGCAGGAGATTTTAGGTAGAACTAGACTTATGTTGTACAGCCATCCACCATAGCTATGCATGGGGTGTGAGTGGGAGGTGGGAGAGAGGTGGGAAAAGACAACAGGACTAAACAATCAATTTTTATTGGTTTAGTGCCAATCCATAACATGTGTTTTCTCAAGACACTTTACAACAGAGCAGGCTGAAGACAAACTATTCATTTTATGGATAGGCATACATGCTTATATACATATATAAAATACACTAATACATACATATACAAACATATGCATCCAACACCCAACATGAATCCAATAGCCAATCAGGATCCCTCATCATGACAGCAAGAAAAAAACCCACTGTCAAGCAGAAGGAAATCTTGAGTGTGGATCCCAGTCTCATGATGAACAGCAAATCCACATGATGATGTGTTGGGTGTGTGGGCAAAGGAATAGAGGTAAGCAGAGACTAAAGTAAGAACCATGGTCCATGGGCCAATCATAGGCCTGTCGTCATCAGATTTGTTTCTGCTGAATACAAATTTATTAGAGGTCAGCCTCTTGAGATGCAACATCTCATTTTCAGGGGGGTCCTCATGTCCGTTTGATTGTGGGGATAACTTCTTAGAACTGTAATCAATAATAGTCATACTGAAAATAAGAATTTATGGTGTTGGTGAGGGCTGAACAATATGGACAACATTTCATGATTCGATATTCATGCCAGTTATCTCAATATCGATAAAATATGATATCACGGTTTACGGCAGTTTCACAATGATTGTGTACGCTGTATGCTGCAGAGTTTTGCGACCGTTTACAACAGCTGCGCCCAGATATGGTCCAGATTCTCTACTGGCTGCACAATGGCGGCGCCCTGACGGGGGATATTATGGCTTCAAAACCGTTAAATGGTAGAAGGTGGAGCCACGCTGTCCACTATACAGTCTATGGTCGTAATGCTGCGTTCCAGTAACCTCGGAACTGGGAGTGACATCATCTCCGACTTATCGGCGTTCCAGTTGAAGTCAGAAAAAAACATGCTGATCTACCAGGCTATTGTTAGCTGTTGTTAGCATGCCCTGCGTTGTTGTTCACAAATATCAAATGAAGAATGTGATTATCACTATGGCAGCATTTTTGTAAACATAAGTCTAACAATAAGATGTATACAGCTGATCTAGAGCGACACGCCCCAGTCAGAAGTGCAAATAAATTGATTAATACAGGAGCTAAATAACTGTTCACACTGGGGGCATCCATCTTCGATTGTCAACTCGGGGGTGGCGAGGTTTCACCGAGTTCCCAGTAGGAAATTCTGACTTCGGGGGACGTTGCAGTTGCAGCTTCCTACTCGGAACTCAGAAATTCCTACTTCTGACTACAACTGGAACGCACCAAAAGACGTGACCCAAGCCAAAGCGTGTGTTTGTTGAGATGCTAATAAATGCAGTTCAGCCTTCCTCAGAACTCTGCATTGCTTTACAACTTCTTTTTTCAACAAGTTACAGGATGCAAAGCGACGAGGTACTGTATCTCTTTCTAGTTATGTAGTGGTAGTTTTTGATGTGTGACAACAAGCAATTTTTGGAAAACTTACTATCATAGTTTTGTAGCCGGCTATATTTCGCTACTTACAGCCTGGTGCTCGAAGACCTGTCCAAATCATATAAATTTGCTCTAGTTTTCATTGTCTTGTTCCCGAAGTTGAGTATCTAGGCCAGTCCAGCCCTGTCCGACCCGACTTGAAGCCAAGGAATAGCATTTATAGATATTTTATTTTTTATTTTGATGCTATAAAACTCATCTTAAGTGTGTATTTCAATCAGGCATATATCTAACAGTGAGACTTTTTTGTAATTACTTAGAACAGTCCCTTTAATATCTTGAATGTTCATATCTCAATATACAAAAGTAGATACGATAGCGATATATCTTTCAGCGCTAGTAGTGACAAACTCATGGGTGTCTCGACCTCAATCCATATATGACCCCCACCATATATGACTCCAATAAGTATAAATGTATTAAAGGTAGACCTCTTGAGATGTGACATCCCATTTTCAAGAGGGACCTCCTGCCTATGTGGTGCGAAAGATACTTACTATGGATGTATCAACCATGAAAAGAGAGATCATGCTAATGTTAACATTAACAGCTATAATGACTTAGTATTGTAGGCCGTGATAAAGTTTGTGTGCAGCAAATAGAGCAAACCATCATTCGTGATGGGAGGCGAAGTTCACTCTGAACCGGGTCGATCGCAAGGCCACATTGAGAGACAGACAGCCATTCACGCTCACACTCATACCTAAGGGCAATTTAGAGTGACCAATTAACCTAATGAGCATGTTTTTAGTATGTGGGAGGAAGCCAGAGTGCCTGGAGAGAACCCACACATGTACAGGAAGAACATGCAAACTTCACACAGATAGGCCCTGTCCGACCCAGGGATTTAACCGGGGACCTTCTTGCTGTGAGGCACATGCACTACCTGCTGCTCCACCGCGCTGCCCAGAGCACAGATTTAAACTGATATTAGTTATTCTTTTTTTCGACAATCTCAAATATGGACTTCAGATATGGCCATGGGTGCTCTTCTTGCTCCAGACCTCTCTGCAGTCCTGGGGCACTTCTGTTGTTATATTTGTTATGCTGTGTTTCTGCTCTTGCTGCTTTCCAATCTAGAGTTATTGTTGCACTTGAGTAAAAGCTTGAGAGCCAGTCCACCAACAGTCATAAACAACATAGCGAGGGTTGGCTTGGTTACAAATTTGAGCCCTTGAAATCACATTCTGGACAGACCAGCCCCCAACAGCCAAGACTGCAGCATGTTCAAATATTGCTTCTGCTCTTACAATCTGAGTGTCCCTTGAATAAAAGCATTTAAGAACATTTTCTTAGCAAAGAGAGGGATTAGTTTTGAATCCTTCACGAAATCCCTGTTTAAGCTGAATCAATATTAAATGAATGTTTGCAGCCAATGAGCAGTCGTATCTGCAGGGCTAGCGCTTGAGAGGTCATCTAAGTCCTGCACTTTTGAAAGATTTAGAGTAAATCAGAAAAGCCTAACAGATCTGAGAACCTAAATTTATGATGACAAAAGCTTTAGATCAAATCATCCAGATTGGACAGCTTCCTCCATAATGTTGTTCCCTCCTCTCCTCCACATCAGTTTATTTTTCTGCCTTGTTCAAGTGGCAGCTACTTTGCCTTCTGCCAAATGCTTGTCAGCAAACAGAGACTTCCCACATCAATATCTCTAAGTCCAATGTTGATACGCATCTAAAGGGCAGCACTGTGAGCAGGGGGTGAATGTGGGGTGGGGGTCAATCAATTTTTTCTGACCTTAATTTATACAGAGTAAATAATGAAGTAGTGGCCCTGTATAAAACATCAACAGAAAATTCATTCAGCTGTGGGTTGTGCTCGTTTTATCAGGTTGTGCAGGGTGAGGATTTTCTTTGTCTTTACGAGCTTTGCAAGTGGCTTAGAGCAATGATTTTTAAAGTGGGCTCCAGGGAGGTCCACAGCTTTCTGTAGGAGTAGCAGGAGGGTGTTATGATTTGTGGAGTGCACAAGAGCTCAAACACAAAAGAGCAGAGGAAAAGCATGGGTTTTATTGTAAGGGGGAGTATGTGAGGAGTGGGCTGTGAAGGTGAAATTATGGGGGAGGTTACTGGCTGTAGTGGATGTCAGTGTGGCAGCGAGGGATGACTGGACCAGCAGGCCAGAGTAGAAGGTCAAGGTCCTGGGGGACTGTAGGCTGAAGTAGGCACAAGACGATTTGTGGATAAACATGTCATCATGCAAGCAGGAGGACAGTTTGAGATGTGGGAGCAAAAAAATCAACGCACTCAAACACATGGGAGCAAATTGTAAGAGAGTCTGAACAAAAGTAAGGCCTAGATCACTGCGGAGCCATAGTCGACGCAATAATGATCTGCCAGTGAGTGAATGGAGGACCAGGGCTGCCAGACTTTGAGCTTGCATAATGGCCGAAGATGTGTATTGACAAAAATAAGCACAGCAAATACAGACACGTACACAAACAAAAAGAAGAACAAGGGGGTAGGAGCGGCATGGGCACCTTTCAAGTTGGCGTTATGGAAATTTAACAGTGAGTTTGTCTCATTATGTAGTAGGAATCTTTCCACCCCAGATATTTATAGAGCATTTTGATATTTCTCAACAGTGGTGTCGTATTGCTAGACAGAATCTAATGGGTGGCACAGACTTAAGCCAGGCACAAACCTCTTGGGCTGACATTAGAGGCCCATGCGGAAGTGCCACAAGCTGTAGTACCTAGTGTGTCCACTTGAGGCTGGCTGTAGAAACCTTACACTCAAATGATTTTACATGGGGCAAAAGTGTTTTTTATGTCCTTAATTTTTAGATTTACAGCCTGGTTCAAAATTATTTATTTTATTGTGGATTTATTGAGGATCTTAAGTCCACCTCAACATGGCCTCTCTGTCTCTCAGCAGATGGCGTTAAAGTTTAAGTTTGAGATGACGTGAAGTATCAACAGCATTTGAAAGGCTCTGATCATATTCAGACTGCTGATGGTGCATGGCCTCAATTCAATTATTTTATGTTTTTAGTATTTCTTGTGATCAATGCACATCATGGCAATCTGAACCTGACAGACTTTCCCCTGTAATTTCATGATCAGTCATTACAGTGACTCATGTATTTCAATAGTTTGTCAGTTGAAATCAAGTTGTCTTACAGTGACAGACTAACTATCAGTAATGTGGGAAGACATTTTAATGACATTTTTTTTGGCTCCGTGGATTAACAGTAAGTGATCATCAACAGGCGGCCAAGGGGCCACATAATGTCCTCCACAGCTTCC
This sequence comes from Scarus forsteni, assembly GCA_036419115.1. Taxonomy (NCBI): domain Eukaryota; kingdom Metazoa; phylum Chordata; class Actinopteri; order Labriformes; family Labridae; genus Scarus; species Scarus forsteni. The sequence continues at coordinate 7,324,496 of JAZDUH010000461.1, forward strand.
AAACTGGCCCTCAGAATATCAACCATTTAAGGACAAGTGATGGAGAAAAATCTGTGATACTTTTAGTGGTTTCTTTATGTCATAACATCCCTTTATCTTTGAACACAATCACTAAAAACAATGGAGAGTCAAATAATTTGATCAAATATAACTTTGTGTTTCATCTGACACCAGACAGCCACTTTAACCTGCATTTATCCAGGAGAATGAATATATTTACTCTCTGGTCAGAAAAGAAGTAGAATGAGTTGTCATGAAGCACTTCCTGGTTCTCAAGCCTGAAACCAAATAAGGTTTATAATATGAGTTTTAAATAAATTCCTGGGATAAGGTTTGTGGTAAACATACACATGAGATTAAAATGTTTAATAGGAATATGTCAAATGCATCTGATGCCAGTTTTAAAGTCTTAAACCATTGTTGTGTATTTCAAATGACAGTTTCAAAGTACCTGCTAACAAGGACTAAAAAATGGTCCAAAGTCAATCATATCTGATTGGTTCTTTCTAATCTATTTATAAACAATTGTCGCAGTCAAGAAGACCAACTTGGTCAGGGCAATTTATCATGAGGAAAGTCTCATAGAAGAGGGTATAGGAGGATGTTTTACACTGAAAATATTATACTTTTCTATTGTATGATCACCAAAAACAGAATATTTACAATTCAGACATTTCGGTTTTGTTCTCCACAGAGCACATCATATGAGATTGTCAAAACACAGCGATAAATTGCACAGGTTTTTAAAAGGCTTAACAGTTAATAAAACCAAGGTGTCAACATCTGTGTTGGCCAACAAATGTATTTTACCTCTGCACCACTCAACAAATGTGAAAAAAAATAATTCCAAATAAAAAATAATACTACATCTCACAAAAAAAAAAATAGACAATTTTACAAACGTCTAAAGGTCATGCTGCTGACCAGGCACAGTAATTTTCAGAAAAAAATGTTTTACTAGCTAAGTTTACCTCTGCAACAACAAACTTAGTGTGTTATAATGAAGTAAACTTATCATTCAAATCATAGCTTCTGTCTTTATTTATAATACTGATTAATACTTGTCTAAAATAGACAATCAGTACAAGCCTAATACTTAAGACAGTAATCTAAGAACAATTGTATTTTGCATTTTCTTATAATTGATGTCTAAGAACAAGTGCACTTCAAAATCTGTTTTGAGCAAAAATCAGACTTAATTGCTTTTACTTTAATAGATTTGAGTTTGTGAAGTGCTCTGCAGTTATTTTTCAAAATGCTTTTACACCACAGATCTCACTAACAGTCATACACACCACACTCAGTGCTGATTTCATAGAAACTGCCTTCTGTATGTAACAAATCATTTGTATGCTTTCATACATATTTACACATCCCTGAAACAGCTGTGGGTTTTTTTTTTTGTTCAGAGTCTTTCCCAAGGACATATAACATAGGACTGCTGGTGCTGGGATCAAACCAATGACCTTCCAGCTGTAAAACAAGCAACTCTCCTCTCTCTGACTGAGAGAACAATCTGCTCGATGACTTGCTATGAAAAACAATCAGCTTTCTAGACTCCTTTGAATGCATAAGAAATTTCCCATATAGCCTCTCCTCAAAATGCCTTCAAAAAGGAGTTTTCTTCCCTCTGTTGTCAGATCTAAGATTTTTTTCTCCTCATTTTAAGATGTCATATCTTAGATATCTGCTGATCTGGTTAATGCCAAATTTAAGGAATTGCCATTAACGTTGCCTAAGAGGACTAGGAACTATACAATACAAAACAAGATTGTGTGTTGGTTATAAATAAGATCATCACAAATATCCAAATATTTCTAAATACTAATGAGTATGAAAGAAAACTATACTCCTGATGTCCCATTTGTATGTGTAGCGATATCAAACTGATCAACTTTAAGGAAACTCTAAAAGGACCAAGAACATTCCTCTCTGACTCTGTGCTTCATGACTGTAAATCACCTAAAACATGTGTTGGCATTAAATCGGTTTCGCCCCCTCCGAACTACCCCAAACAGACATCGGTGTGGATGTTTACTCTTCTTCCTAAACAGCGATTGGCTGAGACCAAATAGCATGTTCGAAAAGAGTCCATTTTTGAGGTCATAAATAACAATTCGGTGACACCTAAGTTGACCTTTGACCTCCCTGGACACGCAGACCCCTCACCGACTCCAGATGTGGTCTCTGTCCACACAGAAAACCCACAAACCTTTTAAAACTGAAACTCTTTAAATGAAACACTTCTAACAATGTGATATCATATTCTGTCATGACAAATGCTTTCTAATGATGTGACTTGTGTGTTTTTAGCCCTAAAAATCCCCAAGTTAGGAGAAAGTTGGGTTATTACTCTGTTATTACTCTGTTTTATTTAAGAATACTTATAATAGGATTGCTACACCTTGAGTTTTGGTTGCAAACCATCTTAAGGGCATGTTGACTGATATATCTTAAGTTAACCACCTCTATTGTGTTTAATTGACTGTTTAATAGGATTTGAATTGTTTAATTCTTTCTTATACTTCAGATATATAGTATTTGGTATCAAATTGATCACCATGAGATTTCCTATCCAGTTGGAGTGCTTATATTGGATGTTTAATCAAAATACAACTTAATATTGGCCAAATATTAGTTGATAAAGTGTTGTTAACTCATCCAAAGGCCCTCCTCCTCTGAGATCCTCATCAGGAGACAAAACAGAGAAACATGCGGTCTTCTCGCTCTTCTTCCTCTCTGCTCCCCTCTTCTCTTGTCCGTCTCCTTCTTCCTCCTCGTCTTCGTCACCACTTTTGATTTTTGGCTCATATATTTTTCCTTGACTCTTTTGTCTAAGTTTTGTGACATGCCCGCCGATTCTTTCTTTATAAGCCAGCAAGACTTCAAAGATTTGCTTCATAGTAAATGGACTTTCGTTATTAATTTCAGAATAGAATTTGTTTGGCCAATGAATTCTTGATTTTTGGAATTAGTTACAAATCCACTTTTTATACAATCGAGACACCAACGCCCAAGCTCCAGCTTCACCTTGACAGAATCTGCCAGTCCAATCTAAGACTTCTCTCCCGGGAAACCTGGGACCACATCGGACAACCTCTTTGGATCCATCGCACTGGATAGAGTGTGGACTCCAGCCCTCTGGGTGACAACCAGAACCAGAACAGTTCTTCTCTCCAGTAGCTCCAGGACCAGATGAGGCCCGATTCAGAAGAGGCAGTTCTATCTTCTTTCAGATGGGCTTGGCGTGTCTTGGTTCAATTCTCTAATAATTTCCCTTGATTTGACCTTTTACAAGTAGGTTAATTCGGAAATTAATCCTCTATAACCACTCCATATGCTTAAATGTTCCTTGAGGGTTCATATCTTCTTTCCTGATTGATAGCATCATTGATTTAGTACATCTCTGACATTTGTTCCTTCTTAAGTGTTTATTTTATTTTATTTTGTCTTATATATTCATTTTAATAAATCACCCTTATATATTTAAAGTTCTGTCTGTTGGTATTCTATTTGGAAGATTGACATCACTGCATGAGAGTTCTGTCTTTAGATTTGAGATTGATTAAACAACTGAAGTTTGACTTAATTGATTAAACTGATAAGCTTGACTTAATTGATTTATCTAATTTAAATGAAATAAATTAATAAATCAGCTAATTAAGTTAATTTTGCCTTTTTTGTATAAAAAGGATGGTGCCCCCTTTAATTAACGAGAGCAAACCTGGTTATTAAATGAATATTAATTACTTTAATTAATATCCAGTAATATCCAGAAAATAATCACTACATATGGAACATGAATTTGTTGGATGACCCGAGTATGTGGGCTGTGGCCATAAAATATTGACAAATCTTCTCTACCAAACACATTATTCTGCTTTGAATGTCATTTGGTGGATTGGATGGTTGAAGTCTAAGCAAACAGACCCATAAGCAATTAAAAACAGGAGCATGGTAGCATTTGGAAGAACCAAACAGCCAAGTTGCTCCTCCTCCTTTTGCTGTGGGATGGCATCCCATTCTTAAACCAACTTTGTCAGCCTACATGCTTGTGTTGGTCACTCTGGCACAAACTGAATGTCCAAACTGATCCTACAAGTGTTCAGTGGGGTTGAGGTAAGGCCTGCTGGCAGGCTATTCATCTTCTCAACTTCCAAATTCTGTGGGGGCTAGTGATGTCATCTTATAAGATATTGTTTGGTCCACTCTGTGGATACATGGAATAGCTTCTCGTTGCAGGATCATAAAGTTCTCTGCATTGAGATTGCCTCCAATGATGATAGACCTTCATTTGCTAATGAGGGAGATACCACCCAAACAACACCACACTGCCTCAACCAAAAGAAGTGGCCCTATTGGTGCAGCAAGCAGCACAGCATTCTCTTCACTTTCTCCACACTTTGACCCCACAATCTAAGTGCTGTTGGCAGAATCTGGACTCATGCTGAACACAACGTTCCTTGAATGTTCAAGTTCCAGTGCATGTGCTACCAATACTGGAAAAACTAGGCCTGATAGAGAAAGGCAGTAATGAATGAATGAATGACATGCCTTTGTTGTCACTGTACATGTCACAAGTACAGAGAAACGAAATGTGTTTACAACCTGTCCAAGAACATACAAAGACAGTCACATGCATGGGGGAACAGAATCAGGAAAACCTTCGGGTCGCCAACAGCAGTGCCCCGTTTTCTTAGATGTGAATAGGGAGACAATGGGAGGAGAGGAGCAGTAAAAAGGCAGGTCTCAAACTGTGCCTTGCAGAGCACAGTCTCAGATTTAAAAAAAAAAAGAAAAAGACCTCAGCACATGAGCAACATGATTAGACAATATAAAAGAAAAAAACTCCAAGACGAGCACATATGATGGGGGGTAGGATCGTGGAAAGGGGGTGAGACTGGGGAGGCAGAGGAGGAGTGGCAGCCATCATAGGTGTGTCTCAGCAGAGGCATTGAGTTTAAGGGAACGCCCTACGACTTTGCCTCAGCTCAAACCACACTGCCTCTATTGTCCAATAAGGTGACTATCCAGCCTTCAGAGAGAGAGAGGAAGTTCTGATCCAGAGTAAAGTTCGGAGAATGAGAGAGTTGGGGGAGGAGGGGGGATTGAGCCTTTCTTTCCATAACATTCCAGGAGAGTAGAGAGATTTCTAGCTAAAGGCCAGGGGAAAAGCCAAAACAGATACAGATACGAAATTGTTTGGGTCAAGCTGACTGTAATTTCCCATCGGCCTTTCCAGTGTTTTGGTCTCTCACAAGTATGTTCGGAATCCATGGGCCCAATCAGCCGAGCCGAGCTGTCAACTTCTACAAGTTGTTATCCTGCTTGTGAACGAGGCAGGTCTCTTAGCAGCCATGCATTGACTGTTTGTAGTCTACTGGATTGTCTGGGTATCCTGCAATTCTTGAGGTTTGCACAAACCGGTCAGCCACCATGCTGCCTGTTTACATCATTTTAAGGTTAATTTTTTCCCCAGCATGTATCACAATGTACTTTTGGTTAAAAAAAGAAAAGAAAGATCTGCAGTGACTTCTCTGTTTGGACACATTTTCAGTTAAAGCTAACTCACTTTATAAAGAGTCAACCTAAATACTTTTTTATTGTTTAGTAAAAATTAGTGTGTTTTTTTCTAGAATATGCCAAAGTGAAAGTAAAAATTTCTAGGTTTTAACAGTTTTATTTCTTCATGATCATCTCCCAGAAGCTTTATCAGATGATCCCAGATGACAGCCAATAAGTATCAGGACAGGTTATCACTATACACACTCATACAATGCATGCAGTGATGTCTCAAGACTAGCAATCTAAACAAAGGAAGTGTTTGCTCCCTGGTAATTGGGCTCCTTTGGTGCCTCACCCTCTCTGAATAATGTGTTGCTGATGTAGTTAAGGCATTTGTAGCATGATTACTTGTTGCCTCAAGACAGCAAAATGCTAAGAATGCAACCTTCCAGACCTCATACTATTACCACTGTACTCGTGGGAGCACAGATGGGCACAAGTTACACAATGAATGCTGGACACAAATGCTAACTGTGTGGGTCAGAAAAAAGCACACAGAGATTTGTGCTTTTTGCCTCATTCTTCCCCATTCAAAAGACCCTTTGTCTCCAAGAACACTTAATCTTACACATAACTATCTGCTCATTCTTTCCTGCACTCCCAAAAAAAAGTCAAAAAATTATCTGATTTAAATGGCTATTTAATTCAGAGTGGGTTTTTTTCATTTTAGGCTCTTAAGAACTCTGGTAAATGTTTTTGTTAAAGAAACATCTAATAGTGGGTGAAGCCATGTGTTTTCTTAACTGGATCTTGATCTGGGCTATATTTGCTTAAGGTGTTACATAATACAATAATAATAATAATAATAATAATAATACTCTGATACTATGTTATGTGTCTGCATAGTAAATTTAGGGATGTTATGTAAAGTTGCAAATACAGCTAAAGTCATTCCAATGGACGAATAATATCAGACTCTTACTGGAGGATTCCACTGGATGCATATCCGGTCCTTCTCCGCTCTGCTCCGCTCCGCTCTGCTTCGTCATCTTCGTCAACTCCCACTGGATCCGTCTGCGGTACGAAACATTGCGGCTCCGCCTTCCAGTGGGTCAACGAGCTCATAAAGTATTTTGTGGTTTTGCACCTCCAAAATCAAAAGCTCCTCATCCATGGTGAAGTGGGGTGAGACTGAACTTTTGACACCATGTCTGTCTCCGCCCTAAATGACGTTTTTCAGGTACAGTACTTTTCCGCTGTTGACACGGTTTATTTTATTTTGAAACATCTACGGATGTTTTATTTTGTGTTTGTGCTCAACTTCCTGTCCTGCATGATATTCTGTGTGCTAAATTGCTGCGCCGTGGTCCGGCATCCGGCAAAAATAGAAGCTCTGCGTATCTGCTCCGTCTGCCGGAGGCGGAGAACAGATACGCGTCTGAGCTGTGCCGCAGCTGGTGGAAGTACACGCATTGCTTATAATGGAAACGGATCGGCTCCGCTGCCGCAGCGGAGCGGAGACGGACCGGATATGCATGCAGTGGAATTTGGGCTTTAGACCATCTATTTTATGTCTCCTCAGTCTAGATGAGTTGTCCTGGTGTCAAGACATCTTTTGCTTCACAAGGTTCAACATCACCATATTTATATGAGTCTGTCAATTCTTAATAAAGGCTTCTTTTTCACAGCTTTTCCTATCTAATGTCAATGTTTTCTCTTTCCCTCACATATTCCTCAGTATCGGAAGTTTCTCTTTACCTTTACATCAGCAAGGAGTGTATCTGATTCATAGAGGCTTCTCACCTTCACCTCTAGTTGGGTTTCTGGTCTGATGGCTTGTATTTAGCATAGATGCTGATGCCACTTTTGATTGATATCAGATTAAAACATATATAGAGATGACAGAACAGGAGTACATGAGACCCTCAGCCAAATCAGTTGGCAGGCATAGAAAACACACAAAATGGCTAAAACTGAGATGGGAAAAGTGCTGCTATGGGTCCAGATGCTGCCCTCCCTTTGTCAGTGTGTCCAACAAGTACATTTCAAAGATCAATAAATCATAAACATAAAGTAATAAAGACTATATCTGTCATGAAAATATTCAAAATCTAAAATATTTTAGTCATAAACTTTGGTTATTGGAATATATTCAGCTCTTAACAAAAATATGTTTAGATGTAATGGTGTCCTGTTTTTGTTAAAAATGTTGTATAAGCATCTGTAAATGCAACAGCAGCTTTGGGCACGGTACTTTACAAAGTAATCAGTTATAGTTACTTTCCCAAAAAAGTAACTGAGTTACTAACGGAATTACTCCTTCATAAATGTAATTAGTTACCAGGTAAAGTAATTGATGCGTTACTCTTTGGAAAAGCTTTTGCTGCTTGAACTGTGTGTCTCCGTCTCTGTGTCCTTCCTTGTTGTTAACTGCAGCAGTAGCTCTGACATCATCAGTTCTCCAATGCGGCGCCGACGCGCTTTGGCGCATGCAGGGAAATTTGCCCGAAAGACTAGAATGGGAGCGAACTGCTCTGGCCTACATTTCAAGGGCGCTGCACTGCGCAGCTCTGCGCTGGTGAAGCACTGGCGCACGCCAAGACGCTAGAGATTCGCTTCAGGTGTATTTTCTGCGCGGCCGCTTCCAAACCTCGTAAATTCACTGTCATTAGAAAGCACCAGACAGGAACTCAACTTGTGGAGTATCTGGAAGTTTCAAGATAAAACACAATGCGCGGACTCTGGAACGTAAATCTGCTCAATTCTTTTTCACTATGTCAAAACCGGAGGCACGAGCATCAGGTCAGTAGTCAGAGGGTCACAGAGACAACACGACACCATGGACGAAGAAAAGTGAATCGTAGAGGTACAGAAATAAATAACATTGTATACATGACACCAAACAAGGATACAAGGATACAGGATATAGGTGGATAGACGTTGAATAAATCACAAAGCTGTGTGGTTGAGACCAGTAAAAGGACCTTAGAGAAGCAAAGTGGGGTGTTTATTTCTTTTCTCAGTCCATAACATGCTTATGAGCATGTGATATTGTTAGTCTCATGAGAGCCTGTGGCTGTCCGGGGATCAGCCCTTCCCCTACCGGGCGGCACGTCGCTTTCAGTGGGGTGTGTCTGTCAGAGCAAGACTGCGGCGTGGCACAGTGCTCCGTGTGCCGTGGATAACAGCTGCTTGACATTGTTGCAAAGTAACACTCCATATTTCACTGTCAGTAACGGCATTGTAACGCATGAAAAAGTCATTTATTAGATTACCCATTACTAGGAAAACATAACAGCGTTAGCAACGCCGTTATTTCTAACGCCGTTACTTCCAACATGGGTCAAAGGCAACCATACAAAGGAGTCTACTAACTTCTTACAAAAAAGTGCAGTTCAGATGGGACATTGGACTTTCGGACAAATTGAAACAAAGCAGTCTTATTACACGTCATGCCAATGATTATGAATCTTTACTACAATAAAGATATAGTTTTAAACAGTATTAACCCCCACATCACCTTGTACACAAAAACTGTTACTACATCCACCTGGTGCCCCTTCAGTCCAGGAAAGACCGGTTTTGAAAGCATCCAGGTCAAGAGACTGATAGCTTGCAAGCTCTACCTACTATTACCCACAATGCTGACTAAACCTCTGTTATCACCCAGTCCAAGGAAGAAGAGCCTCTACCAGTTGAAAGCTTGATCACCACCAGTAACTTCAGCAGCTTAGCATCATGTGTTGGAAGGTATGGTGATGAATCAGCAGCCCAGTAGAAATCCAGCTCTTCAGATCTCAGAGGATGTAATAATAAATGAAGTCCCGGTGTGGGTTATCCAGAGCTCCTCCTGGAGGATACGAGGAGCTATTAAGAGCTGTATGAAGTTGCTGCATCTCAAGTCTGCTGTCATTTTAATCAATACCCAAGGAAAATTACCATCCGATGAAGGGATGAGGGGAACAAACAAAGAAATACACATGCAGAACATAACTAACCATAACACAGGATCAGAGACAACCATGAGCTTGTTTCTAAACCCCAATTAAAGAGACATTCACTCCCTTTTTTTATTAGACACACAGTTGGCTGAAAGTCCCCTGTTGACATGGGAACTCATTAAAACACTACACCTTTGAGCTGAGAGGAAAATGTTTTAAAACAGTGTGCATACAGTGCTGATGGTGTGTGTTTTATCTACTGGTCATCAGTCTGAGATTATCTGATGTTTCTAATTGATTATTATTGGTATTTTATCAGCCCTTACCACGGAATTGAATCTTTCCAAAACAGGAAGTGTAGTGCTTTCATGTGCTTCAATTCTCTTCAACATCCAGGAGAACGAGATTTAACTATGACATGTGACTATGAGATTTAATCTCAAGTTGTACTTTTTCATTCATCTCATCTCAGCAGTGACAGGGAGAGTTATGTGTTATTCATAAAAGGGAAATAATCTTAATTATTTTTGACATGAAGGTGTCTTCAAGAAGACGCCTACGTTCTACTCTTACATGCTTTGCTTCAGGTATATGACATGACCCCTTATGTTCATAACCAGCAGTGTCATGCATTTACTGGATCATGTATTCAGAAATACAAATGATAATCCATATCTGATAATTGCAGACCCTTAAAAATACATTTGAATTGTATTACTACAGTTCCAAAATTGTTTAATAGACAAGCTGGAGCAAACCCTGCTTATGACTATTAATTTGAATTTGGCTTTTGAGCTTTAGCGTTAGATTTCTGTGAAAGAAAAAAGAAAAAAACACAACATCATATTTATCTTAATCAATCCATCCTGAAAAAAATGTCTGGAGTCATACAGTAACTTATATTTATATTCATATTCCCATACAGCAGTGGTTCCCAAACTTTTCATAGCCTGTACCCCGTCTGACACTTGACCTCCAGCCATGTACCCCCAAATCTCATGCACTTATAACACTGAGAAAAATATATATTTAAGCCTGCCGCACTCCGACCTCCCACATTTTACATGCATAACATACAAATAAAACCTATTAAAGTGAATTATTTCTAACTAAATAGATTGATTTACCAGCAATGTCAGTGGGCAACACCAGTCCACTTTTGAAAAAGAAATGTACATTTCTGAAACATTTTCATTAATGAACTTAAAGCTTAAATAAAAGGCTGTCTGACTGAACTTACTGTATGTTATTTTAAGAATCTTAGATAATTTAGGACAGATTTCCCTCTCCAAGATGCCTCAGCCTCTCTGCCAACACTTCAGGCCTTTATCAAAGCTCACAATACAAACAATTATCAGTTTGAGCCTGAACTACTGAATGAACTGTTTGGACCTAAAAGTTTTTCACGTACCCCCTACATCACTTCGCGTACCCCAGTTTGGGAACCACTGCCATACAGTATATCCATTTTTGATCAGTTTTAAATTTTCTTTGCTTTTTTTTTCACTTTAACAAACCTGTTATCACACAGTATTGGACACTGAAGTCTTCATTCACATAACTCTATTTGAAGAGAAGCCATGAAGGACATGATTGATTTTGTAAAGTCATATATTTTAACAAGGCACATTAATTATTTAGAAGAGAGGAAGAATTATTTAAGTTCTAATATTTATTTTCTAATTTACAAGCTTAATTCTTCAGCAGTCTTTTTAAATAGAAAAAAAAAATTACAATCTCAGTTTTATTAAGCGGTCGTGTTTCTTAGTTCCACTTTTCCACCGTTAGATATTACCTACGAAATCATCAAAGTCACCTCTTAAACAGGATTATTGCTGAAAACATGTGACAAAGCATTGCAGTGTATAATTCATTAAAGACTCAAACTGAAAAGTCTGTGTTTGCATGAAGGTAAAACAAGGTCAAATGTAGATTTTTAGACCTTATGTATTATGATATATTTAGTGATCTGGGTAGATTAATCAATACAGTACTTCTATAATGAGCAGAATCATAAAACCAGGGTGATATTATGATAAGCCCTGCAGATATTGGCCTAAAAGATGCATATCAATATCAGCTGACAGTTATACATTTAATGGCTTCTAGTTTTCATTACCTCTACAATAAGACAATGGTGTGAATAAAAATGACAGTTATATGTATCCAGTACAGTTTTGTGGCTGGTTTTCACTTAAAATAGACAAAATAACAGCTGCTGCACTGCTGTGCGCCCATTCAGTCATTTCGCTGACTATTCTCAAGTACCTGATATAACCCAACTTCAAAAATACTCGAACATCCCTTTTAGGGGTCTTCAGCTCCCCTAAAATATGGCTATGAAGAAAACATATCAGATTGTAATATCATAGTATATACTTCTAAATCCTACAATCATTTGTATATGTGACCCTTGGAGTAAATGCACTGTGGAATAAGATGTTTCAACAGTAGGTCCAGTGGATTTGTTTTACAGAGAAGTGTGTTTCCATCTGAGAAGTTAACACACTGTGGTTTCAGGCCTTTTTGTAAAAAAAGGGGGTATCTTTTTACTTCTATTTTTTTCAGAGCTGTTTAAAATTCATTGCAGGATCCTGACATGCTCTGATATCAGTTTGAGGGTAGCTATTCTGTTACACCCCTGCCTTCACTGCTACTGTCCTCAAAACTCTGTTCAATTCCATCATTGAACCACAGAACATATGTACAAACAGATGTATTTATGGCACTGTGTTCCTTTAGATTATTTTTATCCAAGAGAAATCTTTCTCGTGCTCATGTCAAGCAGGGACAGAGAGAGAAGGAATGAAGGAGATGATAGTGGAAGCAGAGATACAGGCAGTTAGGATGTGTGGATCTGTTCTGAGAAAAGAGATTTGTTTAACAGAAAGATGAGAAAGTGTCTCTCTGTTTGTTTATTCTCTTGTACTGGACACACATCCAGAATGCAGACATGCTGGATTGTCCTCAAGCTAGACTGATTCACTATTTTTCAGTGACTATGACTTAATATACTAAAATATAGAACTTTTGAACAGTCTTTCAATGATTGTTGCAACTGAACCATTGAGCGACATCTGCTGTAAAGTCATTCAGTGTTAATACACCCTCGCCCAATCCCAGAACAAGCAGACTGCAGGCCCATTAATGATAAGTCTTTTGGAGCATATTGTCTTTCCATATTTAAATCCTTAAGTCTGTGAGGGCTCTGATGGGGACCTCTACAATACAAATTATTTCAGTCACTCTAAATAAGTGAACTTTCTTGTGAACATACCCAGAGTTCATTGCAACAAATTGGTAACATGAGAAATACACCATCCATCCCCACTAAAGACTCATAAATTAACTAATTTTGATGATAACAATCAGTGTAAGCATGCATATAATGAAAAAAGAAAAGTAATTACAATAAATTTAGTTACTGTATCAATATTGTTAATAAGCCATTTTAAGAGTTAAAGATGCTTTATCTTTACATCAATTATTCATATTATTTCAGGGCCATTTTTGTTTCTTTATTTTGAAGTTGTGCTTGAATATGTAAATATTTAGATTAAATAGATTAAAGAAAAATAAAATTTGTGTGTTGTTCTTTGTTCTCATCATTAAAAATCTTTGTTTCATTAAATTTTCATTTTCAAAGTGTCATTAAAATGTGTTCCATTGTTTATTTTGTAACCATCTCAGACCCTCATGGACACAACCTCATGCATGCAGACCAAACAGCAATAAAGTCTGTGTTCCTTGGCTGTAAAGTGGACATGGGGATTGGACTCCTCACTCTGTTGAGACACCCTCTGTTGGTCCGCTGCCATCAGCCAGCCTGATGGAAGTCAGCATAGCTAAGACCTCATTTTGTACTCCCCAAGCCACCATCCTTGGCTGATGCTACAAGTTTGAACTCAAGTTCTAAATTCACTTGGAAGAGAAAGCGGAAAAAGCCAAGACGCACAAAGACATTGCTGATGTACATGAAAGAGGCCAAATGTCCGTCCTCTTGACAGGCTTTCTGGCTTAGCAGAGTTCCAAACAGGTCACAGTCTGGTAACATCACTGTTGCCTGTCCATGCTGAAGATGCAGCTCTCTCCCTCAGTCTTTCTGAGAAACATTTTCTTGACTTGTTTCATCAGGATGTGCCACTGGGATGTCAGAGAGATAAATAGATTTGATAAAATGCCAGGGAAGCCGTCTGCCTCTGTCACAAACAGGCAGACCTCGTCAGATTCAGCTCTGTGGCTGAAGAGGCATCTAGCCTTTTGTGACACAGGTAGTGTTTTTTGTTTTTGTTTTCGTATTTGTATTTGTCCTGTATGTGACATGTTTAGTGTAAGCCTTTACAGAGGAAAAAAAGGTTCCCTTAAAGGGGTCAGGATCCAATTGACTAGAAATTTACAGCAGCTGTGATCAACAGCAGAAAATAACCATATATGAATTAACTGACTTCACTGTCTTTTATGATGTATCACACAAAAAAGTATTTTAGGTAACTCCCAAGTATAATTTCAAAATCTTTTAAATCACTAAAAGAGTTCCAAGAGCAAAAACTTCTGCTTGACTTTTTTAGCTGAGCTATTAACAGTCTTTAAAAAAATTCTGGATCCACATCAGTATTTGGATGACAACCAAAATGTAAATAATTCCTCTCTGTTCTAAGACCAACAATTCCTGTTATCTGTCCAAAACTTTTTGAGTTGCCTTGCATGCAGCTGGACGGAAGGACAAAGAGATGAACAAACGGACAAATGCCAGCAAAAATATAACATTTTTAGCAGAACTGGTTCATAAGTAGTGAGCATGTTATAAATAACCTGACATGCCAGATGAACTGATAAATATATTTTCTAGTTCATCTGGGAAAGAGCCTAAAAAAAGTATTTAGGGGCATAATGTTTTTAAAAGCATGTCCAGCAGGTGATTGGACAATAGTTCTGTCAATCGCATTCATTGTGGCCCAATCAGATAATGCACCAAGTTTCCTTCGTAAGCCAATTCGTAAAACAAACTCAATGTTTAATATGGTGGAAGCTGGAAATATTGTTATTATTATTTTGTTCTTTATTCCATTTAATAAATAAGTGCTGTCAAATCTTTGCCACTAAAGCAACATCTATTCTAAGCTCTGTCAAAGTAGTCACTTCCTGCTGTTTTCTAGCTTGCAGCTCCCACCTCATCCTGCTTTAAAGGCCTCTGACTGGACCATCCCACTTTGGGCTGCTCACAGTCATTGTTGATTTGATCTTGGCAAAATGGATCTGTGTGATTATAGACATTGAAACAGGTGGATCCATCTGCATGGCAAGGTCGTGGTATAAGATAAGATGATATTAGCTTGCTCCAAGCACTTCAGTTGAAAATGAACTGGTCAACAGTTATAGTTTAAAATTTGGAAACAGGGATGTCCCGATACCAATGAAAAGTTTTGGGCCAGATATTCTAATTGATATATGATTCAAATTTATACTGATAATCTCATTTAAATTGTTCACACACAACTTTCTGAAAGTTGAGAACGCTTACTTCAAAACTATAATCAAAGTCCTAAGTTCAGTTACACTTTTCTTCCCACAGTTACTCCTGTTAAAACTTTACACATATCTTATGTTAAATAATCCAAACAGTTTGGGCAACACAGTTAACCTAACTTTCTTTGTGGAGTTCTTTGTATGTTTTCTCTGTGCATGCTTAGGTTCCGGCTGGGCACTTCAGCTTCGTCCTACAGACCAAAAGCATTGTTGTTAGGTTAATTAGTGACTTTAAATTGTCCTCAGGTAATAATGATTGTGTAAATAGTTGTCTGTCTCTCCATGTGGCTGGCAACTGGTCCAGGTTGAGCTTGGCATTTCACCAAATGCCTACTGTAACCCCAAAAGAGATGGAAACTGTAGATAATGGATGGATGGAAATAAAGTCTTGCACTCTGTTCCTTCCCTGTCTTTTTATTTTCATTCTTTGCTGTTTGCTTTGTGGCTGTGTATACAATCTAATGTCAAACTTGACACCGGCCTCAATGGATGCCCCAAATCTGTGAAAAGCAAACTTTTCCCTTCACCTAGAATGTCTTAGGCATCTCAAATCATGACATTAAACAACAAGAACGAGTCTATCTTTCTTTGAGCCTTCTCTGACCTGAGCAAGAAGAGGGGCAGAGTGGAAGAAAATGGAGACTAGAGCAGTAGAGCAAAACCAACCCCACCCCCATCTCCCCAAAGTCCCGTCAACCCCTCAAGGCTGCCTCTAACAGACCCAGATGGCCTGTCTCTGCTTAATAGCCCCCCTATTTTTCCATCAGCAGGGCATGACGGGACATACAAGGCCAGGTTAACCCAGGTTAACTAGGGAGTTTTTCCTCTGGGGTTAAGTGTTCTGACCCTAGACTATTCCAAACATCGCCCAATTAAGAATCTTCTGTAGCTATCTTCTTTTCCCCCATGAGAAATCTTTACTCACAAAAGTCCATAGTATTATTGAGTGTGGGAGCAGTGAAAAGATGGTATAGTAAAAGGTGCTGTTTTTGGTCCAACAGCAGCCTCTGTGCTTAAGGGATTGATTATGGCTCCCATCAGACCAATGTTTGCTCACTCTGATCCCACAATAGAAACAAAAGGTGGCTGCAAAAAGAGCAAAGCACTTAGCTCTGAAGGCTGTGTGACAGGGATGGGATAAAAGCTTGAGTGGAGAAGATAAATGACCCCTACTGAATTGAAAAAAAAAAAAAAAACAGAGTTAAATTAAGAAATCTGTTGCATCAGATGAGCCACCATGTAGGCAAAAGCCATGTATGTTAACAAAATTGTTTGCAGTAAGATGAAAAGGACTCTTACTAAAATGCACTATTCATCCATTAAGCACCAAAGATATCCGTCATTTTGTTGTATCAACATGCAGTGACTTAAATACAACATAAATATAACAGTTGGATGTGGATAACTTTTTAGTGCAGCTAAATCCATCTAAATCAATGTTGGTAATCAGGCAGATCCATCTTGCCAAGCTTCAACCTACAACAATTGTGTACAGCCCAAAGCAACATAGCCACATGAACGTCCTAAGCCCCAGCCTCTTTTTAAGCCTTTTGCTCAAAACTTACATGCCCACAAATAAAGAGTCTCTGCAACTACTCGGTCTATTTGAATTATTTTGGTGTCATTAAAAAGTGAACACTTGTGAGATTTTCTCAGATGTGAAAGTATAGGTATACCTGTTACTGAGTCAGGGTAAATGAAGATAGAACACAGCATAAATGAAAAAAACATTCATTGTGGATATCCCTTTGCAATAATGCAGCTGCCACTTTAAATGTCTTTAAATGAATAGCATTATATGTGAACATTACTTCTGTTAAGGTTTATCCTAATCAAGTGAAGCACAGCAAAAAATAGAAGTCACATATATATATATATATATATATATATATATATATATATATATATATATATATATATATATATATAATATATATACTCAACAAAAATATAAACGCAACACTTTTGTTTTTGCTCCCATTTTTCATGAGATGGACTTAAAGATCTAAAATTCATTCCAGATAAACAATATTACCATTTCTCTCAAACATTGTTCACAAATCTGTCTAAATGTTTGATAGTGAGCACTTCTGCTTTGCTGAGATAATCCACTCCACCTCACAGGTGTGCCACATCAAGATGCTCATCGGACAATATGATTAGTGCACAGGTGTGCCTTAGACTGTCCACAATAAAAGGCCACCCTGAAATGTGCAGTTTTTTTTTCTTTATTGGGGGTCTGGGGACTCAGAACCAGTCAGTATCTGGTGTGACCACCATTTGCCTCATGCAGTGCAACACATCTTTGCATAGAGTTTATCAGATTGTCAATTGTGGCCTGTGGTCTGCGGTTGTGAGGCCGGTTGGATGTACTGCCATATTCTCTGAAATGCCTTTGGAGACGGCTTATGGTGGAGAAATGAACATTCAATGCACGAGCAACAGATCTGGTTGACATTCCTGCTGTCAGCATGCCAATTGCACGCTCCCTCAATGCTTGCGACATCTGTGGCATTTTGCTGTGAGACAAAACTGCACATTTCAGAGTGGCCTTTTATTGTGGGCAGTATAAGGGACACCTGTGCACTAATCATGATGTCAGTTCAGCATCTTGATGTGGCACACCTGTGAGGTGGGATGGATTATCTCAGCAAAGCAGAAGTGCTCACTATCAAACATTTAGACAGATTTGTGAACAATGTTTGAAAGAAATGGTAATATTGTTTATCTGGAATGAATTTTAGATCTTGGAGTCCATCTCATGAAAAATGGGAGCAAAAACAAAAGTGTTGCGTTTATATTTTTGGATGATGCCTAGATGGACTTGAAATGTGTCCATGGCTATGTGAAACAGTCCAGGTTATGTGCTCAAAGAATGGGCGCTAAGAATTTCCAGGGCTTGACTTCAGTTTATTCAGTAGCTGTTAATTACACCTACTCAAATCTCTCCTGTGTTTTATCAGCTCCTATTCCAAAATAATACAATTCTGCAATTCTACAATTTCATTTAGCAGAAGCTTTTGTCCAACAACACATCGCTAATATCCTCCAGTTGTTCAACAAAATCAGAAAAAAAATGTTTGGGACAGCATAGAAATGGCTCTGTGTTAGTGTTTCGGCTGAGGAAAAACAGCATGACCAACTGACACACTTATATAAATGCATAAGAAGAAGCAGGCCCCAATGTTTTAGGTACAGCATAACTCTGACGCATAAGCAAAATATTAGGCTTCACAGCTCACTTGTTCAATGATCCCTCTGGTAATTTGTAAACTGATATTTGACATTTAAAGACGAAAGATCAAACTCTCCCGAAAACATAACCTCCTTGGCGGAGGTAAAATCTTTACTGTGAGAAGCATCCAGCTGCTGCTCCACAAAGTAGACTTAATAGTGTGCCTTGAGAGAAAAATGACATACCCCCTGCAACCCTTTAACACAGGCCAGTGTGGTCTAAATAAAATGTCTGTGGTTTTTTGGTCAAAATACACTTCACGGATCACTAAAGAAAGTTTTCCACTCCCGATAATCCAACACCATCAACCATAGATACGGCTGTGTGCTTCCATGGATGTGAGTGGAGATCTCCTGGGTGTAGACACCAGGGGCTCTAATTTCGTGGCGCAGCGCAGGGGGCGCAAGCCTGGCGTAAGTGGCAGTGTTAATTTCGTCTGGCGCACCGCCGTGCGCTGCCAATTTGACAATTTGGTAGACCGTCTGCGCAGAGGTGGGTGTGACGGCGCACCAAGGGGAGGTGATGGTGCACCAGGGGGAGGTGTCGGCAGATTCATGTTGGCGCAGTGAGAATTTTGTGCCAAAAACAGTGCAGAAAGTGCGCTGAAAGCTCGCCAGCTGCAACCTGGTCTAACCTCGGCGCAGGGCGGAGCGCACCCTCCGCAGCTGTAATTTGGTGACAAGCGCACATGTGCGCACGCCTCAGAGGCTGGTTTCCAGAGTGTCAGGCACATTTTAATGCAATAAACAATAACAGCAATCACTATTTAATGTCCCCGTCTGAACCAGCATATACATTTGTATCTATATTAACCTTCCCGTCACATCTGATGTCGGATTAAAGCCGTTTGTCATAATGGAAACTTAACCTGACGGCAGCTGGAAGTTTGATGCACATCTTACAAGTCAACAATAAACAGCCTTAACATCTGATACTGAGTAAATATCTGGCTTCTCTCATTTCATTAAATTCAAAGAAAAAAAGGGGAAAAAAGACGAAGAAAAAGGAGAGAAAATAAATGTTTGTCACTCAGGATTTACCCGTGATTTCCCGTATTCCTCTATTTTAGTCTTTATTTTTAACGTGCTCTAAAAAGATGGAGAGCATTATTGCAAGGAGGATGAGGAGGAGACACCGGGAGAGTATACAGTATATCACTAAAGGCTCTGCTATTTGGCGATGACAAACCAGGAGTGCAGGTGGATCACAAGCATTATGAATGGATAAGCCAGCTGTGGTGTAACTCTCTCTTATTTTTCTTTACTCCTATTAATGACAAAGGAACAGATTACATCTGTCCCGGGAGCTGGCCCACACGGTGACGCGCCCCGCTGTCCATTCTCCTGCTGAAGGGACAGCGTCTCCACTGCTGGGTCTTTCCAGCACACTGTTTCCGCGGTGGCGGGGATCATTCAGACCAATCAGACGCTGCGGCATTTAAAGGCGAGGAGAGGCGCTCATTTGATTGGTGAAGACAGCGATCGGCTGTGATAATCCTCACGTGTATTCTCCTCCTATTCTGACATTTGCGCGGAGAGGCAGAGACGTGGGCGTGGACGCGCAACCTCTGCGCCCCTGTGCGCCATGAGTGCGCCTCTCTTGGCACTGCAGGAAACTTGCAAAGTGCGCAGGTCACACCCAGTCCGCGCGGCAAAGGCCGGTGCAGGCAGGTGCGCCTGCGCTTGCGCCTGGTCTACGAAATTAGAGCCCCAGCTGTTTTAATCTCAATGACTCACAGTGATGTCAAAAGGGGGAGCGATTCTGACAAAAAAAGAAAATGTTCAAAAGACAGGTTGACTGATCTTACATTTAAAGGTTAGATAATCTCAGGAATAAATGTATGTACAAAAAGTTACTACTCCTCACAATAATACATGAATTAACTAGAAAAGCACTCAGAGGGCATTGACCTCCACCAGCACCACAGTCCTCTCCCATATTGTGATTTTTTACCATAAATAAAAGTCCTACCTTTATTTCATGTAAATATTTAGATTCCTTGACCATGAAAACATACCATTAGCAATTGGTTTTATAATGATATCTATTTTAGTTCAGGAGTTATTCACTAGAATTGCATTTTTCATCATGGCGGATCCAGACGGTGATCTTGATCAACACCAAAATTTAATCAGTTCTTCCTTTGCCCATGCTGAACATTTTCTGAAAATTTCATCAAAATCCATCCATGACTTTTTGAGTTATTTTGTTCACAGACAGACAGACAGACAAACTCTCCTGAAAACATAACCTCCTTGGCGGAGGTAAAAATACAAATGTTAACACTGGCATCCCAACTTGTGCCACTTATTGCTCTTTATTTGGCCAAACTGTGCTATAAATGTCAGCAGCATCAAATTAATTGTAGAGCTAATTTGTGGCTCATTAAAGCAGCTGTATTATTGCTCTTTGTCTCTGACTTGTTAGCTTCTTTTTTATTTCCAGTTGACATGATGGAACAACAAGTCCAAACAGGTCCATCCTTGGTAGCCAGCTCTTCAATGTCAGATGTGTCCTTAGGAGAGGCTGCCTGATATTCTCCTCCTCCCCCCTCTCTGCTCTGCACCGTCATACCAGGTGTTGTCAAAAAGGTGCAGAACACAGTGAAGCAGGAACCAATCCAACAGGCAGTGAAAAATAAATCAAAAATGAGAAGAATCAGAGTGAGATACAGAGTTAGGCTGTACTTATATATTTGAAATGGAACGAGGCAGATTGTTTTTCATTTGTTTAATTCTGTAAAAACCAGATCACCAAAATTGTGACTGTCAGAAGTCAAAGTTTGGGTGATTATATATTTTGGCGTGTTTGTGTCGACTTTTAGGATTACAATTAGGTTGTCTTGATTTTAGAATGTAAGGGCTTGTTTTTGTTTTTTGACATCTGATCAATGAAAATCTGTTTGCTGTTAGCCTCAACTGTCAGAGAATTATGCATGCAGAATCTGTGTCCCTCCTGTGTGCATGTGTAACGGCCTAATGTCGATAACACGCTTAGGGTGAAGCCCCTCTTCCACTTGATGTACCTGATGGCTGACAAATTACTACATGTAATGGAGTGCAGGTCTTGTCAAAACTGATTCCCAATTTAAATTCTCTGGTTCACAGAACCTGTGTGGTGCTTCATGACATGGCCAACGGAGGTGCAAAGTAGGGCATCAAATAAACTGCATTGCTGCCTGTCTCTGCTCTGACCAAACAAAGTCTGTCAATAGCACAAATGGCCACCCATCTGCTGTAGGTGTACCAGCATACACCTACAGCTGAACACAAATTTTTAATCACTGTTAATACATCAAGTCTCGATCAAGAGAAATTCTGTGTCTTGATTTAAGCACTTCACTTACTGTTAAAAATGTTAGTGGAATATTCACATCAAAGATAAAATGATCAACTACTAATAAACAAATACCATCAATCTAACATGCAACTTAATGTGTGCCCTATTTCAACAGAAGCCCCCCTGCTGCTGTGATCTCTTACATCTTGCTTTTCATGCAGAACCCTGTTGTCTCGGGACCTGATCAGGACCTTCCAGTTGGAAATAAGCTGGACTGTGGTCCCTTTTGTCAGCATGTAAACAAAATAAAGTGTCTTCCTATCCTCTTCATGTGTGAGAATATGACACATAAAGCATAGGGATATGTTAAACCAAAGATCATCTGTAATTGAATGTAATACAATGAGCTTATGAGCGCAAAACTTAAGCAAAGCTGTGCTGCAGGTAAATGTAAAGTGCACTGTTGTTTTCCAGATCTCCGCAGTGTTAAGCTGTTAGGAGTGAGTCCATCATCTTCCTCAGGTGGAGAAATGAGGGTTCACAAAATGTATTCAATCAGGTGGGGAAAAAAGTTATAATCATTGTTAATGGCAATAATACAAGGGCATTTTGATAGATATGTAAAAATATTCACACTAGAGAGAATATTCAGTGAGATCTTGTGACCGTCTTTAGATTTGTGTGGTCACAAAGTCAAACTCAAAGTCAGTTCTCATGTTTAGAGTTATTTATATTTCTTAAATCTTTGACATCCGGAGATCATCATGTCAGTTGCAAAAATAACATAACTCTATTAAACACTTAAACCTTAAGCATATAAGGCAAGGATTTGCCTCTGCTTCTTTTTAATAATTGATTGCTTCATAAGTAATGTAGATTGTGTCAATGCCTTCAGCATATGTCTTGTCAGATCTGGCTAACATTTTTCACCTGAATGGACAAAAAATGTATGAACAAAAGACCCAGTGGAGTTCAGGTCCTCATGCAGACAAACATGGTTAAAACAAACACCTCTTTTCTTGAAAACCAGGTTGCTGGGCAACTGTGTCTTGTCCTCTGCTATAAATTTTTAAACATTTTATCAAGCTGAAGCAGATTTTTGATGCAAATACAAAGGCTGTTCAAAGTTTGAGCAAAGACAACGTGTTATTTAAAGAAACTACAGCTTTTAGAATACTACGGCATATTAATGTCAAAACTGAGACAGTTTTTGTCACCTAATAATTACCAAGACACACAACTGCTGAGTCATCCTGTGTTCTTGAGTGCCGGGCTGCAAGAGGCTTCATTCACCATGTGCCATGTTGTGAGAGCTGAAAAAAGAAAATTAAAAGCTATCAACAGATTTTAGAGTGTTTGTGTGAATGTGTGTTGGGGTTGATGTAGCATAAGGGTCTCCAAATGTAGAGACGCAACCTAAAGGACATGAAATAGTACATTCTTAAAATACAGTTATTTCTGGTGGTTTGTGCATGTGTGTGTTTACATGTGTCTTATAGCGGTCAATCTCCACTCACTGTCAATCACTCTGTGAGTACTGCAGATGTTCTGTGTGCATATCAGTGCGTCCTCTGGGAGTGATCTGGGGAACTGTGCCATGTGCCGTTGCTCTGAGTGCTCTTGTAAAGCTGGGATTATGCTGCACAGATGAGTGAACATGTCCATCTTCTCAAAGATGATCAGGCAAAATAGCCCACTCCCGGAGCATTTACCCTGGTCCTCATGATGACTGAGGCTCATTAAACCTCACCCCACACACACTGCATCCAACACTAACACAGACACATTTATCCACATTTTGGAGAGAAATTGAGGTTGCTATGTCAGCGGCCAGGCCGTGAGGAGCCTTGTACCAGGGGAGTAATTGAGATTGTTGATGAAAAGGGGAGCGAGTCTTAGACAACCATCCTCACAAGTTTCTGGCTGTCTTCCAATTATAGCCTGAAGCCTGCACTGCCTCCTGAACTCCAATTATGGCCGGCAAAGCTCAGCTGGTCAGAGAACCTGTCACCCATCGCTGCAACTCAGCTCCTAGCCCCCCCCCCACTCCCCCCTTCCCTCACTCCCCACCATGGCTGCTGGAAAGAAAAAGCAAAAGTCAAAGACAGTGTGTGATGTCCTCTGGTGCTTCAATTCGCTAGTGTGTGATTAAATAATGAAAACTTTGTGCACAATTAAGTAACAGCTGAGATGGATCAAATTTAGCCACCCAGTAAATGCATCTGAACTAAACTAATGGGACAAATAAATCAATCAATCAAACAAACATTGTTTAGATAGCAGTTTTAATACAAAAGAAGTAGCACAAAGTGCTTTACAGACAGACAGATAAAATAGCACAAAAGGAAGTATGACCCAAACTCCCTTCACCAAAACCCTGAGCATTAACCCAATCCATACACAGTATTAGTAAACTGCAGAGCAAATAAAGGACAATAGTAGATTAGGAACAAAAAGGGTGTTCCTGTGAGATGTTTGATTTAAAACCTCATTCACAAGTAAGGACCACACCATCAACAGGATGAGTTTGACAATTATTTATTGCATACAGTAGATAACAAGCAACATAGTAGGTACGTGAAGCGAATAACGGTTTTGGGAAACTTCATGGGGAATTCGCACGATGAACCCCCTCTTTAACGCCCTGAGGAAAGAAGAAAGAAAGAAGTTTTAAATAAGGGGAGGGAGGGAGGGGTGCGTCAAGTGTGCGAAACAAAAGAGGGAAATGGTCGGTTAGAATTCATAGGAACACAGGAAGAGGTGTGGTTGAGGTGTGGTCCTGCTCCTGAAATTCTGCTTAAAGCTCCACTTATTATACACAGAGAAAAGGTGTGAGTGAGAACGCACTAACTAGCAGAGGCACGAGTCAGTTAATTGGCTTTAAATGTGTGTTCAATGCTCCGACAGCACATTCTACAAAGTATAAAGAAAACACTGATCTGTAGAAAGAGCCGAAGACACTGTAGTATGCATGCCAGGCCAGTAGAAGGCTGTGTGACTTTGTATTGAAACGATTCCCCCTAAGGTGCATTCTCTTACATAAAGTGGTGGAATGTAATCATACAAACAATAACTAACTTGAAAACATGTGTGAGGGTGGCTGAGGCATTGTGAATGCTACTCCAAGTGATAATTAATTAAAAGGCCAGCGTACTTAACCTGGGTATGGCCCGCAAAGCAGAACTTAAGAATCCTCCATTGTTTTAGTTTGCCTTTCTTTTTGGCTGAGCCTGAATGATAAAATGCATTTTCACTGTTATCGCAATATGTAAATGCACAATGGTCTCATCTCAAAGAATGTTTGTTATGCACCAAACAAATTTAAAATAGCACTCACAAACAGTGTCCCTCTCTGCCATATATCCCCTGCATGCAGCAAGTAGCCTCTGAGCAGAGTGACTGTTGGAGCCTCTCATCAGAGAGAGAGTGCCCCAGCCTCTCCATAATTGCAAGTCTTCTTGCTCCGCTGTTTTAAACCTTTGTGGTAAAGGTTCAATCTGTATCTCTGCACTTTCTTACTTTTCTAAACTCTTCTGTGGCAGCAGCAGAGAGGAGAGGAACTTTTTAGAACAAAAGCTGTGTTCACACTGAACCCGACTTTGCCACCATAAACGCGTCGCCCACAGCAGTCACGTCGCCTGTCCATAGATATTTTATTTTAGTCATAGCGTCATCGCTAGGTGACGCTATGACTAAAGATCGTGAGATCGTGTCATATCATATAATAGGATGTATGTCGTGTGTATGTAATGTGTCCTTTTCACTCACCTACCAACCACAAAACACTGCAGCTAATGGTCCTGCAACAGCTATCTGTAAGTTCTCTGCAGTCTGTCAAGGTGGAACTTATGTCCTCGCGAACTAATGTCCCTGACACGGACATGGATTATTACTCTGTAAACCAGAATTAAAAAAAGTCTGTCATGGCTTTGTCACACATCCACATAATGCTGATTGGCTGTTGCTGCACTACCACACGCAATATTGCCTTAAAAGATCAACTTTTTCAATAGTGGAGATGGAGTGATGAGCGACCAGGTCGCCATTATATCGTGGCTGTCACATCGTGGGAGGGTTAACCCAACCCCAATGCGGCTGTATATTGACTAAACATGTAGAGTGGTTGCCAAGGGGGCTGAAGTCGCTTTTGGTGTGAAAGCACCTTTAGGCAAACTGACGGCAACATAGAAAAAAAGATAGATGGAGGAAGACAATGTTTTCAGGTAAGTCATGACCCCTATACTTCAGCTTGTCTTCTTAAACATTGTGTCACTTTAACAGGATGATGCTCTATTTTAACATACACAAAGCTTATCACCATCGTCTTCTTCTCTCCAATATATACCATAAATACACCAGTTCAATATGTGGGAAGACCAGGCAGATGTGATGTTAAGGGCTTGGTAGGGATGAGCAACAATGTACCACAAAGAACTTGAGAGTTCAGAATACACTTTCACACATGTTAATTTATTACAGAAATTATTGTCTGCAAAAATTGAACAGTGTAATTGGGCATTGCATCATGTGCAAAAAAAACTTTATTTTCAAAAGAAAGTCCATGATACACATTTGCATGGCAACAATATCACTGCAATTTACAACGGTCTTCACTTTGGGTCCTGCAGGTGAAAAAAAATTAATAAAAAAATCAGTAAATGTGGCCCTTAGTTAAGCCACAGGTATGGTAACAATGTTTTGGGTGCTTCACATTTAAGGAGCGGTGAGTATGAAGTACCTCTCTGTTGTAGGCCATAAAGAGGTTAATGGTCTAAGTTGTCAGTTATATAATTTGTCAATTCCGGTGCCAAAAAAAGGCTCTGTCACAGTTCAGTTCCATGTTCAGTTTTAACATTAACTGGTCTAATAATATACGGAGACAACATTGATAAACACAGCTACATATATTAGTGCTCTCAGACGATTAAAAAAATTAATCTAATAAATTACCGGATTTATAATTAATTAATCTAATTAATCGCATTTTAATCTCATATCTGCTTAAAGTACCCAAATAAAGAATTTGAATTCTAGGATATTATAAAATTGTAGTGCATAACTAATCAAAAGAATGCACTAAGAAGTGAAAATTTGTAAATCCATCTTTTTATTGGTGACTAAATAAAATCAAAGTCAGGGCAACTTGTCCAGAAAATTCTAAGCTCAATCAGGTAACTCAAATTACACTTTAAGTGTGTTTCATAAATCAAACTCAAAATAAGAAAAAGATCGAGGACATCCAGCAAAACAATTCGACCTGATACATTATTAAAGAATGTAGTACAAATATAGATAAATAAATTCAAAAATAAAATAAGACTAAGTCTTAAATATGCCATTCCTGTTGTCACCTGGGCTTTGTTTGGTTTGACCAGAGTTGTAGAAATAACTGGAAACTAAAGAGAGTCATGGCATTATGTTCTTTACAAGTGTATGTAAACTTTAGACCACAACTATATATATATATACAGCTTTGGAATGTAGTCTATCCCAGCTGGCACTGGATGAGAGGCAGTGTAAACCCTTGAATGGTGGCAAGAAAGCCACAGGGTCAAATAGAGGAACAGACAACCATTCCCAATCCCAACTCCCAAATACCAATCAACCTTGTCTGCATGTTTTTGGTAAATGGACTCCAGCCAATGTTGTGCTTTTCTTGTCTCTTTTACTAGTCAAGCTAGCTTTACATTGCACGTCATATCATGCCCATTCACTCCCACATTCGCTCACTGTTGGTTGGAACTTCTATGGCAGCTGTTCCTCAGAATCAACCAACACATTCACAGTCTTTCAAACCCATTTTGATGCCACTGACACTGCAGTGGAATTGACTTGCCCAAGGACACATCTCCATGAGAGATGCCAGAAACGGGCTCAAACCTGCAACCTTCACATTACCAATTTAGCGCACTATCAGACTGCCCCATCGTCACCGGCTCCACGAATGAAGAGAACATGCAAACTCCACACAGGGCCCTGACAGACAAAAAGTTTGAAAAAACAACCTTCTTATCTTGCTGTGGGGGAATGCACTGCCTGGTGCACCATTCTGCTGCCCAGCTACATACATCTGCTTTCCCTCCAGCTTTATCTGATGTTCTTTTCATGTATGTTCATGTATTTGCACTGACATCCACGTCAAAGGCTGTAGAGCACTTATAAGACAAGCAAAGTCTGTACAGGTCAAATTGAGCAGTGTATGCAATGCTAAATCCTTCCACAGCTGATATGTCAGACTGACTTTAAGAATTTTGGATTAACATCCAAATGAAATCTAATAGTTTGTTATTAGTGGGGAAAACATGAAGAATAGACTTTTATGTGAGCTTGGAGGAAACAGAGGCAGTGACAGAGTGAGAATTAAATGTGTTTGACAATAGAAGATGCCCTAATGTGTAGTCTTTGGCTATTCTGTTGCAGGGCTACATGCATCTGCAACACCCACATTTTAAAGTTTTGATGCCGATTTATCACTGTCAGTCAACAAAAAGTTGTCTGTACAAAAACTTGGTGGTGTTTTTCTGCTAAAGTTTCACCTTGGAGATACTGACAGTGATTAATAGTATCTCATCACATTCTTAAACTTTGTCCCCTCAGTAGCCTCTTCCTCAACTTCTCAGCTCTCTTCCTCACCTCAGTTCCCCCCTTTTTCTTTTATACTGCCACTCCCACCTACACTGCAATCATCCTGTTTCCCCTCAGCTGAGCTTCTAGTCCATCACCCCATATACATCTCATTCCTTCATCAACCACTCACTTCATATAACCTGTCCAGGTTCATTTTTTAGGGTCTCCAAGTGCCTTGTGCTTTTAATCTCAAGCTTCTGGTATCTGCATTTCTCAATATGTTATTTGTTAATCTTCAAACATGCCTGATGTTTTAGAGGACCCTGGATCATCTTTTTGTAAAACTGAAATCTGTTGCCAGTTTTGACAGCCTGCAGTGACTTTACTGTTTCCTGTTGTTCTGTTTGTTGGCCAATTCATAATGAATGTTATCTAAATACTGTATTAAATGTGCAGGTGAATGTGATACTCTTACTTTTTTATTTTCGTTCATTTTATTTTACTGGATTTATTTTTATTACTTTTTATTTTCTTATTCCCAACATGAACCTTCAGTGAGCACAGTACTTTGACACAACTGGAAACACTTAAATGGCAGGAAAAAAATATGTTTAGCAGCAGGAGATCTTGGGTAGAAACAGACTCATGTTGAACAACCATCCATCAAAGCTGACTGGGGGCTGTGTGTGGGCAGAGAGATCTATAGAAAGATAGAGAGGCAGGCAGAGACTAAGGGACTAAAATGAGAATTCATGATACCAATCGTTGGATGCCCAGATCATACATTTGTCCTCATCATCTTTTCTCTTTAAAATGAAATTTATTAGGTTGACCCTTTGAGATTTGACATCTCATTTTCTAGAGGGTTCCCATCTATACATGGTTGTAAAGGTAGATGATGGTACAATCAATAGCAACCATGGATACAGATGTTTATCTAATGTTAACTTTAATAGTAATGATAATTACAGTTTGGAAAGGATCAGTGTATTCAGTATAGCAGAATTTCATTATTATGCAATTAACCTCGGCATGGCTAATTTAAAAATGGGAATAAAATGTTGAATGATGTTGCAGATGAAGAATAAAGCAGCTGGAGGCGAGCCAGTCCATAGCAGCGTGTCATCCATGTTGGCAGTCATGGCTGCAGTAAGATGTATGTAATATACCATGTAATTTGATTGACTGGTCATTCTGAAATTAATATGAGGGACTGTAATGATAAGAGAATGAAGCAGGTTGTGCACAACAGCGATCCAGAGTGGCCTACAACAGTGATTCCCAGCTAGGACTGCATGTACATGGCAGAGGGTAAGTGGAAACATTCAATAGTTTTATTTCCAACTGGAAGTACTGACATAAGCCTGTCAATAAAATGTTAATTGTGTGCTACAACAAGTTTCCCCTGGGAGACAATAATGCCTTTTAAAAAACTACAGACACTCCCCAAGTATTTGGTGCCCTGGTGCTGCTGAAATGGCCTGGCTCACAAAATCTGCCACCACTAAAGAAGCACTGAGGCACCTGAGTTAACCTGGGAAATTTCCTCTTACCTCCCCCAGTACTTTATCCACATAAAGTCCCAGTGATTTGATGTCCGAATGTAGAACTTGCAGCAGAGAATAGCCCAAGTTAGTCACCAAAGCAAGTGAAGCGGAGTGATGACATCATCATGTGCGACCAGAGCAAACCAGGAAAAGGAAGACTTGAAAGAATGGATAAAAACAACTGCTGTAGCATCAGGACATATGGAGGTATTATTTCCACTTAACATCATCAAAATTTTGAAGAACATCTGCTTTATAATGATCTCCCGAGAATCTCTTTTCCACATCTAGCAAGGACTGCTCCCTGCTGAGAAGAGCAAGTTGAATGACCATGTCAGTGGATTATCTGGGCAGGGTTGCGCGTGTGAGATATTTTTTAAAATTTTGTTCATTTTCTTAGGCCTAGTGTAAACATAGATGCCTTCCATATTTGTACCCTAAAGGAACTTTAAAAAAACCCTTTCATCCATCATCTATGCTTATCCCTTTTGGGTTTGTGGAATGGCTGGACCCTTCCCCAGCTGACATTCAGCATGAGGCAGGGTACACCCTGACCCAGTCACCAGCAGATAGCTGGGGCCATAGAGAGACTGACAACCATTCACTGTCATACTCATACCTAAGGGCATCTAGAGTTAACCTGACAAGCCAGATGGACAGCTCCATATATCTGTCACAGAAATATTCCACAAGTCCATCTGGGTAGTTGCCTTTTTAATTTGATTTCAGGGGCAGATTTTAAAAAAAAATACAAGCTTGTGATTGGACAATCGTTCTGCTCGTCACATTCATCACAGACCAATCCATATCAAGCAGGATTGCCTCATATAATGAAGCAATGTTTTCATTGAATTTTCTTTTTTTTTTTTAAATATATACATTTTATTTAATTATTTTTTTTATATTGGCTGCTGATACTGCTCAGTGATTTTTGAAGACTGTATGATGCAAAATGTGCCTGTTTGTTACTTGAAATGGCAGAATAAAGAATTGAAAAAAAAAAATAGCATACTTTTTTGTTAGCTGTTGTTAGCTGTTAGCGGCTAACTTAGCCGCTAACAGCTAACGACTGTAAATGACTGTTAGCCGCTAACTGCTAACAACAGTTAATGACCGTTAGCTGTTAGCGGCTAACTTAGCTGCTAACGGCCTTATACTATCGTCTTACACTAAAACGTACCACACAGATGATTCATTTAACACTTATATGTGACATGAACCTCGTCACAGACAATCCCTACAAGTAAACTTCTGAGGAGGGCAGATTTCGCCAAGTTTTACTAAGTAGCCATGAGGAAAATAGGCTAATCGGCATCTCCGTTCTCAACTGTCGGTTGTCGTCACTTCCGGTTGTTGTCATGTCCGCATTCTACAGCTCCCGCCTCTCTTCCCTGATTGGGCCGTTAAAATTTTAGCCGAGACTGCCAAGTGAATCCATTGGCCAACGGAGCGCTACAAGATGCAGGTCTGCAGGATTTCAGGAACTGAATCAGGCAGGCCCATCTGCTATGCAAGGTTAATCTAGAGTCACCAATCAACCAAATGAGCATGCTTTTGGCCTAGGGGAGGAAGATTTCACGCATGCAACAGAAGACCATGAAAACTCAACACAGAAAGGCCCTGAACGGTCCGGGAATCAAACCAGCAACCTTCTCTCTGTTAGGTATCTGCACCACATGCTGCACTTCTGTGCTGCTCAACTTTAACACCACTTCACAAACCCAACAGGCCAGCTTTCACCCATCACAAAAGAGAAAGTGAGACCAATCTCACAAAATAAAATGATATTAGTTTCAGGTGTAGATGTCTTTTCTTTCATGTGATGAATGGCAAGACTGATAATAGGATGATTCCAGCGGTGTCTGCACTGAAAAGTAGCATCTGAATTGCAACTTTAGAAGCACTTCCATGTTCTAGTTCTTCAGCTATATGGGAGTAGTCCAAGCTACATGCCTCATTTACTTAGCACAGTTTTCCCTGGCTGAAAATGTGCACACCTGGAGGCAGGCAAAATTGACCTCTCCACAGTCACAACAGTGCTTTTCCCCATCATAATAAAGCATTTTTAGACACATACTGCAACAACCACATCCCATGACATAAAATTCTTAAGTTTAATTAAGACATGCCTCTTTGCTCATAGATATGGCTGTGATGAAAATGACAGGTTAAACATTCAAAGTTTGTCCTTATTCAGTCAGCTGTGTACCAGCAACAATGGCACAGATGAGAGTCTAAACCTTCAGGTATATTCAATGAAAATTAGTTTTAGAATACTTCAGTTAAGTTCTGAAGTAAGATTAGGCAGTCTCTTAAGGTTGTCTGCTACTGGACATAAAATACTGGTGTGATGAAGGCCTGAGGCATGACATCTTTCAGGATGCATCCTAGAAGGTCGAGGTAATCTCAATGCAGATTGGTTTTTGGAACTGTAAAATCAGTTTTTTGCTTGAGTTGAATTTTTTTCTTGCTAAAGTACTGAAACCAGAATGATGCAAATGCCTTGTGTTCATGTTGCATCATTTCTTGCATCACTTGGATTTTTTTGGTTGGATTTCTTTTGGCTGACTTGACCAGGGGGTGGAACAGATATCTGTCTTGTAACCATTTACACATGCAAGATGCATGTCAATAAGCACTCCAAGAAAATAGCCTACTGCTTAAAGAAAATTGGTTTGCATGAGTTTTTAAAGAAATAGTGATGTGAAGTCTATGTTGTACCTCAACATGAGTATTTTACTTTAAAGATATGGCTAAGTATCTCTAAAGTTGGGTTGTATGACTTACTAAACAAAAGTCAGTTAAGTGGCTATGAAGGCTCCCAGCAGCCCTGTACCTTGAAAGAGATTGAGCTGAAACTACATTGTTGTTGGCAGGTATAGCTGTCTCATGGAATTGTTTTTCCTAACATGTACCCATGTGGAGTCTTGTGCATTAGATTTGCCAATCTACTGTTTTGCTCAACAAATTTCACATACTTCAAGTTTCAGCTCAAATCTAACACTGTAAATTACATGCAAACACATTATGGTCTTAGCTTAATCAAATACTTATTTTATAGAGCAACTCTGAACGTATCACAATGTTGCATACTGGACCTCAAAAACATCACCAGTACAAAAATGCATACTGTATGTTGTATAGCAGTGGGTAGCTTGTTTAACTTAGCTGAATAGCTTTTGTCCTGCTGGTCTCGGCATGAAGTTCAGCAGAGACTTCACCAAAACTTAGACAAAAATCTAAGTTTTGGTGAATCTTGGTGAAGTTTCTGAGAACAGCTGAAAACCTGGACGAACAAGAACAAGCAGATGACATCCACAGGTAAGTATGAGATTAATCCATAGGTGACTGATACTGCAGCCCACTGGCATTATTTTCAGTGAGCTAATCATGTTGTTGTTTTTTTTCCAAATATTGGCTAATACTGATTCCTCGTCAATTGATCCGGGCACTTTTACTAAAATCGCCTCATAGTACTTCCAAACCTATTAAGCAATTAACAAACGTACAATAAAATTACAGCATTTTGCAGGTCTGAGAAGTTTTTTCTAAGGGCATTAGGTTTCATTAATGAATCAGATACCAAGGTTCTTTTATATTGAATCACAAAAAAGTTCCTTAAAAGATTGAGAGTTGTCATGTGCTACCAAATCATCCTCTGTTTTTTTTTTTTTTTTTTTATGATTGCCATTGAAGTTGTAAGATAAGGGCTCCAGCTGGGTGTTCCCATTTAATTGAGGTAAGTGCAACGTTAATCTCTGTAAAAACAGAGACGAGTATGAATCATCATATTGCATTGACTAAAATTAGGACTTTAGAAATCCCACAAACAAAACCTGAAGAAAATAAAAAACAGCCTTAAACTTAATTTTATTTTTTGTACTGCTCTATAAAGTCAACAGGAAACATGGTAACCTGACTTATCAGATGGACCATTTAATCTTCACCTGGGCAACAGCCAATGGAAAGTTTTTGGGAAAAGATAGAACTTTTACAAGTTTACCTGGTAATTGGATGATCGTTACATCAGTTACATCAATTATGGACCAATCAGATTAGGCTGATGTGATGTAAAATGCAATTAATAAAATACTGTTTAGAACAAACGCTTGCCAAAAAGACTGTTCCTTCAATTGAGAAATGCTTTCAGGTTCTGTTTGTTTTTCATTTAATAAGAAATATGGTGCAGACATTTGTCTATGATTAAAACTATTGTGTAGCACCACATAATAACCATTGTTAAAGGGGCACTGGAAACAAAGATACAATGACAAATCTTATTACACATTAGCATGACAAGAAGATGTAATCAATGTATGCATTTCCTAATTTTTATGGGTACTTCACTAAGTAGTGTCTCTTAATATTCAAGGACTGTAGTCTGAAGCATATTAAAATTCAACTATAAAAGCACCCCGAGACCTTTGCCAGCACCACAGTCCTAACCCATATTGTAATTTTCACCATCAATATTAGTCCTACCTTTATTTCATCTATGTATTTGGATGAAATAATATTTGTATAATATTGGTATAATAGTTAGATTCCTTGACCATGAAAACATCTAAGCTATAGGATTCATAATGATATCTATTCTAGTTCAGTAGTTATTCATGAAAATCACATTTTTTGTCATGGTGGTTTTACGGTGATCCAGATCACTCTCATAATCTATTTGTTCCCTGTCCCAATCCGGACATTTCCTGAAAATTTCAACGAAATCTATCCGTAACTTTTTGAGTTATGTTGCTAACAGAGAAACAAACAAACATACAAACAAAAAAACAGACGTTGGCAGTAACATTCCCTTGGCAGAAGTAATCAGCGGATGTTTACAAGTTAATGCATCATGCATTTAAATGGGAAATACAATGTTCTGAACCCACAATCGAAAATTTTGTTTTTTTATATAACAAAGAAAAAATTTAACCTGTTTAAAGTGTCTTACTTTAAAAAGTCCTCTCAATGCTCCATCAGATTCAACTCAAATTTGGTCTGTGCATGAACAGGCCTGATGGATGAATTAATGGCAATTCAACTGCAGTGTGTCACGAAGACACCACAACCCTACTACATCCAGACATGCTCCACAGCTCATCATGCATTGCAGTGTGTGGCCTTGTTTACTCCTGCTCTCTGCTTTAATTGAATATTGATTTTTTTTGTTGAAAATAATGTTCATCTGAGGTTTTTTCCAGGATGAAAAAAGTTTTCAGGTTATTTGTCAGTGCATGACAACTTTAACCCCTGAACAGTGCAAAGTACCATGTAAGTGAAATGTGAAAACAGTATTGGTGCCTACACAATGGTAATCAGTGTTCAGTCATATTTTCATCCAACTGACCCAGCAAACTTGGCTAGATGACCGCACAGTATGATGATGAAGACTCTTGCAGAGCTTTCTGATAATCAAAAACAAATTTCCAATTGATAACCCACTTTTACTTGTCTTTGGGATTTAATTTCCAGATAGTAGCCCATGAAAATATGGAAAAAATGGTGAAATTAAGATATCAGTTCTCTTACTGTGAAAACATACAGGCTGTTTCAGGGATGTTGAAAAATATTACATTTCGATAACCTAAAGGTTTTGAGTGTGGAGGCTTTTCCACTATATAGTTGTTCATGTGGTGAACATTAACGTACATGTTCAACCACAGTTTTATAGAATTTATCCCTATTTATGATATGACTGTTTTTGTTGCTCAGGAATGCATTTTCTTTTACTATTGTTGCCTCATCATGTTATTATTGGGTGGTGACGAAACAGAGGGGACTTGCCCAAAAAACTGAAATTTGTTCAGTCTGCTCCTATTGGTTGAAATTGACATTTTTCAGGTAACACTATGGGTCAAGGAGAGTGAGTGAGCTCACTTAATTTGAGAGATCCACACTGCAAAAATGGGTCAGCCACTGTCCCAAACAAAACAAAACAAAAAACACTTGCCTGCTGGCACTTCCTAATGTACTGAGGCTGTAGAGTCACAGATTTTATAAACACACAAGGGCCTACGCATGGCTTATTGTTGTTTATAACCTCAAATCTTTTTTTCTTTTTCTTTTCTTCTTTAAAGAAAAAAAAAGATCTTTTAAAGTCAAAGCTGAATTTGTCTGAGTGTTTGTAATGACCATCTTTAATGTGTTTAGATTTGATGGCTTTTTAAGCAGGTTTCGGTGGGTTTTGCATCTAGAGCCTCAACTCAGACATTGACCTCTGAGACATTTAGTTCCTTCTGCCTTTGGGCCTTGATCCACCTTCATTCTTTCTAAAAGCAAAATAAAAATTAGATTTGGCATCATCCTGTGCAAATAAAAGAATGTGATGACTTATTACCGGACTGAAGAAGAAACAAAGATAAAGTGAAAGTCTTGTGAAGATCTGACTTTGGTCATCACTGATAAAAAAAGAGAACTATAACCGCTGCTGAAAATACACTGAGGACACATTTGAGACATCACTCAATCAAATTCCACTTTTGGCTCTAGTGTCCTTGTCTACTTTTGTTTAACCCAGTCAGCAGATGATAGTTCTTACTTCTTGGCGTGGTACGAGTTAAAAGATCCAGAAAAATACCAGCCTCTTCTCGGAAGCTGTTGGGGCAGTTCCACTGATTGTGCACTGACAGAAAAAACTCAGCTAAATCAGCCAGTTCTCTTGAAGCAGGACTTTACTTTTTAATTCTGCCAGATTTTTAACTCACCGAGGAACTCAGAAATCCACAGACAGCCGTGTGAATGTTAATAAATTACAAACCTCTGAATATCCGATATGTTTTGAGGTGACTGGCATGAACCAGAAATCCAGCCAATGGGGGCCTTGTTGTAAAAAAACAATTGTATTCGGCAAAAATGCAATACCTTCCATGAAAGAGGTGGCAGAAGTTCAAGGGTCATACAAAGGCATTTGGACCACTAAGGTTTAAAAAGATATTGTGCTACATTAAAACTAAGTCTTAAGTTATGTTAGCTGTGAATGGGATGGTTCTGTTTGAATTTGATTTGCCATTACTTGAGCAGTGGATGAATTGGTAAAGTGTAGAGAAGAGAAAGTTTAGTGAAAGGACATGTAGGGCATGGAGGACAGTAGAGTTAAGTTTCTAAGGGCCATGCACCAGATAAGGTAATTCCCCAGAAATGTATGTAAATGTATGTACCACTAGTGGGGATAGGGATCTCTTTACTGAACACTTTTCTTTTCATTAGGGTATCTCTCATCAGTAAATTGGGCTTCTTTTAAATGGATGATAATTTAAGTGAAGAAGACCAAGAGGCCAGGGGCCTCATATATAAAACTGTGCATAGGAAAGATCACTATAGGTGTGGTACGGTGGAAACACAGGAAATCTGTGTGCACAAAAGCATTAATTTTCATAACAGTGCACACGCACGTCCTACGCCTGTTTTTTTGTTTATAATTTACAATAAACTCTGAAGTTGTCACACTTGAGGAAACACTTTGCAATGCTCATATGGTGTCTATAAAGGTCAGAGGAACACCCTTGATGAATATTCAACAATACTGATGTCACGATGGAGCAGGAGAGAAAACGTGCGAAAAAAAGAATGAAAAATTTCATGCATTGTGAGGTAGGTATTTTGACAAGTGAGGTAGAAACCCAAAAAATGATTTATTTGGAGGGCACAGTTCAGACATCACTAATGCCAGATAGGCAAAAGAGTGGAAGCATGTGGCAGATGCAGTTAACAATGCTGCCTCAGAGGGTCAAAGTGTGGCGGAAATTTTTTGAAAAAATTGTCCGGCATAAAAATGGAGGCGATAAAAAGGATTGTGCTCCACAGAAAGAGTGTCTGTGCCACAGGAAGGGGAAAGGGAACACTGTAGCTCACCCAGACAGATGAAAGGCTAACAGGGATCCTAGGGGAATCCCTAATGAGTGGTATGATGGCAGAGGCAGAGGGGGACAATGATGCACCACATACACCAGACTCACCGGATGAAGGTAATTGTTTTCTCTTGTCTTAAATAATACAAATGAACATATGCAGTAAAGACACATTTGGAACGTGATTCACAATTTACTTTAGTCAAAGTGAAATGTTTCTTTTTCAGTCCCAGGGTGTTCCAGCTGGGTCTGTGGTGCTGCAGCTGTGGCTGGACCAAGTCCATCCACAGCACCTCATGCACCCTCCTGCAGCAGCCATGTCCTCATGGATGCCGTCCTGCAAATTCAGAGGGACACAGTTGCATCTATAAATGAATTGATCGTGGAGTTGCGAGGCATCAAAACTGTCTTATTGGACACATATGAAACATTAAAACAGCTAGTTAAGAAATAAAAATGTTGCATCTACTTCTTGTGTGTTTTAGATGCATCTTATCACTTTCAGCTGCTGGCGTACAGCAGCAGCGTTTGTTTCTAGCACAAGGGGATGGCGGTTTACTATAGGAGCCACATTTATATCTGATAGTTCTGGCACATCCTGTTTTTGCACCATGTTATACAGCACAGCACACACTCTCACAATCTTACACACCTTTGCAGGTATGTAAGACAGGCCTCGTCCTGTGGCATTGAGACACCACCAACTGCCATTTAGCATCCCGATGTCCTGCTGGCTGTGGTGCATGTTGTAGTTGTGCTCCTCCTCGATCCGTGGGTTAGAAAAAGGGGTAAGCAAACACTGTTTGAGGGGATAACCACTGTCTTGAGCGTGTTTCTTCTATTAACCATACAATACTAGAAAAGCACTCCAAGAGTGCAGACCTCTGCCAAGCAGCTCAGCTCCACCCATAATTGTGATTTACACCCAACATCATAGTCCTATATTTTATATATATATATATATATATATATATATATATATACATTGTGGAATGAAAATTACAATCTGCAAGAAGTGTAATTATTGTTGAAAGAAATTTCACCTAATAGAGTGATCTAGTTAGTAGTGGGTCTTGTAACTTGTTGACTGAACCAATTTGCTGCTTCTTGTTGGTGTTGTGTGTGCCGCTGCGCTTCCAGTGGGTGATGTCGCAAACCTGTCAGTCAGAGCAAAACCATGGTGCTTTGTCGCACAGTACTTCCGCTATAATTGACTATGTCTGTCTTGACATTATCATCAGCCTTGTTTCAAGTGTTCAAGTGGCTCCATCAGGAATTTCCTCCTCCTCCCCATTGTGTCTGTGAGCAGAACTCTTAATGCACAGCTTTCAGTGTTGATTGGTCATTCAGCGCTCCATGAGACAGCAGACTGAGGGAAACTCCAATTCCTATAATGCCATAATTGAATGGGATTTGCCTTTATAAATGTCGTTTTTTTGGGGGATATCAATCTGGAATCGGATCAGCAACAAAATGTATTGGCTTCTTCTTTGAACCAAACCACACCTCTGGTAAAATTTTCCTGCCAATCCATGCAGTAGTTTTTTGTGTTATCTTGCTAACAGACAAACAGACCAACCCTGTTGAAAACATTATCTCTTTGGTGGAGGAAACAATATTATGATGGTATAAATATTTAAACCTTTTTTTAGGAAGTAAAAGAGGAAATAGAGGCTCCCATCCCATTAATACATTTATAAAGCTTGAGCCTCCCCCACCCTTTCAGGCTCATCACTGATAGAAGGATAGAAACGAACTGTATCAGCATGAAAGCACAGCTCCTGCAGACAGAGATAGGGACAAGTTAACGCTCTGCTCCACAGTAAGATGCAAAACAAGAGCAAAGTGTGTTGAGCTGCAGAGCTTTACTGAGGTGTTTGCCCTGGAATATCATTAGTGATTTGTTCAGTGAACTGGCCCTTGAGACTGTCTGATTACAAAAGCCTACTAAGCGTGACTTATGGTGCTATTTGCAGCATTCACTCATTCTTGGAGAGTTAACCATCAGGGTCTGTGCTGTTATGGAAGACCATTTGCTCTACAGTTAGCTGTGCATGTGTAGACTGATCATGTAAAGTGATGGGCTTTATTTTCATTAATTTGTTATGTGTTTCGAGGTCTTGGCTATTTCAGGCTTTACTGTCTCTACTCTTGATAATTCTCACTCCATTATGTCACAGGTGAGATCAAATCATTGAGTACAGCCTGACACTATTCTTTATTAATGATGATGATTTCACAGGCACTTCTTTCATGATCTGAACCCACAGTACAGGCTGAATGATCACCTATCTCTTCTGTAGCAATCCAAGGATTGATGGAAAATGTACAAAGAGCCAGCTGTGACAGACATTTGGGCTGATCAAAAGGGACAGTGATTCTTCAGAGTAACTGTGCACATGGTAACAAAAGATGAAACCAAGAGCTCAGCCCTCAGTCATATATTAATGCATGCAAAACAGTGCATGGGAAACACCAGGGCAGATTTTGATCCCAGAATATTTTATAGGAATGAAATGTGGTTCAACCTGAAGAGAATCACAAGCCACTGCCTCTTGCACACCCACACTAACATCTCAAGCTGAATATCAAATCCAACCATGACATCTGGCCTTCAGCGTCTGGTGCTAGGGCGGCCACACTCCGCGGATGTTACCATGGCAGAAATATCACCTGCAGCTGCTGCTCTAGTGCTGCCATTTGTTATGACTGTAATCGTCATACACTTAAACAGAAGAATTGCAAGATGAAATGACAGTTGTTATGGAAACACAGACCACAGATTATTGAATCTATCACATCAAAAACACAGATGGGTGTTGAGCATGCATCATGGAATTGTGGACTCCAGGCCAAGTCTGAACCGTGTTTCCTTCAAGGGATGCAGCGGTACAATAAGCCCAATAAGTGGAAACCTTGATTCATTATTTTCAGAACACAACAACAAAATATGAATACAATGAAAACAATTTAAGTGCTTTATGTCCTTAGGGAACATCTCTTACATCCATTTGATAATGCTGAAAGACAACACCTATTTGAACAGAAAACAAATATATTTATGTAGGTTTTAAACATTTTTTTATTTCTCACTGTTAAATTTGAACACATGCAGCAATCACTTTCATCACAGACCAATCCATATCAAGCAACATTGCTACGTATGATGTAGCAAACATAGCGGCTATATGTAGCGGCTAACAACAGTTAGCTGTTAGCCTAAACTATCTTGGACTATTGTCATACACAAATTATGCCACACAGGTATGTACCACTATGTATCACTTAACACTTATATGTAACATGAACCTTGTCAAGACAATCCCTACAAGTTTTCCTGGCAAACTTCTGAGGAGAGCTTATTTCACCAAGTATCACTGAATAACCATGACGACCATCGGCAAACTGGCATGTCCGAGGAGGATTTCTGCACTTCCTGTTGTTCTCACGTCCGCACTCTGCAGCTCCCGCCTCTCTTCCCTGATTGGGCCGTTAACCTTTTCGCAGAGTGAAGTCATTGGAAAATGGAGTTTGGCAAGACAGATATGCAGGATTTTAGAATCAGATCGGTTCGGCAAGGCTAACTCTTTACAGAATGTGAGTCACTTTATCAAACAAACTCAAAACATGTCAGAAGATTTTATTTAAAAAAAAAGGTCAAAATCTGATGAAACTGCTACTTAAGCGTTAACATCTATGCTAATTTTTAAAAGTAGTCACTTCCCAACTTGTTCTCACTTGTCTCTTTCACATCTTCATGCTCCAGAAGACTCTGATTTGGCCATGCTGCTTTGGGCTGAGCAAAAATGTTGTAGATTGGAGCTTTGTAAGATGGATCTGCATGATATGAAACATTAAATCAGGCTGGTTCAGCTGCTGCGCAAGCTTAGACACTTCTGGCATGAGGGATCAAATTTTCAATAAAGGTAAATGTCAAAGCAGCGGTTGACTTTGCAATGACCAGGGTACTTAATATTTTTTCAAACATCTTGAGTGTTTTGCTTACCCGCATAACTTTCGAAATAGTGCACACTTTACTGCTTGCTACAGAAATAATAAATACAGCCTTAAATCTTAACAATAGTACAAAGTTTTGGTGCTGTAGATGAGCCACTTTGTCATGGCTGTAAAACAGTTGGCTAAAACAAACATGGATAAACAATGAATATATCAAAGAACATATTTCAATGGGTAAAGTCTGTGACAGAACAGATTAACAGTAATAAACTATTGCTCTTTTAATTGTAGGTTTTTCTCCAAGAAGATAAATACATGTCCATATCGAACCATTTTGAATTTCTCTATAATTGCCCCTGGTTCACTTCAGAGCTATTCATTTTCTGAATCTAAGTGTTACACAAAAGGTCAGCTGCTAATACTCTAAAACCCCAATTAAAATTGAACTTTTACCTTTTTTTCACTCCACCTGAGCCCCATGGCTTTGAAGATTTCTTGCCACCAAGATTATTTTCATTTAACATTGAAAAATGTTTCACGGTGCAAGTAAATCTATCATTTATAAAATGGCTAATGAGGAAATTTAGGCTTCACTGCAACAGTTTGTGACAGGGTTTTAAGCCACCCATGTTCTACAGCATTATAATGTGACAAGCCACTGGTTTGTATAGGTTTGTGACTCATTTTTAATAGTACTCATTACTGTTGCTGCCTTTGCCTTCATGTTACTTTATTGATACTTATGTAATAGACACTATCATTTCCATTTGTTATGAGGTTTTTAATGAGCCAAAATTTGAATATCAGTACAATAAGGCAAGGCAGCTTTATTTTTAGAGCACCATTCATGCATCTAGCAATTTATGGTGTTTACAGAGTTAGAACCAAAAGATTTACATGACATCAACAGCATTACAGACAAAGTTAGCAAAAATAGGACAGAAACATATGAATCATTGGGGATTTAAAGAAAGAGTCCACAAATGCAGAAAGTCTCATGGTCTCATAATTTGTTCCATATGAATATAGACACTAAAAGTTGCCTCACTCTTCGTAGTCTTGACCCTGGAAAGAGTGAGCAAGCCTATCCCTGAAAATGCATGTATGCAATTGACTTTCTTGGTGTTAGTAAGTACTCCAGCAGCATTACTCTGGATCAGCTGCCACTGTCTGATGGATTTTATAGTGATACCTGTATAAACATTGTTACAATCATCTTATCTGCTGAAGATAAAAAGCAAGACAACAGCACTGATATACTCCAAACTTTATAGTTATATGATTATCAGACACCACCACAAAAAAATAAGAGTTATATTACTGCTTAGCATTTGTTTTTTTTATCATAGAAATATCATGACAGCAGGAATGTGTCTAATTTTTAGGCCTTGATTGTTGAAACCTGGCCTTTCTAAGTCTTTTGGTTTTGAAATGAAAAAATAAATCAAATACGACCCTTCATTCAAGCCATACAGCTCACTGCATCAAACAAAGCAGACCCACATCATCGAAAATACCTTTTGTCTAAACAGATGGAATAACGGGGCCTGCAACCTGCTTTTCTTTTTATCTCAGATTTTTTTGTAGTTGAATACAAAAGCATTCAGATGAACTTAGAGAAAATAGTATGACAACTGTCAGTAAATTAAGCTTAGGGGAAATAAGGATACAGTACCAATCGACACATCTTCAAGTGGTGCACTTCAGTTTATTTGGGTGTCAGCAAACAGGCTTTTTGTCACAGTCTCTCATAATGTGCTCTGTGGGAATACACAGAAGCTTTTCAGCCGACGGCTGTACCAGCATATGAAAAGTTCTCTTTCCTCAACATTAGCCTACTTCCCCTTTGATCATTGGTTCTGACAGATTTGTGGCAGACAGCCACCATCTTTTTATAAACAAATGAGTCATGCAGCTTGGTCTCCTGTCACCAGAGCCCTGCCTGGAGGCTGCTCTCTGAATTAAAAACTTCAAGGTGGGGGAAAACAGACATATGTTTTATGTTGAGGCTTAAGTGCTATCACGTGACATTTATAAAGGGAATTTTAGAATGACAGCTGACTTATAGAAATCAATACAGTCTAAGCCATATTAAAGGCATAAACTTGAAGGGAACTTGCCACCCTAAGAACAAAAGTCTTGAATTGTAGGAGTAGAGAAATGAAAATGCATCAGGCCTTTTAGGGTGAACAAGAGTCAATGAAGCAATTTTTATATGTCAAATCTTAACAAGTGCCATCTCAAGACCCTTTGCAAAAGAGGAGGTTGATGCCATTCTTTTCATTCTAAGAATATATTTCCTTGACCTTTTTCAATTAGTTCTTTTATTTTTTATATTTCAAACCCAAAATTAACCTACCATGAACACAGCACCTTGCACAACCAGCAACAGTAATAAGGCTTGATCTACTAAAGGTGTGTGTGTAAAAAAACATGTGCACACTTAATAGTGCGTGCAAATCTGATATCAGGCATAAAAACAGGTCAGGGGTGACAAAGTTCAGACCCCTACGGGGGCCCGCGGGCATGCTTCAGTGGAAGAAAATTTTGTATATTTCATTTTAAAGCATCAATCTGGTGCATTTTGAGAGAAAAACAAGCAGAATTTCTACAAGAAAGTATAACAAACTATCTATCTTTCCTGCTGTGTTTGCAAACATTATGCATTAATGACTCGATGCCTCTTTCAGCAAACATTAATTCTTCCTGTGCAGGGACCTGCGTCCTATCCAATCAAAAGAGCCATTGTGACCACCACTCCCACCAAAAAAATCTGCGTGGAGCCAAAAAAAACATTTGAATAAAGTGTGCAATATCTCTAAAACCGTAGCAGCACAAACAAAAGTTTTGATGGCACAAACTCACAAACTGTACCATTTCGGGTCAATTTGGAGCAAATGGGGGCTAGGTGAACTCTGGGTATCCTATAGAATAATAACTATTTTCCCAAATCTTTGCGTGTGTTGGGGGTCAGCTTCATGCAGGTCCAT
Source organism: Scarus forsteni (assembly GCA_036419115.1). Classification (NCBI taxonomy): domain Eukaryota; kingdom Metazoa; phylum Chordata; class Actinopteri; order Labriformes; family Labridae; genus Scarus; species Scarus forsteni. Next base: position 7,368,887 of record JAZDUH010000461.1, read on the forward strand.
ACCCCCCCCCCCCCCCCCCCTCCAAAAAAAATGTAGGTGACCTACGATTCGCGTAGGTCACCTGGTTTCAAAACGGCGAATTTCACCAAAAGATGAGAGATCTGAATGCCTGTTATATAACAGGGTACACTGATGATTGTGTTTCTCAAATGAGCGAAATAGCACCACAGTCCACTTAGCATTCAGCCCTCATGAATATTCAGAATACATGCAGATCATCGGAGCACAAAATACTTCGAGGAGGAGTTGCAAATGTAATCATATAGCACCCACAATGTGATTTATCAAACCAGCAGCTGACTGCGTGTGGTGTTTTTGTGTCTAAATTTAGTACGTTTGAAAGGCAGATGCGAAAAAAGGCACAGTATTACGGACGGAGGGCTGCGTTAACAAAACCTTTCCCATCACCGACTTAATTTTTTGATGAAAAACAGAAAGGTTTGGAGGCTGTCTGTCGTTATGAAGGACTGGAAAAGATGGACTATCCAGTGTGCCGTGCAGACACACAGGGATGGTAACTCCTCTCTGTTTTATGCTCTACATGGCGAAGGTCTTTTGTCCTGTGTAAAAAAAACCTTCATCGTCATAATAACTCCGTTTGTAATTCAGAGTGGACTGCATCACACCTCTATGCACTGACAGTAAGTTTAGGAGCTGTGCATGGAGAGTGATGCAGTTAGTGTGTAAAAGGCAAGAGTACCCGCTCAGTCTGTGTGCATAACTGTAAGACTTCTCCTCACATGAGAGGTTATTGATGAGAAAGCTGCGCAGCTGTGCAAATGCTGTCATTTAGAAAATGTTTAATTGGAATAGGAAAAGGAAAATTTAAAGAGAGATAAAAACATTGCATATGAGAAAAGAGAATTTTGTCCATTAAATGACAGACAGCAAAAAATGTGACTGATTTTATCTGCCTCCAACTCTATGGCTTCAAACTTTGTTTTTTATTTAAGCCCTCTCTGCTCTCCCAAACTCTCTATTGTGACAGCCGCTAGCACACGCAAAATCCTCCTGTAAAGGTGGCGGTCCACATCACTTTTGCACCTTATGAATTGCGCATGCAGTGATAGTAGATCATCCACAGCACGCCTTTAAATTGCACATGTAATTTTTTAGGTTGCACACGCAACTTAGCACCCGTTATTTTGGATCTTTGTAGGTCAGTCCCATAGTGTCAAGTAATAATCATCTTTTTAGCAGCAGGAAGTCTTGAGCAGAAATACAGCCATGCACTGAGGCCGTGTTGGGGATGTGAGTTGTCTGAGGTACAGAGGTGGGCAGGGACAAAGGGACAAAAATGAGGATTCATGATAGGGACCGATTATTAATACTCAGGCTGTAAATGTGTCCCTATCATTTGATTTTTTTTTTGGAAGTTATCCCTTTTTGATGTTGCATCTCATTTATTTGGTTGTAAAGATGGTTATTGTGATGATATTGGTATTAAAAACAATGGAATCAGAGATTGTTCTAATATTAACATAATACTTATAAGGTGTAGGGGACTGATGTTGACTAATAGAGTGGCATCCAGTTGTACTGCAAAGAAGTTGTTTTTAATCCATTTTAAATGAGGATTCATGTTAAACATTGTTGTTTCTTATAATGGCTGATGTAGGGTGAAGTGCTTGGAGTCAAGCTGGTCCACAGCAGCAGTTCGTCCAAACTGGTAGACATGGCAACAGTAACATATGTGTGACATTTGCAGGTGGTACCATGTGTTTTTATTTACTGATCATTCTGAAGTTGATATAAAGTTGACATGAAGTTAAAGTTGACACTTCAGTAATAAAAAAAGTTATCAAGCAGTCTGTAAGTATGGCATTAGTTGGTTTTAAATTTTTAAGTAAAGTATTTTTTCATATGCTAATTGCCCTACTGTATGGTCCTCAGATTGTCTTGGTGTAAAGTTCAGGTATCTTTTTTTCTATTTTAAGTGACATTAATGACATTTTCATTTGCCAGGACCACCTGGTGTGAAGAGCAAATAGTTTAAATCACTGGGTATGCTAGCTGACATTCTTTTACACTCCTTTTATTATTGGAATTAACGCAAACATGTTAATTGATTGAAGTGTTAATACCTACGTGTCTGTCACAAAGAAGTCAATGTTGAAAAAAAAAAAAAACATCCACCAGAGAGCCTGGCCTTAAACAAACGTCCACTTCTTCACTTTTGCTCAACTAAGATGTTTTAAGCTGTTCTTTGGATGCTGAAACACAGGCCAAGGTCAAAGTTAATGGCCATGCAATCTCCAGTGGAGAGTTGGCATCTAATTACTACAAGGTTTGGCTGAGTAGAAAATCGGGGTTGGTAAAGATGAGAACAAAATATCCAACAAATTTGAGCCAAAAGCCCATAATGAAGCAGACTGGGGTAAATGTAAGCATGGTGTTTTTTTACTATCAGTGGCCTGAACAGAAAGGTTTACACAGCAGGAGGTATAAACCAGATCATTTTCACAGTGACTGAATTTGAAGTGCAGGAACAATGTGTTTTAGTACTCACTCCTGTCTAAGACTCTTCTGCTTAGACAGGAGCAGAATTCTTGGATTCTGGGATATGTTCTTGCTAAGTGAAAAAAAATATTCTTAGAGGTTAAAGATGAAGAATTATTAATGTCATGTAGTCAACAGTTTCTCTTTGCCCTTCTTAAATATTCTATCAGATGTGTTTATTGAAAGTCATTCGAGTAGAGGCTCAGTTCTTCTGTCATTTGAAGGGTGTAAAAAATGTCATTAATAAAATGCAAAATTTTGTTTCTTGTGGTTTTGTTATCGTCAAAGAAAATACAAATGCTTGGAAACTAAGTAACAAAGCCATAGATCAGAATGAAAAACAAACAAGAAGACATGGTGCAAATAAATAACACACTGCAAGTTTATTAAACAAATGCAATAACAGCAAATGTGCTGCAAGTTAGACAACAAACAAGGCCGAAAAGAATCCAGAGCCAGAAAACACCTGCAAGAGCAGAAATGCAGGAAAAGTGCAACAACAGAAGTGCTCCAGGCCTGAAGGAGGCTACAGCAATGTAAAGATTATCAGTACTTTAATCCATCATTACCAAATTTTTAACTCTCTTTTTAAAGCTTTACATGACCTCTTAAGGCCGTAACTTCAGTGCAAGTCCTGCCTGCTGCTGATCCAAACACCAACAATCGTTGGTCATCTGTTCTTTCTCTCTTGTCTGTCTCCGAGCCCTCTGCTGGCCTGGAGAACTTACATTGTTGTACTTGGTTATGCAGGGTTTCTGCTCTTGTAGGTGTTTTCTGGCTTTGGATTGGTTTTGGTCTTTGTTTCATTTCTAACTTGCAGTGCATTTGCTGTTCATGCATTTTTTTTTCTTTCAGTGTGATTGTAATTTACACTGTGTTTCCTTGTTTGTATTTTGGTCGTTTTTCTGCTCTTTTTTGTTCATAAAGCTGTTTTACTTCTTATTGAGCTGCATTGAGTCATTGTAGGTCACTTGCACCAATGCAGCCTCTGGACTATACTATGCACAAAATACGTGTGTCAACCAACCCCATCCCCACTCCTCTGCAAAGTCTGGTCTTTGAATATATTGTATTTAGAGATGGGAAGCACTTTGAGTTGAGAATTGAAAACAACTCCCTCAAAGAGTCATTAGTCTTTACATTAACAATTCCCTTATCAAAACCGTCCACTTTCTCCTGATTGCTTTGTAAAACAGGGATCTCACACTGTCATCAGAGACAGTCTGTCAAAATTATGACTGGATTTTTGACCGAAGACGCTTATTGCCCAATGTTTAGTGGATATAAAATAGTGGCATTACATTTCTAGACACATGTGGAGCTAGACTTTTGTTCAACCAGAAGACCGAAGGAATTAATAAGGGAACTGTTAAAGAATCTGATGGATGATCAGAATCTATAATGGCATTGGTATCAGTACAATTGCATCCCTAATTATATGACAAAAACTGGACTATGGTACAAAAAATGTTGGGGAACACAGCTGTTTAGGGTCCTCAGCTGATGTTATATGTCATAAATTTAGATGTATTTCATTTAAAGCTATAACTTTACAACTCAAAATGACTAATTATCACCAAATACACATTTTGAGTGAGTATTGCTGTTCAGAGTCACATTAAGATGGCAGTATGATGTCGTTTTACACTCCTTTGTTTCTTTTTTACTCCTGTCTCTTCTTTTCATCATGGCCACCATCCTCCCCATGTTCTCCACCAGTTCTATTCCCCTCACCGCTGACCCTTAAAGACAGAGTGCCATGTTCTGTCTGACAGCCATTGTCTACCAGCACAAGAATACCAATGGCCAGGAGCTCAAAGAAATCAATTCCTCAGAGGTAGACCAGCAAGTCCGCCTCACATCAGCCTCCCTGATTATTGTCTCTAAACACAAGACAATCAATATCAGCCACAATCCCACCACCCAAACCACAAAGACCTGGGCATGAAACTTAAAGCCTGTGGTTTTTAAAAGCCTTTCAGATTTATCGGCAGCAATTTGAACCCAAGTCCTATAGAAAACTGAACAGTCGCTTTTGAATGATCTTGATAGTTATTCTGTGAGGCGATGTTTTGAGGGAGGATTATATGCACTGTAGGCTATAGAAGAAAATTACTTGACAGCTTTAAATGATCCGCGCAGGGAAATAAAGGCCTTGGAGAGTCCACTCTGTTAAGTTGGCAATGTGCTATGCTTATAGTGTGAGTGGCCAAATGGGGCATTATTATTCTGCCAGTGCAGAGTGTATCTTTGCTGGGTTACTGGGGACGATGTAAAACCAGGAGGGAATAAGTGGTGTTTAACTGATGAGCAATAAGCAAGACATGATGTGACATGTTTTTATAATTCTCTTCTAAAAAATGTCTTGGTCCGAGACTTGCTCTTGATTTTCTAAAAGGATAACACACTCCCTATGTGTGAGGTGAACATTAATGTATGCTTCAAAGAACTGACGGCAGTCTGAAGAGAAATGTTTCCAACATGTGCTGCATCATACTGCAGTTAATATATTCATAGCCTAGGGTGGTAGTGGAGCTATATCTTTGTATAACCACTGCCTTGAGTTATATGTGCTTTGTGGACATTTGTAGGTTAACTTCAGGGGGAATTTATTAAAGAAAAGAAAATCTTCTGCAGTAAAATATCTTTGACAAGCCAGACCACAAACCTTGCTCAGGGCTGAAGCGCTTGTGTGGCATGAAAAAACTAATATAGAAACAACAATACAGTTGACCACAGCTTTACTGCTGAAATAAAGATAAGCAGTTGAGCACCAATCAAAACTGAAATAGCCTATTGTTGCATCTTATTGCCCTTTCTAATGTTGATCTAATTCATACACTAAAACTGTAATTCATATTGACGGTGGTAGTGAAGAAGGGGGATGAAATATAGTAAGAGTATTGTTTCAATCATCCAAATAGTCTGGTGCACCCCCTCAACTGCTCATTCATACAACTAATCAATCAACCAATCACTCAGAAGCAACTAAATGCATGTAGGTATTCAGACAAGGTAATGGCAATCTGAAGTTTAACTGGTGCACCCCCTCAACTGCTCATTCATACAACTAATCAATCAACCAATCAATCAATCAACCAATCACTCAGAAGCAACTAAATGCATGTAGGTATTCAGACAAGGTAATGGCAATCTGAAGTTTAACTGAGCATCAGAATTAGGGGAGGAAGGTGATTTGAGTGACTGAAAGTGGCATAGATGTTGGTGAGTATTTCAGAAACAGCTGATTACTGGGATTTTCACACACAACCCCCATTAGTGTTTACAGGGCATAGTCAACAAGAAAATATTCATTGAGCTGCATTTATTTGGGTTAAAATGCTTTGTTAATGCCTGATGTCACAGGATAATTGCCAGACTGGTTTAGGATGACAGAAAGTCAACAGCAAAGTACAGTAACATAATCACAGCCAAAGTATAAAGACAGTCATTTCTGAATGGAGCAGAGCAATTAATTACATTTGAATTGAGATTACTACCTGTCTACCATACTGTATGAAATGTTTGAAAACTAAGTAACTGATTTAAAGCTTTCTGAGCCAGATGAAATGTTGAACTTTTCCCATATCAAAAGCATTATTTTAAGGTATTTGTATTATTACATGAATAGTTCTGTGTATTGCCCTGTTAAAACGATAGCATTAAAAGCATATACAGACATGCAGTTAGTGAGTGTTTTAATATCAGTGAGTAATCGTGTTTCATTATTGGGATCTCAGTATCTACTTAAATAATCACAGTCATCATTTTTACATTTGTTGATGCCTGGCACGAAAAATCTCAGAGCAAATGGGCCATGGCAGCAGAAGACCTAACTAGGTTCCAAAAAAACAACACTATGCAAATGCCAACCAATGTACATTTTTTTATTATTGAATCTTTTTATACATTTCAGTCAGTCAACTCACAATTAATTTGTGTTATTGTAGCTGCAAATTAATGTTATAGGTTTGGCGCCCAGGGTCTGGTCTCATCACTCTCTGCAGAAAGGTTTACATGAAGGCATGGAGGAGTGATGAGCAAAACATATGAACACCCGCAGGAGCCTGCAGGTGGATGCTGGGGTGGTGGTGGGGGTGAAGGAACACGCAGCAAAATCTGTGTCTGGCAGCATAGACGTTACCAGGCACAGGGAGAGATGGGTAAATTCCCATTTTAAATATACTGCCACATTGAGAGGTGGAGAGTGTGATTGGAGGATGGATGAGAGGAGTGAGACATGACATGTGCATAGTGGAGCAGCTCGAGTTGTCTGCCTGAACTACCTCGCACGCTTCACTCTATATTTTTAACAATTAGCACTGCCTTGCCAAAATTGGTTAATAGAAGCTTGGTTTTATGATTTTAAACTTCTGCTGCAACATTCAGATAGTAGGATCAGAATTTGGCTTAAAATGAAAGCATAAATCCATCCTGCTTTGTATGAATAGTCCAGGCCAGGTCATGGTGGTGTAATGGTGTAGAAGATATTTTCTTGAGTATTATTGCTGACATGTCCATCCCTTTGTGGCCCCTTCTTCTTTTGGTATGTAGGCCTTGTCACAAAGCACAGATTACCTAGAAACTGGTTTTCTAATATTATTTGCCAGAAACACAAGTCTATCAACTTGCCCTGGATTAAGCTCTCTTTTTATGAACAATATTACCTACTTATGAGAGCACCCATTCAGAGCACACTGTGGTACCTGGCATGCACAAATATTTACAAGCCATCTTGGAGAGCTGCAGGTGTATAGCATTCCTGTGTTTTTCCGCTTAAAGGGCAACTCCGTTTTTTTGACACCTGGACCTCATTTATAAGTGTGTGCATGCTCATATACACACTCAGACAAACATCGTGCAGTTCGGAGTCCTTCAGAAGTTATTTAGATCCAACCGATTTAGCCGCACTTAGCGGGGGCCACGGCAATGGAGCTTCAGCGCGGGACATAATCTCTGCAAAATCGCTCATTTCGACTATATTTTTTCATCCATCGCCAGTGTTATCATAAAGTCAGCTCGTCTACCGTCTTCAGGTGGGTCAGCTGACCTGGTAAACAAACTTTTGATGACGTCATAGTTCTCATAGGGTCTAGTTCTCGTAGCGCTGTGAAACGGCCTCCGCGGAAGAGCCAGAGCTGCAGCTCTGGCTCTCCAGCCACAGCTGAGTCTCTTCCGCGTTGGCCGTTTCACGGCGCTATGAGAACTAGACCCTTATTTAGCGGTGTTTTTGTGTGAAAGTAACGCGCTGAAAATTCTCTAAATAAAGCGTGAATGCAGACCGATATCAGACTTTTTCGGTGGGAGTCCGTTTATTTGTGTTTTTGATCAAGGAAAATATGGCCCCGTGTGAGTCCAGCCAAATCAGCAGAGGAGCAGAACGGGAGGACGAAGGGGGTGTGTGCTCGCAGCGACATGGGCTTCTTTGACACAGAAACACTGCTGTAGGGGTAATTTCTGCTCTTAACCTTGTGATAGGACCCAATTTGTTCCATCCCGGAATATCAATTTAAAGGCCGTCTGGCCATCCTCATATTTTCTTATATTGGCCATCAGTGACAAAAAAGCCAATGAACTTTAAATAGCCTTCATTTTCAGAGATTTACCTTCTGGAGAGGAAGTCACAGTTGCCACAGTGCTGAGAAGTAGTTTACATCCCTTGTATTTCAAACAATGGATTGCATATTGCTTAACAGGGGTTGATGTGATAATAAAAACTGTGAAAACCCAGTTATTACTTAATACCCAGTTTGGGCCTTATAAAAACAATGAAACACCAGTCTTGTGGTTTAACAAAACCAGTGGAAACCCAGTCGTCTCCCAGTTATTAGCTTTTAATAAATGAGTGAAAACCCAGTTTTGAAAACCCATGTCTCACAAATAACTGTGAGATAAATTTACTTAACCCTCACTGCAACTGAAGGCTTATGTTCTCCTCCTTTTTAAAACCTGGTTTAATTGTATACCTATTTTTAATTTAAAAAGGAAGACTAACTACAATGTAACACTATTGCAACAGCTCGAGTTCGTAATATCAGAAAATGCATCTAACTCAAATTTATTAAGTGTGTCTCACTGACCAATTTAGGCCATATATTACATCTAATTGCAACCAACTGTTTATACTTGACTTTTATTGATACACATATCCATTAAGAGATAAAAAATGTCAGGAAACATCAGAGTTTAGAGAGGTTTACTTCAGGCTCTCTAACAACAAGTAACACATGACCCAATATTGACAAATCTCCTGCTCCAAACTTTAAATTGTTTGACCTTATCAGCTTGTCATTTAATTAATTTTGCAAATGGCAGAGTTAAAAGGACAGCCTTAGGGACAGTGTCTTTCCAAATTAATAGCCGAAAAGAGCTGTCCATTAATCTTTATTCTTGTACTTTGTGAGCCAAGTCTTCCACAGTAAACATAAAGATGCTCTCTGCTAACAAAATCAAACACCTTTATCGTGTCCAAACAAAGTGCTATGGTTATTAATCCTAAAGCCATTTCAGAGTTTCAGGTGAAATCAGAATTGAAACAGATTATATGGACATGAGCTTGTATAGAAATTTCCTTGTCTGCCGACCTCTAAAAGAAGTTTTTAAACTGCAGGCTACGTTTTTCCATTCATGCCACATTAAGACTGATAGTGAAGGATAATGTGTGCAGGGTCCTTAAGTAATTAATAGTCCATTCATACACAGTCACAGCACTGACACAGCAGTAGGAGCAGAGTTAAGTGTCTTACCCGTGGAGCCTTTAGCATGTTACTGTAAGAGCTGGGTGTGACCCCTAACCCAGTCATCAACCTGCAGATCTATTGATACTGTAGACCTTCATAGGCAAGATGTGTTTGGTCTTTAGCTGACTCAAAGGATGGAGCATTTTATTCATCCATGACATGCATGACTCTGTTGAATCCATCTAATTGGCAAGGTCAATGAGGTTGAGCTGACTTTCCTTGATGCCATCAATTTTAAGTTTTAGCAAAACATATTAAGATGTGCTTCACTGTCCTAGTCTTCAACTCAAAGATTTTTTTTTATTTGGTTGCATGAGTTGTAATAAGACATGTGACTTCAGATCTACTAATTCTGTTTTTTCATTTCTTCCCTTTATCACAATGGTGGACTAAAGGTTACATAAACATCAGAAATGCTTTGCTACAAGCAGAAACCCCCGGGAGCTCTGAGATATAACAACAAAATCCAACTTCCCTTGCGTGTTGTCCTTGGTGGGAAGGTGTGATGATAGCCTTTAGAACCCTACAGTTTTTTCAGCGGGTATCTCTGGGCAGAGGCGTGGACTCGAGTCATGTGACTTAGACTCGAGTCAGACTCAAGTCACAATTTTGATGACTTTGGAATCGACTTGACAATATCATCAAAGACTTGCTCGACTTGGACTTTGACATTAATGATACAGGACTTGACTCTGACTTTAGTCTGATGACTTGAAAAAACTTTAAATTTTTAGTAAGACTATTAAATAAAATCCCATTCAAAGTTTTCAACTAAGTGGTTGATTTTTGTCATTTCCAGCAAGACAATATTTTTTCCCACAGGATCTTCCCCATTGAATGAATCTATTAACATCCAATCAGGGTTTAGAAGAATTAACAAAGATGGTGTGGATTATACAGTTACTTCCCTGAGCGCAAGACTGCAGGAGTGTGGGAACAACCCAGTGAAGCAGAACCATGCTACCAAGGATAATTTCATTTGTGATTTCTTGAATCACAGTGGTCCCCTAATAAAGTCAAGCACCTCAGTAGGAGTGATTTCTTTTTTCTTTTTTTTTTTTGGCAGTCTGTTCTTTGTTTTTTTGTTTGTTTGTTTGTTTTTTGCTTAAGGGTGCATTTGATTTTGTGATGCAAACACATATCTTCTCCACCTTACTGTATAAAAGAGTTGATCGACATACCATTCTCCACTCTGCCTCCAGCTGCTGTGTTAAGCCTATCCATGTTAAGTCTGTCTGTTGACATCATCTTTTGAAACTTTAATTCACAAAATTAAGCCTATTTTAACTCTGTTTTTAGTTGTGTGTTACCCAGTATTCACTCATCACATCAGCGGTTCTGCATGTGAATGAGGATTTTTGTCAATGCGTAAAATTGCAGTGATCCAAAACAAGAGAGAGATGAACACAGCATCAGCCATAATAACTCAGGATGACAGCTGTAAAATCTATGTATCTATGTAACGAAATAAATATTTTTTAATGAACTATTGGAAGCAGACACCCTTCATCTGCTCAGGTAGGACACAGTCTCTACTACTCTTAAAAGAAATAATCCCTCATTGGCAGAGTGTTGGAGGACTGTGTTTAATCAAAATGGGCCAACATATAAGATAGGATGGGTTAAGTTTCACTCCTGTCTGTGTTGTGCAGTGTACCATGTAGTCTGCAGGCAGGGACAATATAAGAGGGCCTATGGGGCGCAATCAGGTGGGCAATCGACTTATTTGGAGCAAGAATCAAGAAAGATGTTATTGGACTTTTGGGGTTTATTTGCTTTTTAATGTGTTTTACATGTCTGAACTCCCTGAAACTGCTGTCCCCAAATAAACTCAACACTGTGACGTCTTCTGTTACATCAGTACTCCAAGTCTATTAGCTTGAGGTGGCAAGCCCAGGAATAAAATAAACACGATTTGGTGCTTTACTTCACTGAACTGACAGATTATCAGGAATTTTAACATGATTGATTATGAACATATCCTAGAAGTTATCAAAATCTACCTGATTCATGGCAATATATGACCACTTTAAATGCTTGTAATAGCCGACAGGATACTGCTGATGAAAGGCAGTACAGACAAAGCAAGAGCGCACGTCAAGATGAAAAAAGGTTGCAGCTTTAATGACATGTACTGCAGGACAAAAGTTGAGTGGTTAATGTCACTCAAGGATTCACCTTAATGCTGCGTTCACACCGGATGCTACTTGTACTACCTCGGCGATCACTCTCCATTCAAAGTCAATGTACAGCCACGATGGGGTGCGGCTAACCCTCCCGCGATGCAACAGCCGCATACAAGACGATCACTTCACTCGTCGCACGATGTCAAAGTTAAAAAAAAGTTGATCTATTCAGGCGATGTCGTGTGTGGCTGTGCTGCAACAGCCAATCAGCGGTGTGTGTACGTGTGACAGTACCCGAGACAGACAGTTCGTCCGGACTACAGGGCGGATGAGTTCCGTCTAGGTGGAACTAATGTCAGTGAGGACATTAGTTCAGCCTAGACGGACCGCGGTAAACTCACAGATGCTGCTGCTGCTGCAGGGCTTCAGCTGCAGTGTTTTGTGGTTGATAAGTGAGTGAAAAGGATACAGCTGGAATAATGTCCGCTTATACATCCTATTTTATGATATATGAAATGATCGTGGTGAAACTCGAGCGGACGTGACGTCACCGAGCGACGAGCGGTTATCAAAATGAGTTATTTATGGACGCGCAACGCTACATCAGAGGGCGACGCGATTTTGGTAGCTGGGTCGCTTGCGGTGTGAATGCAGCATAACACATATTTCCAAACAGAGTGGAGTGTTTGATGCTTACCTCTCATCACAGTTTCTGTCACATGCTTCTGTTGCTGGGCCAATCATTTACATTTGAAGACTATTGTTTGATCACAAAATTGAACCTCATCGACTCAACAAAAGCCTTGATTATCAACCATAACTGAGATTTTACTTTTCTATAACAATGAAAATGATGCTTTCATTGGTATGGAACAATGAATACATCTTTTGTTAATTTCTTTCATATTTTTTTCCCAATCTAATTTATTTGTGCATTTTTCTTTTCTCACCTGTACCTTAACACTTCCACATGACCCTTTTCTGCATGTTGTACCTTTTGTCAGGAGTTAGAAGTGAGGAAGTGGTTGAGCTTGGTAGGGGGTAAGCTTTCAGGCAGAGCACAGCATAAGCAGAAGATAAAGGGGAAGCTGACATTTACTTTAACAGTTATGTTCTAAAGCAGAGGTGTCCAGTCTTTATTTCATTTAGCGCTGAAAGAACATTTTAGGGTGCCCAGGCCACTTTTGGTACATCCTAAATTAAAGCTTGCAAAGTTCATCAAACCACAATGTTATGACATAACAGCAGATTTCGCAGTTTTTTTAATAGTGGCTAGAGAAGGCAAATAGACAGCCATTGAAGAATTTGGGGTGGACAATAGATTTCAAAGGGCTTGTTTGGGCCATGAGAATCATTCCTGTTTAAGGTAAGAGTGATGCTCTCTGCAGCAGCAAGGGGAGACAGTGGCTCATTTTGACATTCATTCACAAAGCGAGAACAAAACTGCTCTAAGCTGACAAGCATTGTGGAGGTGTTGGTGCTTCAAAAATAAGAGGCAGCAGCAGAAAACATGAGCACAAGTCCTGCTGCAATTCTACCATTATCAATTTGTCTTCATTCACCAGGGCATTATGACTTTGTTATCCCCTTAGTTAGATATGTTCTCAGCTCTTACATTTTCCAGCAATTTCAGTCTAGTAATTTTAATAATCTAAAAATGGTCAAGCTCTAGCCTTATCTCCTAGTATGGGCCATATCTAATTAAGATATATATAGAAAAAAGGGCCTTAGTTTGAAAACCCCAACTCTAAAGCATTTCAAGTGGAGCTACATTCAGACATGCTGGTTGACATTAACGTGTTGCTGCCCCAGGCCATTGGTTACCAACCTTGGATGCTCTAAAGTCTCCTCTGAGATTGTTAAATGCAAAAATGGACCTGATTTTTGGGTTGGATGCTCATACATCGCGAAACTCGGACAAACATTCAAGAAGTCTTATTTTAAAGGTTTGTAGATGCTCATATACTCACTCAGACAAACATCGCGCGGGGCGTAGTCCTTCAGCGGGGCTCGTCTCTACCACAGCCCAGTTTGTCATTGCAGAAAATCTCCAGTGTAGTCAGAAATATAAATATCTCTGCAGAATACTTTCGTCTCTTAGGTCTCAAGTCCCACTCTGAGCAGAGAAATCCTCACAAGTCATGGCGAACTATAGAGCAGCGGGCTAGATCCTAGCATTAGTCCGTCCTGCTATAGTCATCCAGGCGTCATAAAGTCAGCTCTCTGAAGCTCTTCAGGTGGGTCGTGCTCTCTGTTTGTTGTTCTCGAGCCAGCTGTTGCGTCTCTCCCTCTTCATTCTTCTGACTCTCAGCATCCTCGAGCCACTGTTGCGTCCGAGTACACTTCAGACTCAAACAGTGGAGGAGCTGCGTCGTAGTCGTACTCTTCAGCATCAGCAAATATTCTGCCATGTTTGCTCTATCAGCAACAGATAAAGCTGTGTTAGCTTTGTGTGTTGTGAGCACTGCGTCATCAAAAGTTTGTTTACCAGGTCAGCTGACCCACCTGAAGACGAGGATCAGTAGATTTGAGCTGACTTTCTAATGAATGATGGCTGGCTTATGATAACACTGGATGAAAAAAATATAGCGAAATGAGCGATTTTGCCCTATGAGACTTCAGCGCGGGACATAATCTCTGCAAAAAATTTCAGGCTCATTTTGGGAAATACCGGGATTTAAAATGATTTTATTTAACAAATAAATAAATGTATCAACCAGTTATCAACCCTTCTGTATAAATGTTCATTATTACAAAAGAGCAAATCTCAGATGAAGACTGCACTCTGTTATCATAAAAAAAGACAAGAAAACATGAATGCACATTTGCAACATTTAGCAAAAGTGCATTGGCATGGGAAGCCTCTCACAAAGAGCCTGTATTGTGCTTTTAACGTACTGCTATGCACAAAACAAAAAGCCTCACTGCACTTTTCCCTCTCTTTGACCTAGCAGCATTAGTTGCTGCCAAAAAGGGCCCATTCCTTTGTAACCACAAAAAGACTTACACGTTTCCAAAAGGGTTTAGCATAGTTCTAATCTAATCTAACTATCCTATTTGTAAGAGTAAAACTAACAAACTGAACAGAAATAAACACGGTCATCTTTAGGTATGTGTAAGCAACTGATTACCACTGGTCAGATTACACTATCTGCAACATCTATGCTCAAGACATTCTCATTAATTGCATGAGGTCATAACATCTGTGCCAATTACGCTGCTATGTGGCTAAGATGCGTGCTACACAGTACCTGCCCCCAAATACACACAAAGGGAGCAACACTTCCTTGAAGTCTCCCCCTGAGTCTGAGTCTTCTGGCCAGCCTCTCTCCAATATCATGTCTCTTCTTTTCTACCTCTGGAGAAGGAACAAAGAGGAGGTCAACCCATTTCTCCCATTCCATATCCATGATGCTAAAGCAGAGGCAAAGCGCCTGTATATTATGGCTTGAAACGGCAACAGCTAAATGAGAGTGTGTTAGCTGGAGACTTTCACTCAAAAGCATTTACAAATGTTGGTCCTGAAGCACTAAAGAAAAAGTGTCCTCTTGAATATCTCATTGACAAAAAAGAAACCAAGTCAATAAAAACAAAGCCATGGAACGAATTGTGCGGTTAGTGTTTGAGCTGATACTCCAATTTAGGTCAGTTGGTTTTTATTCTGATAGTCTATGCTTTTAGCCAACCTCTAAATCTGTTACCAACGAGATTTACATACATGTTTGTGTTTGTGCAATCTTAATAAGACATTTTTTAGATGTGAAGAATTTGTGGACTTGTCTTTAAAGTTTTCAGTATTCTCTCCTTTTGTTCCCCTCTTCTTTGTTGACTTAGTTGAAATTGGTTTTCATCTCTATGCTAATACTATCACTCAGGTGTACAGTATATGCATATTAGATCACATCCCGTTAGTTCAGGATGATGTACTCAGCAGACTTGTTAGTATGATGCAAAAGACGTGTGGCAGCCATTATAGGTCCACATCTATGTATTAATCGCAAGAACTGACCACTGCACATGATGTCACTCCAGTTTTATTGCTAGTTGGATGTCAAAAATGATGCAGTCCATCATGTAACTTAATGGATGGCATAACTGAAAAACAAAAATGTTCAACTTACACATCTAACAATAGTTATCTACTTCTGTGTAGTGGACGATCATAACAAAGCTTTAAGTGTCAGTTTAAAACATCTGCAGGTCTTTTAGAGAAAAAGCATTTTGTATGCTAACATGTATGCTAACAATAGTCAAGTAACGTACCATTAAAACCATGTCTGTGTCTCTTCTGGTTTGTCTTTAGAGTTTGAAAAACTTTGATTTTGATTTGCGTCACATAGAAAGCCTTTTTTGAGCAAATCACTTCCATTGTATCTTAAGCTTTAAGCTTAAAGTACAATATAAAGTACAATTTAAGCTTCCCATATCACTTATATTGTCCTTTCTTGTTAATCAGGTTCTTAGTCTGTTTATATGCATTTCCTTTGCAGATTAAGAGGACTTTCCTGTTGTTGTAAGTATCTTTCTTCCATGCGGAGGATTGTTTAGGCTTATCAGTAGTAAATTACTGAAACTGTGCACCCCAGCAACGAAATTGAGTCTGATTATAAGCTTTTTTCCTTGAAAATTTCTTCAAAATGTATCCATTCTAATCTTAAGCTTTTACAATAGTACAATATAAACAACAATTTCCTGTTAGTAATATATCACTCCTTTCTTTCTTTAGCCCAAACTAGTCAGTTTATATGCACGCCCTTTTGCAGATTTGCTTGACACAAATTGTTGTTCTTGACTTTTAAATTCCATGGGAGATTGTTTTGACTATCAGTAATGGAGTGCTGAAACTGTGCACCCCAGCAACCTGGGTGTAATAACTGACGACTCCATGAGATATCAAGTCTAGCTACTGAGAAGCCCAAACTGTTTCAATAAAACTGTTGCTTGATCATCTGAAAATGCTTCCAGGTCTACTTGACCAGCCTTTAAATTTAGCTGGACTTCAGATAACTGACCCACTGTTTCTTTGAAGTCTGGTCCTCTCTTTACTGTGAGTTATTGCTGCTCCTGTTATTCAGACACTCTGCCTTTGGTTTGGTTCTGCACTTCAAATTTATATTGAATTCTGTCCTTTTTACTGACTCATTTTAAAATGGTGTAAATCTGGAGTAATGTGCTCGTGAGATTACAACAAGTTTTGTCTGCCGACTCTCAATGTTCATTTTGCTAACAGTTATTTCCACCTTACCAGGAAACTTTTCCTGACACTGCACCCCCTTCTGTTTTTACTGAACTGACCTCATCCCTGGAAAACCTTTTTTCTTAATTTAAGAAATAACCTCTGACTAACCAGAATGGAGTTTCTGAGCCATGCATCTCTGCCTCTACAGAAATCTTTTATGCCTTTGTTTGCTATGAGCAGCCTAAATTATAAAGTGTTAGTCAAACCTCATTAGCCAACAGCTGAAAGCTACAGCAGTTTTCTCAGTCAAGAGGTTAATGATCTTGAGACATCTTTTGCAACAAATATTTTCTCCCCATATAAAAGTTAATAGAGTTATGCATGTGTTAAATCAAGTGAGGGTAGCATGTTAATATGACCCCACTCTCCCTCTCTCCTTTCCATTAACCAGCTGGTTTGAACAGAACGATGACCACTTAGTGTTAATACATTCATATTCATAGCTTCAAAAGGTCACCATTAGAGTGCCTTCAAAGATCAGGGGTTACAATTATAAAATGTATGCCAAGAACCTGAAATGATTCATTTTATAAAAGCATGCGCACACAAACCTGCACGCAATATTCTCTTCATAAATCAAGATCCACTTGAAGAAGTGCGTACGTGGACCAGTCACCTTATGATGAAAATGTTCAACAATGACAGACACGGTCAAAGATTTTCTGCAGAGAACTACATGGACTACCAGTAGGACAATGAGAAATGGAAACTGTGACATGGTAATCAAATTGTATATTTTTTATGAGCAATAAGATCCTTAACTCCATGCATTGATTATTTTCTACAGAGAAGAGGATAATGACATGAAGAAACCAAAAAGTGACTCCTTCGGTGGGCTGCATTCAAGTACTTTTTCTGTTGTATGAAACAACCTTTATCCATCATTATAGTTTCACTGCAGTTCTTACATGTGTACAGGGCACACTGATTAATTTGCACAATGTCAGAGTTCCCAGGTTAATCAGCAATCTCTCCCCATTGAAAAATAATGCTTAAAAAAGTTTGGAACTGTTGTTTTGGTTGATTATTTCTCCCCTTCAATGACACCAATTGGTATTGTACTTTAAATGGTTGGGAAGCCTGATTGGTCACACATATAAACATGCAATGATTGTGCATTAGTGGAATACAACTGCTTAAAATGTTTGTGTAGTGACCCCTAAAGTTCCTTAGTCAAGCAAGTATCAAAGAACCGGTCTTCTTGGAGTGTTGTCTTCCTGGGATGCCTCTGTGACAACCTGTTTTTAACTTCACCATTCTCACAGAACTAGGACCTAACACTGGAAATGGTAACAGGGCTGACATCAATAATGCTGCTACTCTGTATACTGGAACACCAGCTTTCAGATGCAGGGGAATTTGGCACATTTTTGGGGATGCTACCCACACATTTATCGGTGTTGCTCTTTCCACAAATGCACACTCTTTACAAGTTGTACTTGATTGTAAAGAAGAGTAATCAGGCTTTTCAAAGATATTAATACAATCCAAATTGGTTTTATGTAAGGGGTGCAATAACTAACCAAAAGAACATTTCCATTGTTTTTACGGAGTATAAATAAAAAAAAATTGATTGATTTTAAAAAAGCTTTAACATATATATTACAGCACTATTTATTTTTTTACTGGTGAGCTCAGCCATCAGATTCATAAATAGAGAGCAGTTTTGAGTGTACAATGCTCAATATATACACTTTTATCAATGACAACAAATAATTCCCTGAAAATGTTTTTTGAAGATGGACATTATAAAAAAAACAATTCTTTGTTTTCTAATTTGGTGTCAGGTTTAACCTTGCAGAATGGATGAATCAGCCTGATTAATAAGACAGATCAGTCTACAATCTCCAACGATTAATTGGCTCGGAGCAAGATAGTCCAATCAGAGCCCTGTACAGCTACAGTAGCAGTTTTAACAGATCTGAACTGCATTACTCCATTAAAGGACAAACACACTGACAGTATTTCTCAATAGAAAATATACTTTTGCTGCACTTCTGACATGTTTTTGAAGTAATTTGTTCTACAAAGTGGTTTACTTTGTTTCTTTTATAGCCACAGCAGTTTCAACCACCTACTATATTATCTGATTGGCCCATAATGAATGTGATTGACTGAACGATTGTCCAATCACCTCCAGATTTTAGAATTGAAAAGGTTGTGAGTATTCCCAAACACTGTCTATGGGATGGACAAGTGAAATACATAGAATGGTCCATCTGGTGTTTCAGGTTAGTGGAGTATCATGCCAGCAAAGACCCACACTTTTGAGAGCCCCTCTCCCATAACATATAAGAACAACTGTATAGACATCCCATGGTTTTTGTGAGCTATCCATACATTTATTTAAGAGTGACATTACTTTAAGGTTGTCTTTGCAGAATGAACCTGAATTCACACGTGTAGTGAGAATTTCTGCATGTTTATTGTACGGCTGTGCATATTCAGGCTTGTGTTTGTGTGTGCAGGAGCGTGAAGGAGAACAGAATGGCCTACAAGGCACATTGTGTATCAACTGGTGACATGTGGCTAGGTGAAAGAGCACTCTCCAAATCCTTGTTTTAACAGGAGCATACAGCTGCCCGAGGACACAGAGAATACATAAACCAGGCAGACCAGCGGTGTCCAAACATTTCTCACTTTGTAACCATCCAAGCTAAATAACCCTGTGCCAAGCCCCGCTGAATAATTGCCTTCCCCCTGCGCGAAGCATGCCAGGAGAGCAAAACATTTATAATATCTCCAGCAGAGCAACATCACACTTCTGAGCCTCCGCAGCAAGCACCTCTGCTGTTCTATTGTTAAAGCAACTAGACAGATGTGTCAAGCACTATAGCTCTCAGAGTGGAGGAGAGGAGACTCCGAGTTGATGCTCTTGACTAAATGCAGAACTGTTTGGTCATCTGACAAACACTCAAAACAACTCCAAACACAAAGGCGCTGTCTAGGCTCTTTTATGGGGGGCTGTTCACAAGCCAGAAAAGACAGCAATAATCAGCTTGTGTTAAAAGACACCTACTCTCCTCTCAGTAGAAGTCTTAAAAAAGAACTTTATTTTTTGTATGTCTTGTGTACTCCAGAGAGAACTGCAGAACAAAAGTATGGATGTGATAAAGCAATATTTTTTAGGTTCACATATACACTATATAAAAAAGCCCTGCTGCAAAATAAAAACTCTTATTAAGGATTCCTTGGCGGCTAAAATAAAATGAATACTGGTTCAAGAAAATGCAAGACACAGTAAAGAAAATGTAAAAAAACCAAACAAGTAATGGCCCTTACAGAAACAAGGTATGAACTATTGGCTGGAGGGATAATGTCAAATTCCAAAACATTTAAAAAGATTTGTATATGTAGAAACTGACCACCAATTTTATGTGAACATTTGTAGTAAAAATGTCCAGTTACACATTTGGGGGAATCAAAAGCCAATCCCAACTGATAATTCCTAAGAACTCCCTTAAAAGAATCATTAAAATCATTAAAAATAAAAGAATCATTAATCTTTGTGCTTATCAATTCCATTATCATTCCACTTGTGTGGCATCCCCTTCAAATTAAGGATGTCACACTAGTTGTATAAGTTTTTTTTAATCGGTCATCAAACAAATTACAACACATCCCAAATACAGTTCAAATCAGTCAATCGATATGTATTAGGGACTGAACAGGCATGGGCAGAAGCAAAATGCTTACAGATTCAGCCCCTTCAATATTCCACTTCAGGCCAGCTTCCTGACAACTTTCAGCCAGTCACCACCCCATTCCCAGCCAGCCTTTAGCTTCTGGATATCTCCTCAACTTCTCTGCAGTTGAGCTTAAAATCTACAGAAAACAGGCCCAAAGCAATTTTCTTATGGCCCTTTTCCAGTAGCCCTACTCTACTCTACTCGACTCTACCCAGCTCTGCTCTACTCATCTTGTGCTGCTTTTCCATTAGCCCCAGTCGCCTGCCCAATGGGGTGCAGTGTCGCTGTTAACAGCTAAGCGGCACTGCGGTGACGTCATTTTGAGCGTGACACAACAATCTGGGGCTTTTTGTCACAAACCGAGTTAAGAAGGAAAGCAGAAGAAGGCTGCAGGTGGCAAGAACAAATACCCCTTGAGAAGCACAGGAGAGTTTTGGAAGCTATACAACAGAATGAAGCCGAGGACGAGAGCAATCAAGCTGCAAAGAAAAGACGTATGAGGGTAAGCTAATGGTAGCTACCGCTAGCATGCTAGGTCGTCGCGCTCATGACTTATCGATGACGACATTGTGTGACCAATCGGTAGCCAGCAGCCGGTGACGTCATCTAGTTTTAGTACCTACTCTGCTCTGGTTCCAAGCGAGCTGAGTCGATACTAAAACTAGCTTGTTTTGGGAGGTACCAGGCTAGTGGAAACACGCTGCAAATCGAGTAGGGCTGAGTAGAGTAGGGCCAAGGCGTGCCATTGGAAAAGGGCCATTACTGTTACGTAAGAGCACTACCTGCTGTGCAACCATGTTGCACTACATACATGATCTTATTTGAAACTGATCACAATCGCACATTTTGAAAATACTGCAATCATGTTTACATATGTTAATCAATTTGTTGTTCAGTGCAGGTTTACTCTTTTACAATCGCTCTGTTATTTGTAAATGTCTTTTAAATACTGCACTCATGTTAATTAACTAATTACTTTAATGTAAGTATTGCACCTTCCATGAATATCATTGTACCTCATTATTAGCATATATCCAAAAGCCCCACTATTGTTTCCATCGTGAGCAGTTTATAGTGTCAAGACTTGTCATCATCCTTTTAATCACACACATGCAGTGAAAAGAAATTTGCTTCATTCTGCCACAAAAATGTTTCAACCAAAAAAACAAGGGTTGAAGAAGTCATTTAGAGGTGAAATAATTCCAGATGAAAAACATAAGTCCTTCATTTGTTTATCTCAAGACACATTTAAAGGGAATTTTTTCTGTTCTCTTTAACAACAAGAACTATTAATCGAAATTACAGATATGAAACAAGTATCACATGCAAACTACATATATCCAGTATTTTGGCACCAAAATGTGTCATACAACTAAGGCTGATTTATTAACTATTAGACAAGAGTTTAGTTGGAAAAATCTGTCCAAGTAGATATTACTGAGTGTCAGTGACTCTGTAGGCCTGTCTGTTGATGAAGCAATCCGCTCTGAACTCTTAAAAAAATGCAGTGATCTGACAACAGAGATTGATCTGCCTGCACCACCAGACCCCTTTGGCTTTGCTTGCTTCAGTGATTAGAGCTGGAGTCACATTCTTGTCATGACCGGCTTGTAGTTTTGTAGTAGAATGTATTTTATCCTTTTAAAGGATAGTTCAGTTCCTACGGCTTTTACATTGTTTGTAGAATGAAGTAGAACAATATACTCACCCAGAAGGCTTTCCTGATCCAAACAGTGCTTCGGGAGATATTTAGATCCAAAATCGAGCGGCGGACATCCGTATAATGGTAGCACACGGGGCATGTATAGCACTGCTCCTAAAACTGCATTAGACTCATTAGTTTCACCAATATTTCATCATGGTCTGCTCGAGCTACTCCTCCAAGACAGTCTGGGGTCGCTCCACCCATGTTTTCTTGACCGTGACCTCTGAACTGAAAACTTTCTTTACAGCTGCTGCGCATGCCCAGCACGGCTCATTATTTCAGGGGCGACCGCCGGCTACTCAACAACTTTCTTCTTCCAGTTTTGTGCAAAATAGACGAATATCTATCGGAGGAAGATTTTGTGGACGAGAACTTTGAATATGATGGGTGTCCTTACAGTTTCAGGCTGGAGTTTACAGATGAGGAGCTCATGGAAAGGAGGACGCGGAGGCAAAGAGAAGAACAGCTGGCCAGAGAGCAGTCTTCAGTTCAGAGGTCAGCACAGTCACAAAAACATGGGTGGAGCGACCCTGGACTGTCTTGGAGAAGTAGCGCGAGCGGACCATGATGAAATATTGGTGAAACTAACAAGTTTTTGGATGATTAATGTAGTTTTAGGAGCGACGCCATGCATGCCCCGTGTGCTACCATTATACGGATGTTCGCCGCTCGATTTTGGATCTAAATATCTCCTGAAGCACTGTTTGGATCAGGAAAGCCTTCTGGGTGAGTATATTGTTCTACTTCATTCTATAAACACAAGAAAGCTGTAGAAACTGAACTTATCCTTTAATCTACATACTTATTAACTAATTAAACCTTCCGGGTGTATGTGTTTGATTTTAACACTCTTTTCAATAATGCATATTATAATAAAGGAACTTGTGAGCTTTGTCCCTGGGGGGCGATAACCTGGGGCAGACGTTAGCTGATACCTAGCAGTGCATGTAGCCATCATAAGCCTTGTAATTAACCCACTTAGAGGTTAAAACTACTCAAAGAATTATGTTGGCTCTGTAATACAGAACAGTAAGATTCTTTACAGTGTTTAATTTTTCTTTGGCAAAGACCCTGTGTTTACAACTAAAGTATGCTGGGACATTTGGGTTATGTATCCCTCTACCATCAGCTGGTCAGGTGGTGAAAGGAAACAATGAACACTAAATTCACTAAAAATGAGCACTATTAAAAGAGACCACAACACTCCATTAGTCATGAGCAGTAGAGGATATCATTATGGACACAGAGGGGGAACTTTTGCAGATAGAGTCACAGGTTAAAAGAGGGACAGAGAAAAGAGGAGCAGGACAGATTACAAGTTTCCTGGTGGTGCAGATGCACAAACTGTGAGCCCATGTCCATGAACACAGCAGTACATCATGGTCACAAGTGGGAGTTAGTAACACGGCTTTTCCTGGACCTTTTATCAGAACTCTTTCATTTAGATCAGTCTTCAAACTGCTGTCCTGTGTCTTAGTCCTGATCTGTACAATAGGTACGCCAAACACAATACTTTGTTGCTATAGAGGGGTGAGTCCTGATGTTCAGATTTAAAACAACAAGCCAAAATCCGTGATTTACATCAGTTTGTGCTTGTGACCGCTACCTCACCCCACTGCAGCACTCTGACCTGATCTAATGAGGACAGCTGCTGGTGGAAGGATGCGTAGCCCTTTGATGCATAGGAAAATAGTTCTTATCCCAGGGGCTATGTCCAGGAAAAGTTAAAACCTGCAAAGAATTGATCTGTACCGTATTGTTGAACCAAGTTTTTTAATTGCTTTGATTTGTTAAAACTGCGTTATTTATGAGGCTCCCAGTGGCATCATGTACTGCGAGGTGCAGCGCTGGTATGCACTGTATCGATGTCATGTTGTTTTCTGTCACATATCACTCGGTAACATTTACTTTAAATCATTTAATTTACATTAGTTTTTTCAAAATCACCTGTGGCTGTTGAGCTAAGGGAATTTACATATACTGTACTGTATATTCGGATACTGAGGTTGTGGCTGATTCCAAACTTTAGAAAAAGTGCAGGAGTGAGAGGACAAAAATCTCAGAAATCCTTGTAAAGTCTTCCCCAGTACAGAGAAGACCATTGATGTCATCAGTAACTTTTTATTCCTTTAGTCCAATTTATATGATTTAAAATGTTTTCTTGAGCATCATTCTATTCAAACCTCTGTGTCATGGGAAGTTGTTTAAGAATGCTAAAGGCTGTAAATAAGCAAAACTTTAAAACTATTTAAAATAAGATGAGAATTTTAATGAAAGTATTGTATTGACCTTTTTTTCCTGGTAAACTGATTAAACTTTTTTTACCCTTTAAAACAGGTGTGTGTCTAGCATTTGTGTCCTGGGTCTGTGTCACATATTATAACACAAAGCATATTTTACTGCTGGCTCTATATTAACACATTAACGGCCCCATCTCCTAAAGGTTTGTGTGTATTAAAACACATGGAAACTTGACAGCACGCAAATCTGACCTACTGACAGGGTGCAACAAGGATTGTGTCTGTCAGATGAGCAAAATAGCATGCGCAGTCCATTTGGCGTGTTTGCCCTTATGCAGAATACATGCAGATCATCAGAAAGCACCGAATACCGTGAGGAGAGCATGCAAATTTGATCATTTAGCATCCCCAATGTGATCTATCAAGCCTGCAAGTGATTGTGAGTGTTTTTGCGTCTGAATTTAGTACGTTTGAAAGCAGATGCAAGAAAGGGCACAGCATTACCAATGGGGGGCTGTCATCATGGTGGCAAACAGGGGTCACTTTAACCAAATATTTTCCATCACTGACTGAATTTTTTAATGAGAAACAGAAAGACCTGGAGGCTGTCTGTCATTATGAAGGACTGGAAAAAGAGGGACAATCAAGTGTGCCATGAAGATGCACGCTTAAAGAAAACCCTCTCTGCTTTGAGCTCAACATCACGGAGGTCATTTAATCTATGTAAAAACAACAACAACAAAAACATTCATAGCCATAATAGCTCTGTTTCTTAGAGCCGACTGTATCACACTCTTCACGCACTGACAGCGAGTTTAGAGGCTGTCAGTGCACGGAGAGTGTGATGCAGTCAGTGCGTGAAAGGCAACAGTTACCTGCACCATGTGTGCGGAACTGTAAGACTGCTCTTCACATGAGAGGTTATTTATGATAAATTAGTGCAACTTTGTGAATTCTGCCACTTAGATTATGTTACATTATTATCAGAAAAGGAAAATAAAAAATGACGGATGGAAATATTGCAAGAGAGAAAAGTGGCGATCTTGTCAAAGTGGTCTTATCAAAATGACATGCGGCGAAAAAATTACCAAAGGTGTTTTTGCCTCAAACTCCATGGCTTCAAACTTCGAACTCCGCTCTCTCAAAATCTCCGTAGTGACACCTGATAGCACACGTAAAATCCGCTTTAAAGAGGGCTGTCCGCACCACTTTTGCTCCTGTTGTCAATTACGCACACAGGGATAGTAAATCATCCGCAACACAACCACAAATAGCATGTGTAATTTTTATTTTTGCAATTTAGCACTCGTTATTTTGGATCTTAGTAGATCAGGCTCTAAGTGAAAACACCGCATGATGTATTTACTGTGTATTATTAGGAAATTTAGCTAAAATAAAGATGCCATGTTTGGTTTGAGCATGTTTGAAAAAATAATAGTAAAATTTGCAACGCAGCTTCAATGAAAAGCTTGTGGTTTCTGTTGGTACTTGTCAAATAATGGGATATGGCTGGGATGATTGACTGCAGGTGTCACTTTAGGTTCAGAGTTTTGAGTGAAAAGTTTAGAGTTAAAATATTTGATTTATTAAGATTTTACTTTAATACTTCTTTTTGATACCGGCTTTTTTCGGCTGAGAGTGAATTTTAATTTCTGACTCCATTCAGAGTATAAGCAATGGCAATAACATAAATTTGACCAACATCTGATTTTGAACGCTTCTTCGTTTGCTGTGTAGATAAAAATGGGGGGAAAAAATCAACATTGCTACACAGTGCAAAGAACTTAACTGCCCCTATTTTGCCCTGGTCCAAAAAAGTCTGGAATGGGTGAAAACTTTTAATTATCCAAATGTAAAATTTAGTCGAACACAGATCTTGGTCTTTTAACAATATTATATTATAACTATTATAACAATTTCATTCAATCATAATATGCCAAGCGTTTTGTTTCTGATTTGTTTAACAAGGATTTTAATGTTCTTTCTGTCTCATATTTGTAGTACACATGATTACATAAGACAGCCCATACAGAGTGGCTGATGGATAACAAGATGTCATCTCCCATAGTAGCTGACATGTCTTTATGTAACCAAGGGGGGAAAAGATCCCTTAAAACTGTCACCCTGCAAAACAAAGCCCTGTGTTCAATTAGCTTCACAGAAACATTGCAACGGGTCTGCAGACCTGATAGTATTTTCCTCCTTAACTCATATTAGCAGCTTTAAATTAGGTTTAATGCTTTTGGCATGAGACCCAAGAGAACCCCATTCCTCCCTTTCTCTTGCACGAGAAGTGGAGCTGGGAGCAGACGGGATATTTATTGCTTTCATTTTGTTTTGAGACAGCAGCTTATTGCTTATTGTGCTCCATTATTACTGCCTCCAACTGGGGATAATTTATTCAGATTAAACAGCACTGTTGTGTCTTCCACGCCTTTTACCAAAATATAAATAAATAAACACATTGTCTGAGTTTGGGTGAGAAGCACTTTATTAGCAGCAGATTGTTTTATGAAGTGGCAGCAACATTGAGAGTAACCACATTTAAAAATTAAAAGGGAAAGCAGTTTACCAAGGACTGTTACCCGTAATAATAATAAATCCTGCAAAAATACAAATGTTATGACCGTGGGATAACTCCCTCATTTGTGGAGACAGTAGTACAGTCATGCCTAAGGGCCAAGGCTGGTTTATTAACCTTTATTGTGTTTGAAACTAGTAAATACAAATATTATTGTAACAGTCCAGTGTTCTTACCAAAACTCTGCAACCATTTCTACTTTTTAATGTTTTTCAACCTTGGATATTTTGTTTCATGCCATAAATGAGCATGCATAAGCCAGTTAGATTTAACAAAATGACAAAAACTGTAATTTGTTGGAAACTGTGATTGGGTGCTTCAACTCCCGTCTCAATACTGAATGTATGTGACCTAGTCTCCTGCTTTCTATTCCTTGGGCCTTGGGTGACAGCTGCTTGAGGACCATCTATACAACAACTTCTGACGGCATAAATTGAAAATAATAACTTATCTAGTTTGGCCTGGAATGGGTCAGCCAATAGGTCACGAACTCCAAAACCTCCCAAATGGCCGTCCTGACCCTGCTAACAATGAATCCTTACTATAAAAAATTGGAACTGCCCCATATTCATCATCATAGCATTTGCGCTGTTTGACACCTACCGATAGCAGCCAATACATATGGTTGAGCCCAAATCTCTACCAAGTCATTACTAACGTTGATGACAAAATTATGGTCAAAAATGTGGAAAACTGCCATATCCCACAACATTAGCAAATCCTTCAAAAAAAAAAAAAAAAAAAATAGTATTTGCACCCAGAATGACTTTGGATCTCCACCGAAATCTAAGCATGTTCCATGACCATCATTTCCTGAAAATGTCTTGAAAATCCTCTGAGAACTTAAGTTATTGATGGACAAACTGCCTTATTTCTAATCTTTATCAATTCTGATGGACAATTTTAGATATCTGAAATTTTCTGAATAGTAGACTGTTCATTCATTCTTTCATTTTCTATACCTCATTATCCCTTTTGGGCTCGGGGGGGGGGGCTGGAGCCTATCCGAGCTGTCATTGATACACTCTGAACCAGTCACCAGCCAATCATAGGGCAACATAGAGAGACACATAAAACCATTCACACTCACACTCATTCCTAAGGAAAACTTGGAGTCACTAATCGACCTAATGAGCATGTTTTTGGTCAGTGGAAGGAAGCTGGGGTGCCTGGAGGGAACTCATGCATGCACAGGAAGATCATGCAAACTTTACACAGAAAGGCCCTGACCCGGAGATCAAACTGTTTTTGTTGTGAGGCATGTGCACTACCTGCTGCATCACTATGCCCCCCTTGTTAGGAACATTACAAATTGAAAAGCACTATGAGAGCTCAGACCTCCGAAAGCAGCTCTGTTCCGCCCACAAATTGATACTTCCACTCAACACCATAGTCTTATGTCTATTTTATACACACATTATGGAATGAAGAATATCAATCTGCAAGAAATGTGATTATTGTTGATATACATTTTATCAACCAATAGAGTGACCTGGTTATTAGTGGGTCTTGTAACTTGCTGACTGAACCAATTTGCAGCTGCTTGTACAGATGTTGGTGTTGTGCGCAGTGTTGCCAGCCTGGCAGACAGGGCAAAACCACAATGGTTCAGTTCACGACATGTTCCCTCTATGTGGAATTGTGGGGTTAGGTTTTTGAACTCACTAACACACAGACTTCTGCAATGACAAACTATTTCCATATTGACATTATTATCAACCTTGTTTCGAGAGATAAAACGGCACAGCTTGAGGGACTGCAACCGAGCACAGCTGCCGCATATGTTTCTATAACTTTAATGGGCTCACAGTAATGTTACTAGTAGTTGTGAGTTTTAGAGGACTGGGATGTTTATTACAATTTCAGGAGATTCTGCTGCCTTAATTTATCATAGACACAAAGGCTCCAGGAACAGTGCTGGGCTATCTCCATCTGCAAAACTTCCTCCTCTCTGCTCTGTCTGTGAGCACAACTGTGCATACACAGCTTTCACTGCTGATTGGCTGTTCACTATGCCCTGAATCTGCTTGGAGACCTCCGCTGGCATTGCAAGTGAATCAGGGACATGTAGTGACATTGGCTTGAAAAACCAGGAGTCAGTTTGCAATAAAGTACAATTACTATAATGTTGTAAATGAATGGGATTTGCCATTATAAACTTAATTTTTTTTTTTTTTTTTACGTCAATCTAGATAAATCAGCACCAAAATACATTGGCTTCTTCTTAGGCCAAACCACACCTCTGGTGAAATTTTCATTATAAATCCATCCTGTAGTTTTCGCATAATCTTGCTAACAGGCAAATAGGCTAACAAGCAAACACACCACTAAACAAACAAACAAACAAACAGAAAGAACCTGGCAAAAATGTAACCTCCTTGGCGAAGGTGATTTAAGGATGACCTTAAAAAAAAGCATAAAATGAATCAAAAAGTTGAACTGGTTTTGCATTTTGGGTTCCCATGTGTACACACTGCTGATCTATACTGGCCCATACTGTATTTAGAAAAAAAAAAGAACAATATAAGTACTGAAAATTAAAATTCTTTATAAAGGGAATAATAGCAAGATTTTAACATGAACAACTATCCCACCTAAATGTCCCAAGAGTGGCAGACTCCCCTATTCTCAGTCTTTGTCGACTTTCAGAAGGCATTTGACAGTGTCAACAGAAATGTTATCTGGGGACTGATGCATCACTATAGTTGTTCACCAAAGTTTGTCACCATCATCCAGCAACTCTATGAAGATGCCACCTGCCAAGTCATCCATGATGGGAAGCTGACGGAACCCTACTCCATACAAACCGGTGTTCGTCAGGGCTGTCTGTTGTCACCAATGATCTTCCTGTTGGTGGTCGACTTTGCAGATGACATCAGCTGTCTCTCCCACAGACAGCAAGACACACAAGAAAAGCTATGCCGTGTTGCAGAAGAAACAGAGAGGACGGG
Source organism: Scarus forsteni (assembly GCA_036419115.1). Taxonomy (NCBI): domain Eukaryota; kingdom Metazoa; phylum Chordata; class Actinopteri; order Labriformes; family Labridae; genus Scarus; species Scarus forsteni. The sequence goes on from JAZDUH010000461.1 coordinate 7,398,657, forward strand.
CCAAATCAACAGCGGGAAGACTGAGGTCATGAGGGTGAACAACGAAAAACAAGACCCAGTGCAACTTCACCGAGAAAACATCAAGGAAGTTGACAAGTTTGTCTACCTGGGCGCTGTCGTCAGTAAGGATGGGGGCACGGAAGAAGACATCAGATGCCAAATCAACAAAGTCACATATGCCTTTAACACCTACAGCTAATCTGGAGATCAACAGCCCTCTCAGCCCACAATATTCAGATCTTCAACACCAAGGTCAAGTCGGTCCTACTTTATGGCTCAGAAACCTGGTGGGTAACCAAGACCAACACTCACAAACTCCAGACATTTACCAACAGATGTCTTAGGAACATCCTCAACATCAGGTGGCCAGAAGTCGTCTCCAATAAACAACTGTGGGACGGGATCAGACAAGCTCCAATCAAGTCTAAGATCAGGAAACGAAAATGGGGATGGATCGGCCACATGCTCCACAAGCCTGCGACTAATGTCACCAGGCAAGCCCTCGACTGGAATCCACAAGGGAAGCCAGAGGTGGGACGACCAAAACAGACTTAGGGCAGAAGCATCGATGCAGAGGTGAAGGCAGCCGGACTGACATGGGCCAAGCTGGAGAGGATCTTCCAAAACCGTGTCCATTGGAGGGGTGTTGTTGCGGCCCTTTGTTCCGAAAGGAATCAAGAGGTATAAGTCAAGTCCACCTAAATTTCAGTTATCCAACAAAAAAAATTACTCTTGACTGAGACTGTTAATGCAGCTTTTAATCCTCATTTTTTAAATATTCTTGGCTGAGGTCAGCCTTAAATAAATTCTATATTTCCATTTGATCTTGTTATTTCCAGCTCAGCTTCTACAGTAACTATAAAACACTGAGCACAAACAAGTGTCACACTCATACTGTTAAGTGCAAAAATCTGCCATTGAAAATCTGTCAAACTGCAATTTTTTGATACATGCTTTTTGTTATATCTGAGTGTCAGTCTGGGCTTTTGCCTTGTAATTGCTCATTTTTACTACTCTACATTATCTGGTACTGCACAAAAAATAGAGCATAAAAATCCATGGTGCTGCAGGTCACTGACAGCTCCCAGGCTGTATTATCCAACACAAAAATAAACTTTGTATATAGTGTATTAAAAAAGAATGGTGGCATCATGAACTGGCATTTAAAGAGTATACTTTTCAAATGTGTGAAACTCTTATGTGCATTATTAGGACTTATATAGATGGAAAATAAAGGCAAAAAATAGAAATAATAAAATGTATTATATTTTATGGAAGGACATATTTTGTTCTTAGCTGTGTAAGTGTTAATATAAGACATGGTCCAAAGGTCTAAATTGGCATAACAAAATATAAGCCATGGACAAAGAAACAAAACAAGAAAACATATAAACTATAAAGAGCACAAGGGCAGATTTATTTTCCTAAATAAAAAATTATAATTATTATAATAAAAGAAAATGTATGCAGTATTTTAGAGAGGGGTCCAGCTGCAGACCTCCGCTCTCAGCTGGGTGACAGCTCCTCCAATGTCATTCGGAAGCCACCTCCAATGTGGGACGGACGTGATGTAAACCTTCAGTCATTTTAATTAGGGACAGGCGACAAATAGGAAGCCGTAAGACAGAGAAGTGGTTGCCGCCCACATGAGGGCGCACAGATTTTTTCATAGAAGTTACATACGAATAATATATTAAGTATACGTTTAAAATACATATATACGTATATATTGTCTATGGGTGTTGCCCTACCGCACTGAACTGTTCTAGCGGCAGCCGCCTGGCAGCAGCCAATCACATCGAAGGAGGGAGAGAACCTGGAAATAGCAGGCTTCATGGATCAAAGCAAACATTAAATGAGCTCTACTAAATGGCTCTACCTTCGTATAAAGATAATCAGGAGAAAAACTTGGCGCGAGACAGCATTTCACTTCAGAGTGTTCGAGGAGGGAGTGTTGTGAAAGACTTTTGGGCTCTGCTGTGACGTTCACTGAATCACCTCTCCGTCACTGCCGCCTCAGACTCTCGTACCGCAGTAGCAGCAGACGCTTTAAAAAACGCCTTGCATACAGCAGGGAGGCTGTTTTTGGGACAGTTGCCGCATGGCGATGTGAAGGAGTTTTAACTAATAAAACCTTAAATTGATGCTGGCTTTGTTTCCATTTTACGGTTAAAACAGCAGTGACTGTAAACACAGAGGTTGTGATAGGACTGTCAAGTAATTGTGTCTCTCTGGGAAATGAAAACGCTCGAGATCATTACACCAAACAGAGATGCCCACCCTCTTATGTTGATCTACTGATGACCTGCATTTTAAACTTTGTGTTTTTTAATGTAACACAACTGAGGAATCAAGTTACCAAGGTAATCAAAATGCAGAAAAACTTAAGTGTCTGCCAAACATAGCTTTGGAGACAATGATCTCTATTTTATTTTGTAGTATTTTACTTCTGTATCATGACACCATTTCCTTCTGACATTGGAGGTGTAGAGTCTCCAAGACAGTTGGCTGAAAGTGGAGGTCTGCAGCTAGACTGTCTTGGCATTTTAGAGCCTCATTCACAGTACCTTACGTTCCTGTAACATCCACTGTGAACACTGCAGAGGTAGAATCAGGGGAGGAGTTGGAGCCCTCTCTGTTCTGTCACGTAGGAGCATCAGAGGTGACTGTCTGTGTATATGTACTCCACTCACTAACATTCCCCTCAGGCAAAACAACTCTGTGAATTGACACAAATATAACAATCATGTGCCACTTTATTAGGAACAACTGTCTTGTATAAGGTCGGACCCCTCTTTCAGCATGCATGGCTGCTATAAAACCTTTGTTTACAGAGGAGCTTTGGAAAGATGTCAGCTGCCTTTTTTTAAATGTTTTTTTTTGCAGTTTGTAGGTTTGCATTTAATAGCATAATGAATAAACCATAAATACGCAAAATGTGGATGAGAGTAGAAAATGTGTTGACAGTGGCCCTCATTTATCAAATGTGCTATGACCACATTGTAGGTTTATGATATAGAACAACATTTATCAAAGTGAACCTGACTTAAACTTGGGCTTGGGGTGCATATATCAACATATTGTTAATGGTATACTGGGATTGGACAAATACACAAGTCGGATCAATCACCCTGGAGAGCTGATGTAAGATGTTTTCTGTAGCAAAATCAAAACAAATTTCTATGCCAAGTGATAACTGAGTGCCCTTTTGAAAATCAGACAAGGTCCTTAAAATGATCTTTATAAAAAGAGGTGGAATGCTGGTGCACCCATTAGCCAGACCCACACATTTTTCTCCTTTTCAACGACTTCACACAGGTCCCACATCTTAATATGCCAATAAGCCTCTGTTTCAGCCCTGCTCAGAAGTGTATATACTTATGAGCTATGTCTGGCCTCACTCCTCTAAGAAAGATAATGTGGCTTCAGCTTCCAGTGCTGTGATTTAATGTTCAAAGTGGCTGCACAAAAATGCTGAGTTATGTTCCTTTGACTGGAGTCAGCAGTGGGTGAACAAATATCTGACTCAGGGAATGTCTCCTATCCCCTAATTACACCATTAGGGAAATCTTTAAGACAGACTGTGATTTTTCTCATGTTTGGGGAATGACAGACAGGCCGCAGATATGTTTTGTATAAAATAATTTAAATTATTTTGCATAATGTATGACCTTTGGTAAAGGACTCAGCTCATCTTAGTTAGCTTGACTGACCAGCTCATTTTCACACCAATGCCATGAGTTAACAAAGTGTTCTACAGTCTCCACAGTTCCCAGCCACTGTACAGCCTGTCCTACCTGTGCAGCCAGCCTTCCCTGTACTCCTCCACTGTCAAACTTTTCTCTTTTGGAAATAGTTGATTTCTTCAGTCAGTGTGACTTTATGTAATTTGCTGATGATGGCATACTGTTGGTTCAAAGTAAAATGTGTCAACTGTTTCTGTTTAAATTAGAATATCTTCATAATCATTTGCAGAACTTTAATCTTCTTTGATACTGCATACTTGGGCATCAGTGGCTCTGTCGGTGCTTGGAAGGTTGGAGGTTTGAGCCTAGCTCCACCTGTCACATAGTGGTGTATCCCTGGGAAAGACACCGAGCCCCAAGATGCTCCCACTGCTGCATTAGTGGCATCTAAATAGGTATAAAAGGCCTGAATGTGTAAGTTGATACTGATGGACACTTTCATAGAAACTCTTGACCATTAGTGACTGGATGGGAGAATGAATGAGTGTGAATGGTTGGATGTGTAAAGTAACTTTGAGTAAAGCGACAGAAAAGCATTATATAAGCTCAAGTCCGTTTATCATACTGGTATGTCTCTGATACCTGATAAGACTTCAGATATCAAATGGTTAAAATCCAGCCTTAGCCTTGAAGAATTGCAGTCCTGGGCTCTGTCCTAAAGTATTCAGAATTCATATGTAGAGGTAAAAATCAAGACATTAGTTACAGGCCATATTCAGCTGGTTTAGGGTTTAGAACATTATTTGAAATAGCTCTGCATGCACCACCGGTTGGATTTTACATTTACAGTGTTCATAAAACACCCCATTCCTTACTAAAATTAAACCAACCACCTCACCCAGTGACAGCAAAGCCTGAGACCCATGTGACTCCAAACTGAATAAAGGCTGTTGATGATTGATGAATATCTTGAGCCGTGCTCTTGGAGTCCAAGCAGTGATCAGCCGCCAGAGTCCTTTTGCTACTTTATGTTTTTCCTGTTTTATTTTTCATGAAATAGTATAATGCTACAAAAAGTCTCCCTGAAGTGGACGTCCCACATAGACACATCCGTAAAAAGGTCCAGCAGAGGCTGTGATTCCTACTATAGCTCAGAAAGTTCAGCCAGCCCTAGGGGTTGCTGATCATATTGTACACCACCGTCATTAAGTCTGTCCTCTGCATGCCCATCTCTGTCTGGTTTGGATCTGCAATCAAGCAGGACAGACACAGACTGCAGTGGACAGTCAACTCTGCAGAGAAAATCATTAGAGCCAACCTGCCCTCTGTCAAGGACTGATACTGGTCAATTCAAGACATGGGCAGCAAACAGACCAGACCAGACCCCTTACATCCTGGACACAAACTGTTCAGACTCCTCCCCTCATGTTACAGAGCACCATACACCTAAACCAACTTATCCTTCCCCCAGGTTGTAACTCTGATGAACACTTAACACAGTGTTAAGCTGCGTTCACACCAAACGTGATCAAAATCGCGTTGTCGATACATATCTCATTTTGGTCACCGATGCCCGTCGCAGAGGCTCGGTGACGTCACATCCGCTCAAGTTTCACTGCGATCATTTCATATACCATATAACAGGATGCATAAGCTAACATTATTCCAACTGTATCCTTTTCACTCACTTATCAAACACAAAACATCACAGCTGCTGGCCCTGCAGCAGCATTGTTTGTGAGTTCTCTGTGGTCCGTCTAGGCGTAAATAATGTACTTGGTGACTAATGTTTCCCACACGGACATAGATTGTTACTCTGCAGTCCGGAAGAAAAACTGTCCCAAATTGCACACACCGCTGATTTGCTGTTGCCACACAGCCACACACGACATCGCCTGAAAAGATCTTTTTTTTTCAACTTTAGCAACGCATGACAAGTGTAGTGATCGCCTTGAATGTAGCAGTCACCCCATCGCGGCTGTACATTTACTTTGCATGGAGAGTGATCGCCGAGGACGCTCAAGTCGCTTTTGGTGTGTAGGCACCTTTAGGACAACCACCATGCAATAACCTATAGAGACACTACACCAACTAAACTGGAAATTAAATTATTTATTGTAATTCAAATAATGTAAAGTCTCACCTTTTTAACCATTTAAAAGCTTTCCTCCATTCCTGCACTCTGCCTTTTGAATGTAATGTTGAACCACCGTGCCTTTACATGTATTTTTCACCTTGGACTCACTCCTTAGACAAAAAAATAGTATCCTCCCATCCTACATACATCCATACACAGTGTTGTTTCTGTCAATGCTGTTTTGCACTGCTTACCTCATGTAAATCATTCCTGTTCATATTACCATACTGATATCATGTCTATGGCATCCTTTTGACACACACACAACTGCACTAATTATGGAAGTATATACTGTAGATAGATAGATAGATAGATAGATAGATAGATAGATAGATAGATAGATAGATAGATAGATAGATAGATAGATAGATACCTGAGGTGTCTTTGGGATTGGCCACTTCAACTTTGCCTGCAAAAGCAGAGATGTGCTGGTGTTTCTTTTCCTCATGTGACTGGACAAGGAGAGCCGTTAATTTATATCAACATGTCACTGCAACAGCGTTGGATTTACTGATGCGCAAATACGGCCATGACATGGATCAGTGTCCCCTGCTCCAGAGAGTCTTGTGGTACTGGCCCCAGAGAACTAAGAGGTGAGATTTCATTGGAGAAAAGAATATCAGTAAGAGGTTATGCTGCACTACAGATTAGATTATAATGTGTTTTACCGAGAAGACAAAACATAATTCAGGGGCAAAAGAACATAGCACAAAACAATCAATTAGGAGCCACAAACTGAGTTTGCCAATAGAATATAAATTCTTTGTTCAGTAGAACATTATCCTTTTTTAGACTTAAGTTCGAAACATCTGTATAGTTTTTTAATTCTTTCATATTTTTTACAAATCAACATAATTTTTGAAGGAATTTGGACTTTTAATGGGTGGCCAAGTTTGTCTTTGCCCCACTAGAAGTTCATTTTAAACTTAATTGATAAAATAGATACATTATTTTGTTTAAAATATTATTTTATGGGACTTATAAAAATATATTTTTCAAAACCATGGCAAAGCAGAAACAATGCACACTAAATGAAGAGTAAAAGTAGATAAACACAAAATATGAAGTTCATAGAAACATACTACAGATATGACAAACTGTAATTTTAATATTATACATACGTGCATGCAGAAGTTACAGAGGTTTATTGCACTGCTTATTAAATATTACTTTTACATTGTGTTAAAGCCTTTGAAAAATTACAAAAAGAAGAATACATAATGCTCAACTTATGTGTTACAATTTACAGGTTAAAATAATAGTGGTTTGTCCTAATTCTTCGACTCACAAATTTCATTGGTATAAAATTCTGTTTGTCTTTACATCCTTGAGCTATGAGACATAAGACATGCATAATATAAGACACAGTTCAGTTTGCACAAGAAATGTTCCTAAAATGGTGACAGTAACATAAATAACATCTTTATTTTCTGGGAGCAAGTTAACTTAAGTTGACTGTTTCAATGATTTTTTTCAGTAAATACTGATGTTAACTTTTGATGTATTTTTTATTCTTCTTCTGTAGCTCTACAACACCATACTGAGGGAACAATTCTCCTTCACTGACCATCCCATTAGTGCCACTTTGCTGCAGGGTGACATGTTCCCACAGTACCACGCCATGTTTCCTGAAGATTTCTTTGAAGGCCGACCCAATGCTCAAAGGAAGCAAGCTGAAGACAGAGCTCAGTCTTAATCTGCAGAAAGGAGGAGTTCAAGGCCTGCTGTGGTGCTGTGGACCTTATCCAGTTATTGATGGAAAATGATCTTTAGAGGTATTTTCAGAGACTGTCACTCTGCTAAAGATCCTCATCACCACGCCCATGACCACTGCTGAATCTGAGAGGTGCTTCTGTAAACACATGATCCAGGACAGGCTGAGTGCACTGGCCATGTTGTCAATGGAAGAGAGACTGGTGACGGGTGTGATGGACCTCAGTCAGAGGGTCATTGAGAAATTTGCAGCTCAGAAGGAAAGGAGGGCAAAACCTCTGTTCAAATAGTGCATCGTTAAAAGTAGGTTGCATTATGAGTATGTTTTATCTTTTAGTTTGTTTTTTTTAACTGTAATATGAAGTGCTTCTTTGGTATGTTTCCTCCAAAGCTGCGCCCTCATAAAATTTTCAGCACCAAATTTTAAGACCAGTCCAAAAATTACAAGAATTCACATTTTGCACCATTGGATCATAAGAAGGTGCAAAGTACAGCTTTAAAATGCCAAAGACAGAAATGGGATTGGGACAAAAAAAAGGAGGAAGCAGTTTTGTAAATAACCATTAAACTGAAATAGGCTGTTCATCAGCTATTCAAAAGTTTATGACCATACCTCAAAAAACACCCCAAAAAAAACCCCAAAAAAGACATAACATTTTCAAAAAGGACTCAGTAATGAGGAGCGGTACCATTCTTGTCAGTCACCTAAAAAAATTATTTTTTGGCATGTTTTGATGCCAGTGCCTCCAGGAGACTAGTGGGAATCTATTGTCTGGAACTGATGTCCATTTTGTAAATTTCCCTTGCTCCCATCCCCAAATGTTCACAAGTGGACTTAGATCAGGTCAAATAGAGCGATTCTATTCCTCTGGGAGAAGTAATTTGTCAGGAGGGCATTGTGAACTGCAGCGTTGTCCAGTTGAAACCCAGTCTTTACCATATCGAAGAAGACCTGACGTCATGAGGGATGCCCCCTGCAACATCTCCACGTAGCCAGTTACTGTTTGACGCCCCTGAACAACCTGAAGCTCCATTGCTGTATTGAAGGAAAAAGGACCCAGATCATGATGATGCCCCCTCTACTGTGCCATGTAGAAAACATCTCAGGTGGGATCTCCTTATCATGCCAGGAGTGTTGGCAGGCATCAGCAACGTCAAGATTACATTTTTTCTCACCTCATTGTTGTATGTAATAAATTGCATACGCATTTTTTTTTGTCTCAGTCCCATTTCTTCATTTTGCATTATAAAGCTCTACTTAAAACATTCTTTAGATCCAACAGTGCAACATGTGAATTCTTGCAATTTTGCAAGTGGTCTTGGAGTGACCAACAAAGCAAAGCATAGTCAAAAAGTCTTGTTTGGGGCGTCAGTGACGCAGTCGGATAGTGCACTTGGTCAGTGATCGGGAGGTTGCAGGTTCAAGCCCAGCTCTGGGCGACACATGGCGATATGTCCTTGGGCAAGACACTTAACCCCAAGTTAAATGTGGCGTATAAATGGGCATGAATGTGTTAGAAATACTGATGGATAACTAATATAGAAACTCTGAACCATCAGTGTGGGAATGTGAGAGCGAATGGGTGTGAATGGGTAGATGTGATCTGCGGTGTAAAGCAGCTTTGAGTAGTCCAAGACTAGAAAAGCGCTTTATAAGCTCAAGTCCATTTGCCATTTGTTTCTCTCACCTACCTTGCCAGTTAAGCTAAATCTGATTCTACACTTCAAATTGTTTTGATAAAATAGACAAAGTTATTTCTGATACACTACTTTTTACCTGAGATGAAGTTGTAATTTTTTTAGAAGGCTTTACCTGAATTGGTCTTATCAGTCCTGCTGTGATCAAACTTTTGAAAAATCTTGGTTTGCATACTACCTTGCAGGAGGAGATTTTTTAGCCTAATTTTGTGTCTCAGTCCGCTGAAAAAATGACAGATACTTTCGATTTGTACCCATAGTTCTTTTGTGTGCTTATTTTTCTGATAAAAATATTTTTTTGCAACAATGATATTTACTCACCACAAAAATGAAGCTTCGCGAAAGTTCAGTCAGGAAGACCTGTATGCTCATTCAGTCTCCTCTGTCATGCTTCAATCTGCCTACCTGCTCAGGTGATCCAAATCTCAGCTGATGAGGGGCTTGCTCTCAATCAACCACTGAGCCAACCAGATCCTGCCACACTCAACTGCTTGGCCAATCATTCTGAAGCAGCCTTATTTTAAACCATGTCTTTGCTCCTTTACAGTCAGTGCGGTGGCGTCGTGAGATGATCTCAGCAACCCTCCTCCACCCCAGGCACCTCCATTCATCTCACCAGTGCCCAGGTCCAACTCAGGATGGTGGCTCTTTCACCTCAGCAGCAACTGAGATCGCATCAGGGTCCCAGCAGCAGAAGTCTACAACTCATCCTTTATCCTCACCACCACCACCAGTGTCTAGACTCCAGGGGGGTATCCTATCTCTCATTCGCCCTCAGTACCCCTGAAGTACACCAAGACAGCACAATGGAGTCCAAGCGCCAAAAGAGATTCTAACAGAGACTTTGCACATTTTCATTCATATCTAACTGTATAATAAATACTTGTTCATTCAATTTTTGGTCTCTCCTGATTGAAATAATTTTACAGTGTATTGTTTCCCTATATAGGCACATTTTAAAGCCAATCCCTTAAATTGTTTGGAACTAAATAATAAGCAGATATAAGGTGGGAAATTTTAAATTTAGTTTTTTCTTTGATTAAACCCTCAGAAGAAACAAAATTAAAAAAAAAAAAAACTCCTTAAAATTCATTTTGAAAACAGGTCGTATAGAAGTAGCTGACACATTGAAATTAGCCTAGAAAGCTGATTGGCTTTCATAACAAGCCATCCAGCATGTTGTTCTCTCAGTCGGAGAGGAGAGTTGCTTGTTTTACAGCTGGAAGGTCATTAGTTTGATCCCAGGTCTAGCAGTCCCTTGTTGTTACGCTCTTGGCAAGGCTCTGAACCTCAAAAACCCACTGCTGTTTCAGGGGTGAGTCAATATGTATGAAATAATACAAATGATTTGTTAACACTGTATAACAAAGTGGTGTTCCCAGGTTTGCCCTGCACAACAGTCAGCCACAAAGTTAGTTGACAATCAGTCTGGCTTTATTCACTCACATAGAAACATACACAACTGAAATTATGCTGGTACTGCTGTGCCTGGTGCTCCACAGGGACCAGCTCTGTGTACAAACAATCCAAATCCAAAATAGCTTCTCCAGCAAAGACCATCTTATTGCTGTCCGAGTGTGAGTGAGTGACTGCCAAGCTCCAGCATGCTACGGCAGGGAGAACAAAGAGAGCAATCAGTGCATACCTGCATCAGTTAACCTGGCACAGCTTCCATGAACCATCCCACACACCTCTTCCCCCTGCAGCTGAGCTCAACCACACCCAACTACCACATGCTGATTTCATAGAAACTAACATCTGTATCTGAAGTCTGATGTGTGAAGTGTCCAGCCCTTTTTTTTACACTTGCAGTCCTATTATCAGGATAATGTCCTGAGGGCATTTGCTCAAGTTTGTTTACACTCATTTCAACAGCGAGAATGCCCTGCCAGACAGGGGAACACAGAGGGGTGGCAGGACAGAGCAGAGAAGAGCTTCGTGGTGCAGTTGGATATTACCACTGGACAGTAATCAGGAGATTGCAGGTTCAAGCCCAGCTCCTGGCGACGCATGGCGATGTTTCCTTGAGCAAGACGCTTAACTCCAAGTTGATCCCACTGCCGTATCAGTGGTGTGTAATGGGCATGAAAGGGCGTGAATGTTTTAGTTGACACTGATGGATAACTAGCAGAAACAGAACCATGTGAGAGTGAATGTGTGCGAATGGGTATGCATGACCTGCGGTGAAAAGCAACTTTGAGTTGTCAAAAGACTAGAAAAGTGCCATATAAGCTCAAGTCCATTCAGCTTTCCACTAAGATCACAATTTATAACCTTACCTCACTGATTAATGCTCTAAAGTGAGTCAACAGCATTGAGGAAAGGGTTGAGAGGAACACTGTAGTACATAGAAGTGAATGTGAAGCAGAATCAAGGTGAACTAGAGAATTTGCATTTCCTTGCAGCAAATGCGTTGAAATGCTGAGTCTGAATGCTGGAACTGTGAAATGAAATTTCTAAAGCCAGTGCAAATAAAGCTGAAAATGTGACATAAGCAGTTGGAAACAGTAAAACAAAGCTCACAACTGGCTATGCTAAATAAAAATGTTAAAAGTTGTGAAAGTAAGCTAGAAACCGAATAAAGGTGAGCCAAATTTGCATAAGGCCACTGATATGTTTGCCCACCCTGAAGGAGTGACAATTGTTAAAAGGGGTAAATGGATAAGACCTAAAATGACACAGACTTTAATCAGTAGCAGAAGTTTTAATTATGTTCTGAAATAAGCATACTAAAGAAAGAAATAGAGTATGGATACATTTCTGTTCATGTACATATGTGTGCATATGTGTGAATAAATGATTATGGTCATTGGTCTATGTGTGCATTTGTGCATGTATGTTTGTATGATGGATCTATGTAAATATCAGAGTATGTGCATATGTAAATGAAAAGGTATCTTTCATTATGGGTATATTTCTGTTTATGTGTGTATGTCTGAAGAAAATGATGCATATGTATGTATGTATGCATCTGTAAAATGACTGAGAGTGACATTAATGTGTTAAAGCAAAAATGCAGTATGTAGGTGAAACTATGCCAAATGTGTAGAGCTCAGAAGTTGAAGCAGTTTTAGCAGGACTGTATAAATCTCCCATTTATTTAAGTATATTTAATTATACCAAATCTGTAAAGCTTGAAAGATGAAGCAGGTTCAACTGCATAAATGTCCAATTCATTTCAATGTGAAAAAAATCAGTCAAAGTATTTTTGTCTTTTAAAACTATCACAGTTAAGAATTTGAGAAAAAAAACAGGAGACTTCTGTTCAACAATCTGATTTGTGCAATTTTTTTCTCTGAACATTACGTGCAAGAGACCGTGCATTGTGTTTTAATTTGAAACTTCTGGTCACTCCACACGGTGACTTCCTGTGAATTTACGATGTTTGGAAGCGACCGTGCTGTACACAGACCTTTACTCGCATGAAGCGAGCACGGAGCTGTTGACATCCCCGCCTCGTGTCTCACCAAAACTTCCGCTGAATGTCTCCGTTTCACGGAGGCTTTGTACGTCAGCTGCGGGTCTGTTCCTCAGTGCTGAGCCGAAGCCGCTAGCGCTAAGCTAAACTAAGCTAAGCTAAACTAAGCTAAGCTAAGCTAAGCTAAGCTCCACCTTTCACAGCCAATGTATGGAGGAGCTGAGGGAAAAAAGCTGGGTACTTCCGGGTAAACGAAGGCTCGCTGTGCCAAAACCGTGATAGATATTAGAAAAGGGATTGCACTGTGAGCATCCCAAGAACATGCTGAAGCTATGGGTGTAATTTTTATGTCCATACAGTAAAGAATGTTGACATAGTGGCAAGTTAAAAACAGGCTTCAAAGTGAAGCGCCCAGCTGTCCGGAGGTGAATTTTTGCATTACCGCAGATGAAAGGATTCTGACTCATACCGCAAAAGCTGAAGCTCACTGAGACAAAACGGTGTCAGATTAAACTTTGAAGCGGATTTCACGTATAAGACAAGAAGGTTAGTGACGTTTTGATGCATAAATCATGTCTGTGGACGACAGTTTGACGAAGTTATAACAGGATAATTCTGCTGAGTCCGCGAGAATTTTTCTGTGTCTGTCCACTCTGAGATGACGTCACACTCGCTCTGAGGACATTGATTACCTCAAAAGTTGGTGTTGCTTAAAAATTCATATTTAAAAAACCGTAGAAGCCAGCAAAAAGCTGAAGATACGTAAAAATGGCTGAGAAGTCAGTGCAGCTTTTAAAGTACGAATGAAGTCTGTAGGTGAAAGCATGCCCAAGCTGTGGAGCTTCAAATTTGGTGAATTTTTCTGCAGAGCTGCGGAGATGTCCCATTGATTTCAATGTAAAAATACATGCCGAAATTATTTTTTACTGTAAAAAGTATAACTGTTAAAGCTGTGAAAAATACAAGCGCACTTCTCATGAACATGCTGCATATGTCAATTTTTTTCTGTGAAAATCTGTGCAAATTTGAAGCCTGTGAAAGGTGCTAAAATCCCAGAACAAAATGTCACAAAATGGCGCTAGGGAGAACAGTATGTTGAAATGCTGACACAGCATTTCAACATAATGATACTTATATTAGACAACAAAAAATGCAGTGTTTCAGCTCTGTGTCCAACTGCAGTGCGAGATGGCTCTTTGGGTGTGTGACAGACCAGCTGGTTATTGTTTTAGAGCAGGGAATCTACAGAACTTAATGTACAAAGGATACAATTTCTCAAAGCTGGGGTTGGCAATTTTGGAAAACTAGCATGAATTTGAAAGTAGCAAAATGCAGGCGCAGCAGGCGGGCAGAATGGCAACGGGATTTGATTGGTTTAAAAACAGGTGTTACAGCATGATTATTGGTGGGGTTTTCCCTGTTTTACTCCTGCTGTAGATAGCAGATATTTTTCGCTCTGTTTTAAGAACACAATATGAGTTGATTACCATCGGGTCATAAAGACCATTTTAACCAGTATTACAAAAAGTGTATCTAAATCAAATCGCCAACCCGAGCTTTAAGTCCAGATGCCAGTCTGAGTTTTCCTGTTTCCTGCTGGTCACACAGGATGATGTCATGAGCTGTTCCCGCTAGCCTGAATGAATTACCTGGGCTATTCACGGCTGCATTCACACTGTAGCACACTCTAGGGCTTTACGCAGATAAAATACTCGGGTAGCCACTTGCCAGTGAAACTTGCTTTGCTAAAGTCAAAGTAAAACTCTGCTATTTGCGTTCACACAGAGGGTCCCCAAGGGTAAATCCAGATAAACATTTTTTTGTTTATCTGGTGTGAAAGGGGTTTAAGATTGTTCATGAGTGAGGTTTGTGGAGTAAAAGTACTTCAAAAAGTAGATGACCTGCTGACCAGTATACAGACTCAGGCCAAATTAAGTAGAAAGCATTTTAGTTTAAATTTTGTTGAACAAAAAAAAAAAAAAAGATTTCTGAGCACCTACACACAGACATCTGTAAATATAAAAAGGAATAAACGGCCCCTAGATCAGTAGTACTTGTCAGTTGTTGACCACTGAAACACATTTAAATAAATTATTTTTGAAGTTGTACTTTTTCTTTATTCATTCTGAAATGTGTGCAACTAATAGTTTTTCAAAGTAAAATCAGTCCCTTTCATTCATACTAATCCCTGCCACTTGGGGCCAACTGAGATATTTTGCTATACTGTCTCCAAACATTTAAACAGCTGAGGTGAATTGTCACAGGGGGTGTAAATATTATGCCTTAAAATGACAGTGTGAATTGTGTGCTTCTGGGGGGTTGGGGTGAGTGGATGAGTTAGCAGTGAAATGGCTCATCTGTTACTGTACAATATTTGGTCAGTGTGGTGTTGTTGGGCATGTGCGAGAAGACTATATTTGGATCTACTTAGTGTGCTCAGGCTTTTGTTCTCTTGAGACAATGTTGAACTTGTGTCCTTCAAAACATGTCATACTACATAAACTTGATAAACTTCTCCCTTGCTAGGAGGTGTTTATTAATCATTCCTTTTAATATGGACTAATAGCTCACAGTGCTAAATGTTAGGCTTTAGCACTACAGACATATCAGTGCAGCTTTTCTGCCTTGTGTTGCCACCTTAAAGTCACTGAATTGTTTATCACTGCCCTGATTCATCACTTGTTCTGAGCTGGAGCCACAGTAGGAATGCCCTGCTGTAACCCCTGACCGTGAGTCCCAGAGTCCCCGAGCAAACTAAGAGCCTTCAGTATGTTTAGAAATTCAAGTCCCCCCACCACACACACACACACACACACACACACACACACACACACACACACGGACCTTCACACTTCCCTGGATGTCTCACCTCTGAGTGTAGAAGGTTTTCTCACTCGCTGAATTCTATTAAGTAAGCAGTGAATGTAAGCTGTCCCCCTTGCTCAGGTGCTTTTCGACAACAGCTAGTAAATAGAAGCTACATCAAAATCTGTCCTGTCTTTATAAGATAAGCAGAGAATGATTTGAACTCTAATATGCATTTAGATTTTAATCAACAAACATGGAATTTTACAAATCATCTTGGCCAGTGGGCGGCATGATGGCACAGCAGGTAGTGCACGTGCCTCACAGCAAGAAGGTACCCAGTTCGATCCCCAGGTCGGACAGGGGCCTTTCTGTGTGAACTTTGCAGTTCTGCCCGTGCATGAGTGGGTTTCTCCAGGCACTCCGGCTTCTTCCCACAGACCCAAAAACATGCTTGTTGGGTTAATTAGTGACTCTAAATTGCCCGTTGGTATGGGTGTGAATGGTTATTTGTCTCTCTATGTGGCACTGGGATCGACTGGCGACTAGTTCATGGTGTACCATGTCCTCATAGGAGAAGCTCCTAATTCTCAAACGTGAGGTTACAATGGGACCTTATACTATGCCTCAAAAGTGTAGTAGGTTCTTACAAGTAAAACTTAGTTCAACAATAGCTTTATTAGTATCTTTTGTACTCCAACCAATTCAAGTTAAAGCTTAAAAACTGGTGGAAGTGCAAGTTCAGCAATAATCTCATGAAACAGTAAAAACCCCAGAGGCTTTTGGTTAATGCAACCAATTCTAACTTCCTGTTTGGTCTGCAAACATCTGTCATCCCTGCAGCACTCAATAGTTATAAAAGCTTTTGGAAATTTGGCAGTTATAGACACAGCATTTTGTTTTGAGCTAATTGTAAAAGAAACGTTGGTCCTCTTCTTCTGAAACTCTCTGAAGATTCTACAGATTCTTCAGAGATTTATTAAAGAAATGTTGTACTTTGTGGATATGTGAATAACTATTGTCTTTCTGTCAAGTTGATCCAGCGTGGCCATTTGCCCAAGACCTCTGGCAAAGTAAAGAGTAAACAAGTATAACCTCTAATGGGGAGTCAAAGTTTTTCCAATGATTTTATATCACAGATAATCATTTGGTTGGGTCAAGAAGAACCAAAAACAATCCACTGACCACTTTATTTAAACGAATATTTTATAAAGGGACTGGTTGTCTGGATAAAGTCAATGAACGTAATACTTAGGGGCTTAACAACTTGTCCCAACTGAAAAGTGTCTTGTTTCAGAGACCACCCAACGTCAAATTTCAGTGTCATTAATTAAAAGTGCACTTTGTTATAGGATGCACAATGTTTGAGGTTTTTAAATTGATTCTGTTAGTGAACATAAAATAACTGATATGCAGTTTTGTCTAACACGTACAAAACCACGGGGCCCATTAAAGACCTCTATTTGAAACTTTCAGACCTGTTATTTAATCTACAGAAGTCTTCATCTAACTATGAGATAACAACACAAACAAACCTTGAAAGCCCAGAGCTGTAAACACTGTACAAGAAGTGGTTATTAATTCCATGCCATCAATAGATAACAACAAGAAACTGTCCTACCTTAGAAATAAGAGCATCTTTTCATCACCATAGTGGTATGTTTTTAAAACTATTCACCTTCCCCATGACGACAGAAGATTTTACTTTAATTATCGATGTCCACACCTTAGACCTAACCTGGTCAAACCCTTGTAATGACCTGACCTCCTTATGCTAGTTGATTTTACTGTAACTTTATCTTTTGAAAATTTATTTTAAGTTGTCAGATTTTTCTAGTATTAACATGTCTTTTTACCTAAATTCTTATGATGATGATGAAGGCCAAATCTGTCTAAGGAGAAAAATGTAAATGAGTGATCTTACTGGGCCCTAATTTCGTAGTACAGCGCAGGGTGGTGGAGCCTGGCTCATCCCGTGCAGTGTGAATTTCGTGCACCACGGTGCACAGCCAATTTGGCAATTTGATAAACCAGCTGCACCAAGATGGGTGTGACGCCACACCAGGGGGAGGTGCCGACAGATTCAGGTTGGCGCAGTGACAATTTCTTGCCAAAAAACTGTGCAGAAGGTGCGCTGAAAGCTTGCCTGCTCCAGCCTGGTCTATTCTAGGTGCAGCCGAAGCACATCCGTTACACAGGTAATTTGGCTGATAGGTGCACAGTTTGCATACATCACCAAACCCTCAGAGGCATGTATCTACAGTGTCAAGCACATTTCCATGCAATAAAAAAATCATAGTAACCATAATATAATATAACCGTCTGAACCACCATATACATTTGTATCTCTATTTACTGTCCCATCACATCTTATGTCGGATTAGAGCCGTTTCTCATAATGGACATTTAACCTGACAGCAGCTATTAAGTGTGATGCATATCTCACAAAACAAACAGCCTCATCATCCAATACAGAGTATATATCTGACTTCCCTCATTTCATGAAATTCAAAGGAAAGAGGGAGAAAAAGACAGAGAAAAATAAGGAAAAATAAATGTATGTTACTCAGTGTCTTAAGGTTTTACCTGTGATTGCCTATGTTTCTCTGTTTTAGTCGGGAACAGCCTCGGCTACATCTGTCTCGCGAGGTGGTCCACACAGTGACACGCACTTCGGCCTCTGATGCTCACCCCGATGGCCCCTCCGCTCTCCCAGCTGCTGTAAAATTGATAGCGGCTCTGAACGTCTCAACTACCGGGTCTTTCCAGCACACTGTGGCCATGGTGGCGGGGATCAGTCAGACCAGTCAGTCACTGCGCCTCACCCAAATAGCACTGAAAGGCAAGGAGATACATTCATTGATTGGTGAAGGCTACACTCAACTGTGTTAAACCTACTCAAGCCTTGTCTCCTCCCTCTCTGACACTTGCACAGTGGGTAAGGATGGAGGTGGGGATGTGCCTTTTTGCCCCTTGCAGCTTGCAGAAAAGCAAAGTGCGCTGGACACAACCTGTCAGCGTGGTGCAGGTGTGGCGCACCTGCCCTGTGCCAGTCCTACGCCTGGTCTACAAAATTAGAGTCCACCAAGTTTATATGACTAAATATTTGCTGCAACAAATTGTGACTTACTAGTCTACTATTCAGGGTGGCATGGTGGTGCAGCAGGTAGTGCACGTGCCTCACAGCATGAAGGTTCCCGGTTGGATCCCCAGGTTGGACAGGGGCCTTTCTGTGTGAAGTTTGCATGTTCTTCCTGTGCATGCGTAGATTCCTCCGGGTCCTCTGACTTCCTCCCACAGACCAAAAACATGCTCATTAGGTTAATTGGTGCTTCTAAAATTCCTGTAGGTATGAGTGTGAGCGTGAAAGGTTTTCTGTCTCTCTATGTGGCCCTGCGATCGACTGACAACCGGTTCAAGGCGTACCCCGCCTCTCGCCCAATGACAGCTGGGATAGGCTCCGGCTCCCCCCGACCCCAAAAGGGATAAAGAAAATGAAAGAATGAATGAATAGTCTACTATACAGAAAATTTCAGATATTTACAATTGTCCATCAGAATTGATAAAGATTAGAAATAAGGCAGTTTTTCCATCAATAACTTAAGTTCTCTGAGGATTTTCAAGACATTTTCAGGAAATGATGGTCATGGAACATGGAAGAAGTGCTTAGATTCTGGTGGTGATCCAAATTCATTCTGGATGCAAATACTATTTTTTTTTTTTTTGAAGGATTTGCCAATGTTGTGGGATATGGCAGTTTTCCACATTTTTGACCATATTTTTGTCATCAATGTTAGTAATGACTTGGTAGAGATTTGGGCTCAACCATATGTATTGGCTGCTATCGGTAGGTGTCAAACAGCGCAAATGCTATGATGATGAATATGGCGCAGTTCAAATTTTTATAGTAAGGATTCATTGTTAGCAGGGGCAGGACGGCCATTTGGGAGGTTTTGGAGATGTGACCTATTGGCTGACCCATTCCAGGCCAAACTAGACGAGTTATTATTTTCAATTTATGCTGTCAGAAGTTGTTGTATAGATGGTCACCCAAGGCCCAGGGAATAGAAAGCAGGAGAATAGGTCACATACATTCAGTATTGAGACGGGAGTTGAAGCACCCAATCACAACTTCTAACAAATTACAGTTTCTGTCATTTTGTTAAATCTAATTGGCTTGTGCGTGCTCATTTATGGCATGAAATAAAATATCTAAGGTTGAAAAACATTAAAAAGGTAGAAATTAAGATAAGGGAGGAGATGAGTGGTTTTAAAAACATAACTGAAAAGCACAGTGACTGCACAAGATGCTGCTGAATGTGTGAAAATGGTAGACATTTTCCAGGGTAGAACAGGTCAAGGTGACAGGCTACAGATGAGTCTGGAAGTAACAAGAACATGAGAAATTGATATTTTGTGTGAAGTCCAGCCCAGTAAACGCATATGGCACTCATTTTGTGTGTATTAAGGAAAACATTCAGCTGATGAAGCATTTGTTATGATACATTTAGATGATATATAAGGACACACAAGTAGGCTACAAGGGATGGCTTTTCTTTAAAAGAGAACACACACATAACCACACACAAGCAATGAAGTAACAGTAGCTCATAAAGTTATTGGTTGACAGAACAAAGATCACATTGATTTTCACTAGAAGTGTTTGAGGCCGTAATTAAAAATGTATTCTAATCAAATGCATTTAATTTTTTATGTAAGGATAAGGAGAAGTGTGTTCAGTTATACTGTCCTCATAACTTTAAAGGTCTCATGTCCTGCTAAATCGGCTTTCTGTCTTCATAATGTTGTTAGAAGGGGCTTGAGGAGCAGAAGAACATGACATCTTTTACTAAACTCTAAGTTTATGGAGAAAATGTGCTACGTCCCTTGACACAGAATGTCCCTTGAAATAATTCCTTTTTACTTCCTGGGTCATCATGTAATGACTCAACAGCCTCCATCTACATTTGTGTTTTCTGCCTGTCAGTGGCAGATGCAATGACTGTTTTGAAAGTCTTCTCTGTGGTCTGTAACCCCTCCTACCCCCTCCCATCACACAGTGTTTGGGCAGCAAATCAGCGCCAAGCTCATTATCATAGCCGCCTGTTTGCTTCCCACCCCAAATAGATTGTCTTAAAAGTGTTTTCAAGGGGGAGGGAAAGAGAGCTGCACCTGACCTTCGACAGACACAATTTTTCCTTTTTTTTTTCTTTTTTTTCCCAGAAACCCAAGACCACTGTTGGGCAAGTTACTTCAAAAATGTAATGTATTATTTGTTACTTGGTATTGTCATTTCAAAGTAATTACTTACATTATAATACTAGAAAAGCACTCGGAGAGCGCAGACCTCCGCCAGCGCCACAGTCCTCAGCCATATTGTGATTTTCACCATAAATATTAGTCTTACCTTTATTTCATCAAAATATTTAGATTCCTTGACCATGCAAACATACCATTTGCAATTGGATTCATAATGATATCTATTTTAGTTCAGTAGTTATTCACAGAAATCACATTTTTTGCCATGGCGGATCCAGACGGTGATCCAGATCAACACCAAAATCGAATCAGTTCTTCCTTTTCCCATTCTGAACATTTCCTGCAAATTTCATCAAAATCCATCCATTACTTTTTGAGTTATTTTGTTCACAGACGGACAGACAGACAAACAAACTCTCCGGAAAACATAACCTCCTTGGCGGAGGTAATTACTGTATTTGAATGTAAGACAACATTACACTATAATTGCTGTACTTTAAAGTTACCTTTGCCAAATATCAGGAAATATAGATTTGGCATTCTAAATGGAGCTCATTACGCACAAAAAGCTCATTACACATCCAGTGGAAGGTGATGTGGTGGCTATTTGACTGAGTTCAGCTTAAGGCTAAAAACAGTAGAATACAATTCTGGTCAATCGTGTTGAGATACTGTAACTTTAGGCCTACCAGAGGACTTTCCCCTCTGCTGATCTCACAAATTATTTGGCCAATTGTATTTAAGCAAACAAAAAAAACACCTCTTTATTTCATTAAAAATGCATTGCACATTTGACATTTGTCAAAATATTACCTTTGTTTTTGTAATGCCTTACATAACTATGTTACAGTGAAATGGAATGCATTACAGTGATCACATTACTTTTGTTATGCATTACTCCCAACACTGCCTAAGACATTATTCAAATATTCAAATACACTGAGACATGGGGCCTTTAAGACATGGTGAAACATATCATTAAAACTAATTGATGTCCATTTAAATAAATAAATACAAGATACAGCTCATTGAAATGTACCTGGTAACTGACACTGCAGACCTCTTCGTTGTGTGAAGTGGAGGAATATGTTTGTCTCTTACCTGCCAGAGGAGTGTTGTATGGGTCAACTGCCTATATCTTGTAAGCTTGAAGAATTATGTAATTACATATGCTCGTCTCCAATATTTACTTTGCTTACTGAATTCAAACACAAATCTTTTTTTTTTTTTTCAAAATATTTTTAATGTCATTTTTCTTAACAATTAAAGTACCACCCGTGTACTTATATATACAAACACATGTATACACAAGCATATACCCACATACACCTACATATATATATATACATACATACACACAAAACCCATGTGCATATATAAAGTGAATTTAAAGGTAAATGTAAATGCACCAACAAAACAGAATACCAAAAAAAAAAAAAAAAAAAAAAAAAAAAAGGGGGGGGAAGTAAAAAAAAATACAAAATAAAATACAAATACAAAGAGGCTTCATCTTCAGCTAGAGTCAGATGTCCACTTAAGGGTACCAATCATATAAAAATAGATACTCTTTAAGAGGGTTAGCTACAGTTTCAAATGCTCCAAAACAGGTTTCCAAACAACATAAAATTTCTGCAAGTTGCCACATATCTCATATCTCAGTTTTTCAATATGAAGTATCCCCATCAGTTCTCTCAGCCAGACTGTGAACTTAGGTGGGGTGTCTGATTTCCAGACTCTCAATATGCATCTCTTTGCTATGATCATGCCATAGGCAACCACTGTCTCTACATTCCGCTCCATGTTAACCAAAATATTAGAAGTACCAAATAAAGCAGTTACAGGGTCAGGTTCCAAATTTACTTTAAGTGCGCGAGAGTACCACTTGAAAATTGCACACCAAAAATCCTGAATCTCAGGACATTGCCAAAATTGGTGTGCAAGTGTGCTATCTGAGTTCTTACACCTTTCGCATAGTGGGGAAGTTTGGGGAAAAATTTTATTGAGCTTAGCCCTTGAGTAGTGTAACCTGTATATTACCTTAAATTGAATCAGCTGCAACCTAGCATTAACTGAACAGTTGTGAATGTTGCTTAAAATTTGTTTCCATATTTCATCTTGAATTGATATGTTGAGATCAGCCTCCCACATTTGCTTGAATTTAACATCGGGTTGTATAAATTTGTGGGAGAAAAAATTAATAAATTTGGAAATCAAACCTCTCTCTTCTGGGGGGGCGAGTAACAACTTAAAAATAGGACATTCTTCTGGTAAAGAATCAGCTGATGAGATGTTTTGTCTTATGTAATGACGTAGCTGTAAATACCTAAAAAAATTTGATTTGGGCAGGTCATATTTTTTTTGTAATGATTCAAATGAGCAGAGATATTTATTAACGTAAAGATCTTTGATGGACCTTATTCCTTTCCTATGCCATTCTCTAAAAACCTCATCTGTGCTTGAGGGGAGAAAGGCATGGTTATACCATGCGGGAGCATACACTGTTGTCTTTGGTATTTCACAAAATTTTCTGATCTGCATCCAGATTTTTTGAGTACTAATGATCATGATATGCTCTCCCTTACAAGAGGCTGGTGGTCTTGGTGATGAGAAGAGGATTGCTCTGAGAGAAGTTTTTTGAGGTAAACTTTGCTCTATTGCTAACCAGGATGGTATCTCGGTTTGTAAGTCTGGGTCATTAGCTAGTTGCCAGTATACCATCGCTCTGCAATTAGCGGCCCAGTAATAATGTAAGAAACATGGAAGGCCTAGGCCTCCAAATTCCTTTGGCCTTTGAAGATATTGTTTAGAAATTCTGTGTTGCTTATATCCCCAGATAAATGGTAAAATCACCCTGTCTATTCTTTTAAAGAAGGACAGTGGAATAGAAATTGGAATGTTTTGGAACAAATAGAGAAATCTTGGTAGGGAAACCATTTTAATTGTATTTATTCGGCCTATCAGTGACAATGGTAAAGTTCTCCATGTTTCAATGTTCTTTTTCAAGGCGATCAATCTTTCCAGAAAGTTATATTTATAAAGTAATTCTGGTTTTTTAGTAAGTTTAACTCCTAGGTATTTAACACTGATTTTTGAGATGTTAAACTGAGTTGAGGTCACAAAAGTGGGGTCCAAGTCAGCTGTGAGTGACATAAGGTCACTTTTTTGCCAATTTATGGTGTATCCCGACATCTTTCCAAACTCATTTATCGTATCAAGCAAATATGGGATGGACCATTCAGGGTCTGACAAAAAAATAGCAATGTCGTCAGCGTAGAGTGATATTTTATGGTTAATACCGTCAATAGTGATGGGTTTGATCAACTTATTTTCCCTAATACTGATTGCGAGAGGCTCGATGGCTAATGCAAAGAGTAATGGTGAGAGAGGACACCCTTGACGGGTGCCTCTCTCAAGTGAGAAGGGCTGTGATCGGTCTTGATTAGTAACAACCGAGGCAATCGGGTTAACATAGGCCATTCGTATCCAGGAGACAAAAGTCTCACCGAGATCAAATGATTCCATCACTTTAAACAGGTATCCCCACTCCACCTGGTCAAACGCTTTTTCAGCATCTAGACATAAAATTGCTTGTTTTGAGTTTGTAGCATATTTAAAGTACATGATGTTTAATACTCGTCTTGTATTGAAAAATGAATATCTATTTGGAATAAACCCTGTTTGATCACTATGAATAAGAGATTCAATATGTTTGTTTAATCTGTTAGCTAATATTTTAGTAAAAATCTTGAAGTCCATATTAAGCATTGAGATTGGGCGATAAGAATCAGGGTTTGTGTTATCTCTATCTGGTTTAAGTATAAGAGCAATATCTGCATTATATAATGTTGGTAAATAAGTGCTTCAGGGAGTTCTATAAAGAATTATACAAATCAAAAGCAAGAGGTGATGTGGATTCCTGGCTTAAAAATGTTCCTATCCCTAAACTAGATAATACTTCACGAGAGGCTCTCAACGGTGCAGTGACTATAAATGAAGTCACAGACTCTATAAAATCTTTCAACAGTGGAAAGGCCTCCGGACCAGATGGTTTTGGCCCAGAATTTTATAAAAAATTCTCACAGCAGATATCCCCACTCTTGCATAGGATGCTATCCCACTCCACCGATATCAAACAGTTACCACCAACATCAAACACAAATCTTGTGCAGAGTTCGTTTATGGTTATCTCTATGATACACAATTGTGACAGTGAAGGATGCATATGACAGCTCAAGACATCTGGAATATTTTTCATTTAATTTCAATTTTATTTTGTGTTTATTTATTTTCTTTTGGGTGGCAGAAGGCTATTGGTATGCAACCTGCACTAATACAAAACAACACAAAGATAAAATAAAAAAAGACGGCTTATCTTTTAAACATGGGGAGTGAGCATCGCTCAAGACAAGCAGTTCTCTAAAGAAGCTTTGACAAAGTGAGCATGAACAAGAGGTTTTGTCAGGAAATTATCCTTAAATATTAACCAAAAACTGTTGGAAGAGCTTCAAACTTTATGCCTGCATATTTTATACTACTTCAAACTCCCTTATTCTTAATCTGCTGACTGTGGGCCTTTTTCTCTACATTTAAAACACCCACATTTTGCTTTGAGCTTTTTAAATAAGTCTGCCTGACAATGTTGAGCTGCA
Source organism: Scarus forsteni (assembly GCA_036419115.1). Taxonomy (NCBI): domain Eukaryota; kingdom Metazoa; phylum Chordata; class Actinopteri; order Labriformes; family Labridae; genus Scarus; species Scarus forsteni. The sequence continues at coordinate 7,424,022 of JAZDUH010000461.1, forward strand.
ACTCAGAGCTGCAATCTGTCTTCATTTGAACAAAGTGATCTGACCTCTAACAGACCCAAGCACCTGTAGCCTTTCTTGATCTTTACTTTTTCACCATTACAGCCAGCTTCACTAATGAGGGCAGTATCAGATGCTCTCTGAAGCTAATGAATGCCAACTCTACATTACTAAGAGTATAAAGTCAATTCGCCTGTTCACTACTGCATGCCATTTATTCAAACTTTTCTTTGTAATTTTTGTTTTTTCATTTTTGGGATATTTTAAATTGTGATGAAGTTTAAAAGTGACAGCACACATTTCCTGTGGCTATAAATCCTCTATCAAACTTCACAACTCAGATCAACTTGTAGATGTAAGAACTAGACACAAACCTCCCCCTAAGGCATTTCCAACATTGTTGAGCAAGTTATTATCAAAAATGCAGAAAACTGCCCTATCTCACACTGCTGAAAAATCATTGAAATATATAATTAATTCACGATCGAATATGGATAACCACCAAAATCATGGTGCCATGACCAACTTAAAAATTTCAGGAAATTCCACTTGGTGCTTAAGTTATTATTCAAAACATGACATGTTTCTCTATCTCACATTGTTGATAAATCCTTTTTAAAAACCCTGGAAAAAAATAAGGCTTCTTTCTTGTGCCATGAACAACATTCCATTTTCTTTGCTTTGATTTAAGAATAAATGGAATTTTAAATAGACAATATTCTCTTCATATTCTAACGTTTTTTTCTGGAATTTTAATGATTTTGTCCAAATTCAAAGATCTTATAATTATTTTTTTTCCTTAATTCAGCCTATAATCTTAGAATTCTTAATACTATGACTCTGATTTGTTTTCTTTTATTCTGTCTGTAATCTCAGAATTACAGACAGAATAAAAGGGGGGTTAACATTTAAAATGTATTTTCAGTGGCCCAAATAGACTTTCCTACGAAAGCAGAGTTAAAGTCAAAGTAGAAGAGTAACTTTACACATTGAACATGTTAAACAAGGCAAAAGCAGTAAGCAAAGGCTCCTAAAAGTTTATCAGAGACAACTTTGTTTTCATTAATAGCCAAAATTCCTGATGTTGCAAAACCTTTGCATGGTAACAGCCATTTCCTGTTGGTAAATGTAGTTCCCTTTGAGATGGTGCATGAATGATTGCAGCTCTTACAAATGTGACTGCATCTGATGCCTTTGACGTGAGTAACATATGGTTTCTCGATTCTAACATGTTCTTTTATGGCTTCAGGACTTACCAGGGGGTATGCAGCACCTACAGCCCATGACCTCTTAAAAGCTGCAGGCATTAGCCATCCTCTTTTACACTTTTAGCTTGTTTAGCTTTAGCGTGCAGTAATTCTCTTCATGCTTTTAGTCTCCCTCTCTCATAATGGTTTTAGCTGTGTTCAAGGAAAACAAGGTTGTTGCAGCTTCCTCTTTCCCCTCTATGTCTCTAAGGGCCACCAACGTGTCACATACTGTCCCTAATTAAAGCATAAGAGCATGCTGTGTAGAGACAGGAGAAACTACTCAAGATGTAACATGTTTTAACCCTTAACACCCAGCTTCATATTCATGCAGCTCAACATTTGCTGGCATCCATGCTTACTCTTAAGTAGGCTCGCTTGACAGCTTGGGGTAAAGTGTCTCCTGAACATGTCAGCTTTATCCTGGAGGGTAAAGTGCATCACAAATCTATCACAGCTCTGAGCACACACTGTATATGATTTCCACATCACCCACCTATGTTTTTATAAGGAGACCAACATTTAAAGCTGTGACCCACAGTTAGAGTTTTAAATTGTATGACCTCTGTATCACCCAGGGGTGGTCTGATGCAAATGTGCACACCATCAGCATATTGTAGAGTCTCCTGATAGTTCCTCTGTCACACATCACAAGGCTATTATTTGTAACTCTCTGACTTATTTAATGGAATAAAGTAGCATTCTGATCTCACTGACTGGGCTGCGTTGTATGTGTGCAAAGAACAATATCACTAAATGAAAGAAGAGTGCTAGAAAAAAGGAAGCGAAGCAATATTATACCAGCTCCATGCCTCAGGCACTTAATACTGGTGGGTGAATTTGGTTGCCAAGGCAACAGTGCATCCAGCATTGCAGAAGTGCTTAAATACATTTTTTATGAGATTGTATAAAATAGGAAAAGAAGGTAAACTGAGAGCACTGAGATTTGGTATACCTGCTTAAATGAAGGAGCAACACAATAAGCTCAGCAGCAGGGGAGCACATCAGCTCTGATATCTCCAGAATTTGGGCAATCAGTGCAGCTTGTTACCAGTGTCAGTTATTGAAGGATCACTTCATAATCCAACAAAAAGTAAACAGCCCATAGGCATTGTAAGCTGGAGGTACTTGTAGGAAATTCCCTTGTTAATAGCTGGTAGGGGGAAAATCTAATAGGCTGTTATGTTGTGACTGATGGCCTAATTGGTAGGCATGCTGGTAGTGTGAGGAGAATGAATGTGTTGACATATGAAATACACTTAAACCTACAACAGATTACATTATTACCAGGCAGTCTACAGCCCCCCACCACACCTCCCACCCCAATGTGCTTTGTCTCAAATCATTTCACAGCTTCAAAGGCACATCAAAAGCCTCGATGGCTGCAACTTAAATCTCACAGTTGGCTGGCCATCAAATTGTGTGCATCAATGATGATGGTAATGCAGTGTAATAACGGCTGTTACTCATGTCAATGAAAAAATGCAGGTGACAGCCGAACATCAAAGACAGCAGCCCCAGCGGTCCGCAACAGGCTGCAACAGGCAGAGGATGAAAAACAGAAGGTACATGCCTCACACTTTGCTCTCAGCTGGACATCATCTCAGACTTAAAATTAAAGAGAGACTTGCTTAAAGACATTTAGGGCTCTTATTTCGTAGACCAAGCATCGTGCCAACAGAGTGTGTCCAGAGCACATCGCTTGTTTCCTGCACAGCGCACCAAGGTGCACTGAGACCTCCGTCCCTCCCACTGGTGCAAGGGAGGAGAGAAGGCGTGAGTGGGTTTAACACAGCTGAGTGTCATCTTAACCAATCAAATGAACGCCTCTTCTCGCCTTTAAATGCGCTGTGGGTGAGGCGCAGCGACAATTCAAATCTCTCCATTGACTCTGGCTTCTGTAGGCTGATGGATGCAGCTGTCCTCCCCTGGTCTGAATCCCCGGACCAGGGCAGGACCGCCCTCCTGAGGCTCCCTCCATCCTTCTCCAACCAGTAGTCCAAGTGGGGGAAGAGGAGGAGATGCATTTAGATTGAAAAAAAAAATGTATAAACAGTAGGCATATAAACACATTTAAGGACAGAGCTGTGGTGGCCTCTCCTCTCCCCCGTGTGCTCTGCTGCTCTCCCTGCTGATATGGCACATACAATTCGGCCTCTCTGTGTCTTAAGCAGTGTTGGGCACGTCACTTTAAAAAAGTAATTAGTTATAGTTACTAGTTACTGTCCCAAAAATGTAATTGAATTACTAACGGAATTACTCCTTCATAAATGTAATTAGTTCCCAGGTAAAGTAATTGATGCGTTACTTTTTTTAAAAAGCTTTTTCTGCTTGAACTGTGTGTCTCCATCTCTGTGTCCTTCCTTGCTGTTGACCTGCTGCAGCGGCTCTGACATCAACAGTTCTCCAACAATGCGTGCAGTGGAATTTGCTCGTTAGGCTAGAATGGGAGCGAAATGCTCCGCAGAATGTTTCAAGGGCGCCACACAGCGCTGCGCAGAGGGAGATTCACTTCAGGTCTATTTTCTGCGTGGCTGCTTCCAAACCTTGTAAATTCACTGTCGTTAAGAAAGCACCAGACAGGAAGTCAATGTGGAGTATCCGGAAGTTTCAAAATAAAACAGAATGTATGGACTCACGAACGTAAATTTCCTCAATTGTTTGTCATTATGTCAAAACCGGAGGCATGAGCATCAGGTCAGCAGTCGGTCAGAGGGTCCCAGAGACAACACGACACCATGGACCAAGAAAAGTGAACTGTAGAGGTACAGAAATATATAACATTGTATACATGACACCAAACATCTTTTCTACAAGGATGTAGGCGGATAGAAGTTGAATAAATCCCGAGGCTGTGTGGTTGGGACCTCAGAGAAGTGAAGTGAGGTGATGTTTATTTCTTTTCTCAGTCTATAACATGCTTTGTGAACGTGTGACATCGCTAGTCTCATGAGAGCCTGTGGCTCTCCAGGGATCAGCCCTTCCACTACAGGGCTGCGCGCCGTGGCGCTGTTCTGTGTGCTGCTTTCAGGGGGCTTTGTCTGTCAGAGCGAGACCGCGACGTGGCGATCTAACTGTGCAGTCAAGTACTAGCATGTGATCTGTCAAGTCTGCATGATCTTATGTCTCTGTTCACCTAATCTGGCCTGGATGAGATTGTAACCTCATAAAATTGTGATGTTGAACCTCTGCTTTAGACTGACCTGCATGCCATAAAAATCCACATATTGTTCGAGCATTTAAGTGCTTGTTAGCTTATTTCCCTCATTAAACTAGATTGTAATGAAAATGGTTCAGAAATGTTTTAAAGGATATGTTAACATTGAGAGATAGAACATTTTGCTAGTTATAACTAGATATATAGGCAAGGATTTTAGAAATGGCCTGTATGTCAAAGTAATTAGGCCTAATGTTATTATTATTTTTTATAAACTGCACAGAATCATCTCACATTTTAAACATGAGAATGTTTTAGTCCGTCACTTTAGGATGTTCTTGGGGGACAGGACCCAAAGAATTTGACCTGTGGACTTGGAAATATAGTATTAGTATCTAAATGTGTTTTTCAGTGCCCAAATCTATGCATCTATGTAGCTGGCTGCCCCTACAAGTTGTTCAGCAGGACACAGGATATATTTTATTTTCCAGAAAGGTATGCCTTATGCTGGAGATAGTTGCTGCAGTCCCCCCTGTAACAGTGTTTGCTGGAAACATTGTGGCCCCTCTGACTGGGTGTCACACACATTAGACCCAATCAACCTTTACCCTTACCTGCTGCTGTTCTGTGTTTTCAAATCACAATGGCTGCCCTGTGTCCACTCTGTCTTTTCCCCCTGCTGTCTTGATAGTCACTGCTGTAAAGGGAAAGTCTCTGGGTTTCCATCGACTGATGGCTGGCAGGGCAAAAGAGCTCCACAGGATATAATAAAACTGTTAGGGAAATTGTGTAATTTCTCAATGCATGAAAAAGAAAGGTTCTTTGAAAAGACTAGTCCTCTATTTTACCCGGTGCAGTTATAATGAACAGTTTTTCTCCCTTCTTGATTATAGTGATGGAAGTTCTCTAACAAGGTCGATAAAACTGGACCATGAGCTTGTTAATTTGACTGACAAGTTTGTTAATATGATGGCAAGTTCAATATCCAATCAATCTAATAAAATCTCTGGAGATGTTGTCTTACACATTCATTCATTTGGATCTTGTCTTGTCAATGTTAATTAAACTTTTGTCTGTCATATTGTCTTCACAAATAAATGAAGCATGCCATTATACCTGGGTTATATATACTGGGTTGTTTTAGTCATATTTTCAGGGATGACGAATCTTAGGTTCACTCTAAAATGTCATAACTATTTGTACTTAAATTACATTTGTGCACTTTACTTAAGTCTTAATAACCTATAGATCAACTCAGTCAATATGAGTAAGGGATCCATTTAGGTTGAAATAATTATACAACTTTTTCACAGTGACACTGAGTTCGGGATTGCACATGCACAGTAAAGCCAGACGGGTTACACAGCAGATTGATTTCAATGCTGAAGGACACAGAATTTCTCTTCTGCAGTCGGATAGTGTGCTTGGTTGGTAATCAGGAGGTTTCAGTCTGGGCAACATATGGCACGTTCTTGGGCAAGACACTTAACCTTAAGTTGCTCCCATTGCTGTGTCAGTGGTGTGTAAATGGGCATGAAAGGGTATGAATGTGTCAGTTGAAGCAGGTGGATCACTAACACACAACGCTGAAAAATCTTTCTTAAACCAAGGTAAAATAACTTAATAGATCTGAGTACATAAAACAGGGTTCCAAGTACACAGAACTCGTAAATATAAGGTAAACACAGTCTAAGACTATTAATCAAACTTACTTTCGTATTTTAAGGCAATCGGTTTCCAATTTATTTTAAAGTTAGGCCAACTTGTTGGATTTTAGAGTGTTGTCTCTCGTTGTATTGCCTGACCATTGCAATTATAAAGACAAAACCATTGTGTAGTGCAAAACACTACACAATGGTTTTCTTTTACCTCACGTTTCATCAAAAGCTTTTTACATTTTAGGATCATCAAAGCCATCAAAACTGTCTTTGTACTTCTAAGATAAATGAACATTAAAATATGACCGATGTATGTCTTAAATCAAGAAATTAAACTGATAACTTAGTATACTTACAGTCACTTCTGATGACATTATTTATTTCAGTCCATCGATTCTCATTTGCATTTCGCACAAACAAAAAAATAGTGAAAGTGCACATGCACAACAACTTCAACAAGCACAATTGGCACAATCATAAAAGATAAGATATTTAATGACAGTTAATGCAACTGATTTTTCTCTGCTTCCTGTCATATATCTAATATATATATATATATATATATATATATATATATATATATATATATATATATATATATATATATATATATATATATATATATATATATATATATATATATATATATATATATATATATATATATATATATATATATATATATATATATATATATAATGGACATAAAAGGCTCTAATTTTGCAGACCAGGGGCAGGTGTGGCGTGCCTGTGCTGTGCCAACAGGTTGTGTCCAGGGCACACCACAAGCTTCAGCCCCTCCCTCTTTAGTTGTGAGCAGCTGATTGGGGTCTGTTCCACTTTCATTTCTCTTTAATTGAATTAAATTCCATATTATTTATCTCAAGAAGTATAACTCTTAGGTTTGGCTTTGAGCATGTACATTCTATACATAGATTCTGATCAATGCAACACAATGGTTGTAAAATTATAACTATTCTTTTAAAATTGACAGTATCCTTCAATTTGTAAGAACTTAGCCCTCCAAAGCTGAGAATGACCTTTGTTTGGCCCTCATGTTAACTTCAGTTGCTCATCTCTGATGTAGACACTTAGTATTTCTGTTTATTCCAAAGTCCATGGATCTACTATAAAATACATTTAAAGCTCATTACCAGGAGAGAGTGAGCTGAACAGAGACAGTGTTTGCAGTTTGTCTTTCATGGGTGTGGGGAAAAAAAGTAACACCTTGCAGGGCAAGCATTTTCATTTTAGATCTGAACCTGACTAAAATATACAAGCACATAACCTCCTGTACTGCTTAGCTTCTTCTGCCGAACAGTTCTCTGTTTGTATTCAGTGCACAAACAATTCTTTGGCCCTATCTGAATGAGCGGAAGCATATGGCACAAAGTCCACGAGGGCATGTCTGACTACCTTTTGCTTGTTAAGCAGCACACATACAGGATGCTAAGTGAAGCGCAGGGTACAAAAAGGGATTGGGGTAGCTATGTGATTATACAGGGGTGTGTTTTGGAGCAGCATTGATCAAATCAATCAGACAGTCTGCATTAATTTCTTTTTAAAAACAGGGCAAACCTTTGTAGTATTTATGGCTACAAGTGTTTCTTCCTTGTGTGTTGGCCTCTTGATTAATAGATGTATTTTAAAGTGATATTCTGGGATTGAACAAGTTGGGTCCTATCACAAGGGTTAGGAGAGAAATTACCTCTACAGCAGTGTTTATGTGGAGAAGAAACCCAGGGCACTAGGACCTAACTCCCTCTTCCTCCTTCGGCTCTGCTCCTCTGCTGATTTGGCTGGACTCACACGGGGCCATATTTTCCTTGATCAAAAACACAAATAAACGGACTCTCAGCGAAAAAGTCTGATATCGGTCTGCATTCACGCTTTATTTAGAGAATTTTCAGCGCGTTACTTTCACACAAAAACACTGCTACATAAGGGTCTAGTTCTCGTAGCGCCGTGAAACGGCCTCCGCGGAGGAGCCAGAGCTGCAGCTCTGGCTCTGCAGCCACAGCTGAGTCTCTTCCGCGTTGGCCGTTTCACGGCGCTACGAGAACTAGACCCTTATTTAGCAGTGGTTTTGCTTCTGTGACACAGAAACACCGCTGTAGGGGTAATTTCTGCTCTTAACCTTGTGATAGGACCCAATTTGTTCCATCCCGGAATATCACTTTAAAGTCTGTAACAGTACCAGTGTGTCTGCTCACATGCTTTATCTTTACTGCTTTTGCTGTTTTTGAAAGATAATCAAATCAATAACTGCAAGAGCATGTAACAGACCTGAACTTAAGGACTAAAGCATGATCATAACCAAGGTTGTTAACTTAAACACATTAATGGCAACAAAATCAAGGCGTTAAAGGTCCCATTTCCTTGTGCATTTGACAGTAGTCATGTCATGGATGTCTATAAATCAAGGATTTGATCTAAGTTCAATTTAAAAAAAAAAAAAAAAGAAAGTTTTTTTTTGCCTCTGTAGAAGATCTATGGGAGAGGATTAGGGCCTCTGAGAAAAAAAAATTCTCTAAAGAAAAAAAAGTCAGAATTCTGCCTTTTTTCTCAGAGTTCTGACTTTTTTTTTCTTTAGAGAAATATATATATATATATATATATATATATATATATATATATATATATATATATATGTATATAAAAAATGTACTCCATTTTTTTTCTCATTGGCCCCAATCCTCTTCCGGAAAGATCAGAGGTTGTTCTTTTTCCTCAACTTTTTGAAAACCCTCGGATCAGAGGGGGAAGGGATGCTAAATGATGCCAGTCACTATTTGTTTTGTTGTGAGACATGCTCCACACACTAAAGGGCAAATAATCTCAGTGAAGCAGAATGTTGGCTCATAATATAATGTTGATATATCATCGGCATAAAGCAAATTTCTATGCAGTCATTTATTTTCCAAAACCTTATTCCAGTAATAAAATGTCATAAAATACTTGGATGGACTTTTTAAATGCTAAAGGATGAATCAAAATTTGCAGACTAAAATGAGATTAATTAAATTTACTTTCAAACTATGTTACATAATGTCTCATAGAATAAACTGGTTGCCAGCCCTGTTTGTAACATTACTTCAATCCCATTAAAAAAAGAACCTCTTAAGATCAGAAGCCCAAATTTTTCTCTTTAAGCAACCAGTGTTGTGTGCTGGACTCTTGTTTAGATTGTTTAGTACCACTTGTGGACTCAAGTAAGTGTTGTATTTGGATTGTAAATTCATCCATATCTTGCAGGTCCAACATTTAAGCAGTCTAACCACGTGTTTATCGGTTATCTTTTTTGTCAGATGATTTGTTGTTAACTTTTTCTATCTGATGACAACTGTGGCTGCTTGAGTATTCCCAGCAGTAAGTCTTGTACATCTAAGATACATCTACTGTTCTGTCTGTGGCCACTTTTGTTAAAAAAGACTCCAAATACATTCCCAGATGTCAGATATGCTCTTGTTGTCAGTGGAGAGAGCATATTTATCACTTGGCTGAATTTCAAAGTGGGATGCACTTTTAGAAAAAAATTAGAGAGCTTTTTTGAAGATGTCCTCCAGCCTGACTGATATGGAGGATCAACAGGAAGATGACAGATGTTAAAAGAATATCTCCCCTATAAATCGCTCTGTTTTTGAAAGCTGGATATAAAAGAATAATTCTTTTAAACATGAGAATATTAAATTGACTTGTTTGCTTGTTCAGACAGCACAAAGCACCCTGAGTTAAAAGGATGATGGCAGAGGGGGAATCTGGGTGTCAGATCTGAATCCTTCAGGAAAGCTAACATAATTTAGACTTCTTTGAGACTCAAGTGAATTTGGGGCTTTAACTTAAAGATTCAATGAAAGTCAGTTTAACTAAGCTCTGTAATGTAATTGTTGAAGCAATAAATGATAACATGTTGAACAAAGGATGCCTCAGATAAATGTGAGGCTGTCTCCCTACAAAAAATACAGCCTCAAACCAAAGGTAGTTGAAATAAGTATAGACTCTCATGAAAAAAACTAAGTCTCAGTTCTTTTGTCTTGAAAACAAGGTAATGTGTTTTTTTGTGATTACTGGATTGGTCTGCTGAACCAGGCCACTCTCCTAGAAGCCACTGATGAGCCACCTTTAGTTAGTCAAGTGTTGGGATCCATGTGCTCGAAGAGGAACATGTCCCTGCAGAAGCCTGAACCAAAGGCTGACCATCTCACTCCCTCAGGTTTCACACGTAAGTGTGAATCCTCTGATAAGAACAATAAGACCCTGCTCTGCTTTGCAGTCTTGCTCTCTCTTTTTCTGAACCATGGAGTGAAGGGGACAAGTCCTCATCCTCTCACAGCTCTTTCTCAGGACTACGACTCAAGACTTTTTCCACAGTCCTGCTCAACGCAGACTGTCTCACCACTTAAGCGACGCAAGAGCCAGCTTAAGAAACTGAAGTTCCAGTCCAAACAACAAAAGCAACACAACAGTTAGCATCAAGCTGCTAACTCAAAGGACAAAGGAGCAACAGTGGACTTCAGAGCCAGGAGCTGAAGGGACAGACCGGCCTGGGACCCACTGGGAAACCACCAAACTAACAGCACTGGACTTGCAGAGCAGAACCAAAACGGACACCTTTTCCTCCCATGGATTTGATAATATTACTGGGCCTTACAGAGTTTAGCATAGCACGGCTAAGCACAGGACTATTCAGTTTTACAATCCCGGCATTGCTTAATTGAATATGTTATTTAGGCTTTAATCTTTAGCTAACTTCTGCATATTTTATCATTACCATTTTATTAATGCAATGGTCATATTTCTGGCAATAAAATAGTGAGGTGAAAATTTAAAACTATCATTAACACATACTATAAATATGTTCCAATGAGCTAAGCTAAAAATCCTTATGTCATTAATCAATTGTAACCATTACTTTAAATACCAGAAATTCATAGACCAGTTATTTATTGATTTTTATTTCATTCTTTAAATGGTCATGATCATCAGTAAAGGATGTCCACTAAATGGCATGACACAGTGCTACCTGATGACCCAAATATAAACGCGGAGAATTCACGGTTAATTCAGAGGACAGAAATCAACTGCTGGGCCCCAAAAACAAAAGTAGCAGAAATATATAAAACATACTTTTTGCTGACATTTTATTGCTGTGAGCTTGTTTTGGATGATAGGGAGTAGCAGCACTGACGTCTTTATCCCTCATTTCCAGTTTTCTTTTTTTTTTTCTCAGAATGGACTGATCCCACAGAGTGACTCAGCTTGAGTCTGCAGTCTGTCTCTGCAGGATGCCAAGTTGTTTGTAAGCGTGTGTAAGATGCAATGGCAATGTTGATCAGAGTCTGTTAAGTTCTGACTGTTGTCTTAATAGACGAGAGACAGTTTGGAACTGGTTTCAGACCAACATCTCAAAACTTTTACCATTTGTGATTTAAAAATACATTGATAATAAAATAAAGCCAGTGAATGGTCTCCTTTATGTGCCATTGTAAAAGAAAACAGTGAATATTTTGAGAGAAAATATGCTTTGTCAAGGTCATGTTTTCAAGGTAATTATAAGCACATCAGAGAGCGAAAAAAAAAGCAGTTGTGGCATGAGTCATTAATTTTTGGACACCCTTTCCATTGACCTGACATACACTTATCCATTGAATGTATTTCACTGTTCCATCTAGGCAACATTACAAATATGGGGGGGGGGGGGGGGGTTAAGGGAAGACACTTGAAAAACAAAAATAAAAAGAATGGGCCGGATGAAGAAAACCTTTCATGTTGTAAACTGTGTAATACTTTTGTGAATGGAGCTAAGCTGAAGGCAAAAAAAATCCTCGAGACATATCATCCATCACTGGACTGGTGTTTTTTCTGTCCTTGCCTAATTGTTTTTCTTAATATAATGGGTACTTCTGGATAGGTGAGGTCACATACTCTTTGGTACTATGAGGGATGCTTAATCAGAACAGCTGACCACAAAAATATTCCATCTTTGGGTCATCATTATTTTTCTTTTATAAGACCACCCTGTCCACCCATTAACACAGAGACACAACCAATTTGAGAATTCTGGTATCAAGTTCACAGTCAAATGCATGTAATTTAACCTTGCATGACCAATTCACCTTTAGCATCAATTTCTGGTTTATTTGTGATATGTTTTAGTCTCCACATGTCAGGTATTCTACAAAATTTGTGCAGTGAAGTAAAATGAATAAGGTTGAATTAATCACAAGGTAAGAGGCTAGCAGCCCCTTCCCTGAGTTTGTCCTCTTTATTTGACACAAAAAAGTTCAGAGCAACAGCAAAATGTCTATAATTTAATAGACATTGTGGGGTGATGATTAAATTTACATGACAAATTCACTCAGGATTAAAATTGACAAATGAGAAGAGACGTTATTGGTGAAACATGTGAGAGCCAATACTGTTATATGTATATATGTATATATGTATATTATAGATAGATAGCTAGATAGATAGATAGATAGATAGATAGATAGATAGATAGATAGATTGATTGATTGATTGATTGATTGATTGATTGAGTGATTGGAATACTCCACATTATACTCCACTTTCAATTGACATTGTGGTAACTTATGGGAATTAGCTGAAAATTGTGGCTAATTGAAAAAAATAACTGTATCATATCCTAACACGTGTATATAGATGTTTAGTATTATCATAGTCAGACATCCATGCAAAATAAAACAATATCAACATTAAATTTCAATATATTCATTTGTAAGTTGGATACCAACTTTTATTTCTTTTTTAAATGTGAAATTTATTTTAACTTTACATGCTCAAATTTGTGCTCTGGGATAAAAAATGTGGCCTCAATTTTCCAGGGTTCTAAAATCAGGAATGCACAGTGCATTTAGGAGGTATGGCCTAAATACCCCTTCTTTCAGTCCAGATCATCCCTGCATCCATTGTGGATTCATTTATTTTATGATTCATGGATGCACCCTTAACAGCCTGAGCAGTGCCACATAGAGAGACAGACAACCATTTACTGTACCATTTACATACCTAAGGACAATTTGGAGTCACCAATCAACCTGATGAGCATGTTCTTGATCAGTAGTGAGGAAGTTGTAGTGCCCCGAGAGAACCCACCATGCACAGGAAGAACATGCAAACCACCACACAGACTGAGGGATCAAACCGGTGACCTTCTCATTGTGAGGCACGTGCCACTGTGCCGTCCTTGTCAAGATTATGCTACAATATAAAAAACTTTTGTCTGTTAAAAATATAATTGTTTACTCGTATATCATTTCCCCAGCTGTATTTATAATCTCTGTTTAAGGCCAACTAAACCTTCAAATTATTAATTTCAGGTTTACTGCCATTTATTCCCATTGATTGCCATAGAGAGTTACCAACTTAGAAAATCCCACAATTTTGCAACCCTGATTCTGATTTCATGAAGTTACAAAATAGTGTTTCATGCACATCTGCTGGTTTTGATGTGCTCTTGTTCGGCCTGCTGGCCTGTGGTGGGAGACACTGTGTGCTCCCAAAATGGGAATGTTTTGCCTCCAGCTAATGCTGTGACATCACAGTGTCAAAGGTCATGACAGCTTCTGTGGCGTCACTGCTGACTAAAGTGCAACACTGCATACAAGCAAGCTTCTAAATGAAAATGTTTTTTGGAAATAAACATCAAAGGAGCTTGAAAAAACTCTCTTTGTCATTCTCTGCTCAGTTTGAAATAAGGATATATTGTGCAAATCTGAATAACTATGGCTGCATTCAAACTGTCCTAAAATGGGCCTCCATGGCTTCCATGTGAGAGAGGGTGCTACAAAACTGCACCCTCTCACCTGACAGGATGCTGATTTGTCTGACCAAGCACAAGTGTTCAGTTTGAAGCTTTGCTGTAGGGTTCGCTGGATGACAGACATGACATCTCGTAAATCCAGTTGCTTTACAGGGATACTTTTGCTGTAGCATGAACACTCAGCCATAACTTCAGCTTGAAGGCTGTTGAAGCAAACCTGAGCTGCATTATTTTCATTTTAAGTGCTTTTTCCTGATCATGCAGGCTACTTCTTCATGAAGACTGTAAGTAAGAGCTGATAGTGCTCCCGGGATCCCCCTGAAAAGATATATAAGATGCCTCAGAGATGTCAGGGTATTCATTTAGCAGGTTGTTTCGTTAATAACAATGGCCTTCTTCTTCTTTGGTAGCATATGTCAGAAGTCACATTATGCACATAATAAACAATTGTGATTCAGTCAAGATAATGATAATCTTGCACATCAGCTAAATGATCAACCAATATTTGCTACTTTCTCAACCTCACTTCATGAGTAGCCAAATTTGGTTTAATTCGCTTAAAATGACAAAATAAAGACCTTGTATGTGTTCTGGCATATTATATAAGAAATCTTTGTTCTTTTAAATATAAGAAACACGTAAGACCTAGCCTGATGTTCTTTCTTACTGAGTAAAAAAACATCCACCTCTTTAATTAAGTGCTAAGAAGGTTATAAGGAGAGACTGTCAAAGATTTTGACGCTCTAAGCCGATTTTCTCTTTCTCTTCAATCCTAATTGAGTCTCATCGAGCCACTGATTGGATCCTGATAGGCTGTCATCTGATTACTTGCAGGCTGTAATTTTTCTTTTTTATCTAATTGAATCAATCATCAATGAAAAAAAAAGATTTATTACTATAAGTCTTATTAGAAATTCCACAGAGCTTGGGCTTTCATTTATCATAATCTGGACCCCAGAGATAATTACTGTGGTACAATAACATTTTGTTTGAGGATTAAAAAATTCTTACATTTAATTTATTTTTGCCTTTTTGTTCATTTACGCCAAATTAATTTATGGGTCTAAATAATGTCTTTAACACTTATTAAAACAATTTAAGAACATTCTTCTTTGAATCTCAAAAGATGACTGACTATAATGGGTTTCAAACAGTGTGAGACTGTCTTTGGTTTCTCAATTTAATAATATTCTAAAGCATTTTGCGAAACAGCAGGGGATGGCTCTGACTCTAAACTATGCTGATGGGCCTCAGAAAAAAGTGTGGCTGAATCAACTTGAAGTCACAGTAGTTTATGATGCCCTGAAACACAAAAACAATCACTTCATTTGTCATGCTTTAATTCCTGTGGAACCTATTTCACATTCCCAAGACATAAGGTCTGTACATCTGAAACTCATTACACGCTTATTACCAGCCAATTAGACAGCAGAGAGTATGGGAGCCAGTTCAAGAGTGTGACACACCTTGTTATGCTGCACAGTAAGCTTGAGAAGTTGAGATTTTGGCAATATGGACTGATAGATACATGTTTACCAGTGCTACCTTTATTGGCCACTTTATGAGGTGTACTTATTAAGACGAATAACTAATCAGCCAATCATCTGACAACAAAATAATGTATTGACGCAAGAAAACCATTTTTAAAAAGCCTGACAAATAGACGGTTCAATATTCTCTATACTACATCTACAGAAGGTGTTTAGGAATGGGCAAAACCTTTCAAACAAATTTAAAGAAGGTGATTGGATTTATTCCATCAAACAAAATTATTACAGTGTCATGAATAACAGACACAGGACACTCTAAAGCAGACAACCAGAGTCAAAAACAAGGTCCTTTATTACAGTCCAGGTTCGATCAAATAGGTGGCAGTCAGGCAAAGAAGGGTTCGGTACACAAAAGGCACGCAAGAAAACAGGCATAGTTATCCAAAAAAGCACTGCATAAAAGGCGAGGTCCAAACAAGGAAGGTCGTTATCAGAACGATGACTATGAAATAAACACTCGAGAGTGATATGAATGTACAGCAATCCGGAAATAAGACAAGGGAAGAAACACAGGTTAAATAAAAGAGGTAATTGAGGATGAAGGCCCTGGCCAAATTGGGGCCCTAAGCAGAATATTATTTTGGGAAATTATTGTTTTTATGTCATGGACAATATTTGATGCAGGATACCTCAGGATGAATTATCATTTAGAGAACAGTGAGTGAGTGAAAAAGAGGGTCAGAGCTGGACTGAACTGACGAAGAATGCTGAGTTTTGATTAATCAAAAGGGTGACTCATCATTTCTTAAGTCTTTGGGTTTTAATTTCGTGGCGCAACGCAGGGGGCGCAAGCCTGGCGCACCCCGTGCAGTGTTAATTTCGTCCGGGGCACCACCGTGCGCTGCCAGTTTGACAATTTGGGAGACTGTTTGTGCAGAAATGGGTGTGGCGGCGCACCAGGGGGAGGTGTCGGCAGATTCATGTTGGCGCAGTGACAATTTCGTGCCAAAAACAGTGCAGAAAGTGCGCTGAAAGCTCGCCTGCTCCAACCTGGTCTATTCTCGGCGCAAGGCAAAGCGTGCCCTCCGCAGCTGTAATTTGGTTACAGGCGCACATGTGTGCACACGTCAACAAAGCCTCGGAGGCAGGTTTCCAGAGTGTCAGGCACATTTTAAACCAATAAACAATCACAGCAATCACTATTTAATGTAACCATCTGAACCAGCATATACATTTGTATCTACATCAACTGTCCCGTCACATCAGATGTCGGATTAAAGCCGTTTGTCATAACGGAAACTTAACCTGACGGCAGCTGGAAGTTTGATGCACATCTTACAAGTCAACAATAAACAGCCTTAACATCTGATACTGAGTATATATCTGGCTTCTGTCATTTCATGAAATTCAAAGAAAAGAGGGAGAAAAAAGACGAAGAAAAAGGAGAGAAAATAAATGTATGTCACTCAGGATTTCCTATATTCCTCTATTTCAGTCTTTGTTTTTAACGTGATCTAAAAAGATGGAGTACATTATTGCAAGGAGGATGAGGGGGAGACACCGGGAGAGTATACAGTATATCACTAAAGGCTCTGCTATTTGGCGATGACAAACCAGGAATGCAGGTGGATCAAAAGTATTCTGTCTCTTAATTTTGTACTCCTATAATGACAAAGGAACAGATTACATCTGTCCCGGGAGCTGGTCCACATGGTGACGTGCTTCTTGGCCTCAGATGCGCGCCCCAACGGCCAGTCCGTTCTCCCAGCTGCTGAAGTGACAGCAGCTCTGACCGTCTCCGCTGGAGATCATTCTCTAGCGGAGACGGTCAGAGCAGCAGGGATAATTCAGACCAATCAGCTGGGAGCTGTGCCTCGCCCGCAGCGCATTTAAAGGCAAGGAGAGGCGGTCATTTGATTGGTGAAGACAGCGCTCGGCTGTGTTAAACCCACTCACGGCTTTTCTCCTCCTACTCTGGCATTTGCGCCGAGGGGAAGAGACGTGGGCATGGATCCGCTCCTCTGCGCCCCTCTGTGCTCCTCTGCGCCTTGAGTGCGCCTCTCTTGGCACTGCAGGAAACTTGCAAAGTGCGCCGGTCACACCCTGTGCACACGGTGAAGGCCGGCTCAGGGCAGGTGCGCCTGCGCTTGCGCCTGGTCTATGAAATTAGAGCCCTTTGTGTTCACTTAAACAGTGCACATAAGCTATCAAGACTCTGTTTGAATCATAAAATCACACAAAGTGACAGATGATCCCTCACGGTCCCTGCAATGTGTGTCTGTCTGCATCTTTGCGCTCATCAGCACAGGGAAGAGTGTGCGCCAAAAGAAGCCAAGTGATTTAGGAGGGATTTAGGTCAGACGTTAACGTACCTCGGCTGCAAAATGCAAAATTACATAACTGACAGTCAACAACAGTAACAGTTGCACTTTGAATGGAAAATGTCAGGCTGTAGTCCACAGAGTGGATCGTAGCTGCGTAAAATGCGTCCTCTTGCACAAAATGGGCCCCCCATGGGTAGTGGGGCCCTACACATAGCATGTGTTTCGCGTATAGCACAGGTGTCAATCTGATCCAGTAAAGGGCCACTGTGGCTGCAGGTTTTCTTTCCAACCCAGCAAGAACACACCTGATCCAACAAATCAACCAAGCAAAGACAATCCAGTTGATTGAGTAATTAGCATCAGGTGTGTTCTTGCTTGGTTGGAATGAAAACCTGCAGCCACAGTGGCCCTTTACTGGATCAGTTTGACACCCCTGGCGTATAGGGAGGGGCGGCACTGAGTTGAAGAGACAAAGCTGGGGAAGCACAATTAGGGAGCAGGTGTCAACGCTGAACAGGAAGTAAAACCTGAGGGGACAAGGAGAGATGGGTGACAGGATTTCAAAATAAAACAGGAAACAAAAAGACAAGACAAAAAACAAGAATGAAACGGGCAGAATCATGACATACAGACTAAACGGATAATGTAATGGGTAAGCATTAATGCCTTGGTGTAAATAACGAAACGTGAGACACAAATATGCCAGTAGTGGAGGGAAAATATCTGTCAAGTGTAGTATTTGTTGCACATTTAGTAAAGAATTGAGATCCAGATCTGACAAAACTGCCCCTGGACCTTTAGGCTTCTATGCTAATCTCTGTATGAGCAGTCACTCTGCTGTTTCTATGCCTACATCTTCTGCCTCTTCCTGCTATAAAGAATGCTGATTGGTCCATGTTGCTACAAGCTGAAACAGTCATTGTAAAGGGAAGCTTGGTAAGATGGATTTGCCTGATTGCAGACAATAAATCAGGCAGATCCAGCTACATTGCAAAGTGAAAGGTAAGAATGATCTGCTGAAGCACAAAATGAGCATCACAAATTCCAAGATGCCTTGTTAATGTCAAGTGTCAGTTGAGAATACCCAGAGTAGTTTGACTTGATAGAAAGGAAACAATAACTCAATTAACCATTTATTACAACCAAGGTATGCAGAGTATCATCAATGCAGAGCACAAATTTGAAGCAGATAACCCACAGCCGAAGACGACCATACAGGGTGCCTTTCCTTTCAGCTAAGAACAGGAATGCTTTTACAGGCTCACCAAAACATTCACCGTAGAAGACTGGAAAAATGTTGCTATGTCTTTGGCATAACCAATCTAATGTATGGATCCACGTTTTATGATTTGAGTATACATGCACAATCCATCCATCCATCCATCTGTACTGCTTGTCCCTTTTGGGTTATCCCAGCTGACATTGGCTGAGAGGCAGCACACCCTGAACCAGTCGCCACAAAGAGAGACAGACTACCACTCTCAGACTCATACCTAAGAGCAATTTGGATTTACCAGTCAACCTAATGAGTTTGGTCTGTGGGAGGAAGCCAAAGTGCACACACGCACACGCTCTTCCTGTGCTTTTGTGGGCCCTGACCAACCCGAGGATCAAACCAGCAACCTTCTTGCTGTTAGGCACATGCACTACCTGCTGCTCTACCATGCCACCCTACATGCACCATGTATTCTCAAATTATCTCCAAATGGTTATGATATAATTCATGATCATATCAGACCTGCATGATGCTATCATGTCAAAATGAAACAAAATCTCGCTGAGGAATGCTCCAGCACCTTGTCATGAATCTATGCCATGAAGCGAAGGCAGTTCTGAGGGCATTAAGGAACCTAACCTAACATTAGCAACGTTTCCCTAATAAAGTGGCTGGTGAGAGTTTGTGTCCTCACACTGGAAAAATAAAATCTAAATGAACAGAACAGCGTGAGCCAGTCTGATATTATTTGGTGTAGCTTAATATTTCTTTGGGGAAACTGTGCCAGTACCTAACCATTATTAAGTCTGATATCAGCCAGACTTTATTACTCTGATATGAATATGAAACATTGTCTTCATGTCACTGTTTATTGCAAACTTCTGACAATGAAAACAAAGGCAGAGCATGCAATGAGACTTTCAAATTATAACTTATGGCCACCTGTATACCAAAGCCAGGAGTAAAAGACACAAGTTCTGAGTATTGGACATTGTGAACTTTATAGACCATGAGCGAGAGGCAGCAAGTGGATGCAGGACAGTGGTAGGGTCTGTCATTTTCAGTCAGAGGGTCTTTTGTAGGATGTCTGGCCTCCAGCCACATAATAATGTGTCCTTGAGTTTACCTCACAGGTCATTCATGTTGAGGACTGATTAGGTGTGAAGGACATTTATATACCATTCATAATGAGGGTTTGATTTAAAGGGGAGTAAAGCAAGCATAGCCTTATTTTACCTTAGAGTATATTTTATTAGAAAGTAAACTTTTTTTTTCTTTTGGTTTCACTTTAAAATGACTGATAAAATCTGATAAATCCAAGGAAGAGGCTTATGGGAATCAAAACTAATGCACAGGATAATGTTTGTAAAATAATGTAGAAGGATATTACCACCCTGACAAATTTTGCCAGTACACTGATGATGAATGAGATCAGCAAAAGGCTGAAAAGTAGGTCTGATGATACCAAAGTTTGAATCATCCATCAATTTCCAGGCATGCATGCTCGCTAGATTTAGAAGATTAAATTAAAGCCTTATTCACAGTCCAAAGTAAAAAGGATTTAATGGTTAAATGAAAAAAAAAATGCTTGGGCCAGGTTAAAAAAATGGATGATGCTTAAATAGAAAACAACTGCCTTCAACAAATGTGAGACAATGGTGTCATAAAAACTAACAAACAAAAGTAATGAGTTAGACCTTAATTTTTTTCCTTTTTCACAAAATGACCAAAAATGTTAAACTCGGATAGATGGAAATGTGACCCTAAGACTGAGCGACCAACATCTGCCAGATCATTTTTAACAGAAACCCCCACAATGATTATTTCCCTTTGATTTCATATGGCTTACCCTAAAGAGACTCTTAATGTAGAAAATGTGAAAATTTCATTTTCTTAATATTTCAATGGATGTATACTACTTATGACTAAACAGTATCCTCCAAAGCTTTTCCATAACAATACTTGACATTTCCCATTTATGAACCATTGCACTCAACCACAATACTGTAAAAACAATCAACATAAGGATACCATTACAAAAAAAGAAATGTAAGAAATTTGGACAGTGGGGGGGCTTAAGAAAAATGCTAGTGTACTTAAATACTAAAATACATTTTTTCTGTTCTTCATATTGAACATCTTGAATCACTCAGCAGTGCAGGAAAGGCATGAGTTTATAATGCAGAGCAAAAAACAACAATGGAGATCCCAGATTGTTGAACAACTTAAGCAACAATGGGAAAGAATTCCAATTTCAAAACTTCAACAATGTTCTCAACAGTGTTCTCGGTTGCCAAACTCTAATGGTGTGTTAATAAAAGAAAAGCTAACATAAAACAGTGGAAAACATGCTCCATCCCAGCCTTTTTGAAACATGTTTCAAGCATCAAATTCAAATGAGCTAATATCCAAATCTGTTTCCCAGTCTTACTCTTACAGGCAGGGATTTGTCCTGATATTCTAATTTTTTGATGATACATTTAGATATAACTAGATGGGGAAATTTCAGCCGGCCACAGGATGGAGGACTGTTCAGTTTCATGTAGTGGAATGTTATTCCTAAACTGTTTGCACATACAGTCTTTCACCAAGTAGAGAGCATCACCATTCCTTTTTCACTTAAACCAACACTATGTAGCTTTTCAAACATAATATAATCCTTCGATATTCATTGTGATGGTCCACCACTTTACAATGAGTTCAATGAAACCTCTGTCGTGGTCTGAAGTGGTCTGTATCCCTTTAACTGGTGCTATGTAACTTCGAGGTGGATGGTAGGAACCCTGCCACACTAAAAAACTACACGTTTGGACTGCTTTACGGCATACGTCACTTCCCCCAATTCCCGATTCGTTTACAACACGGAAGTCTCGGTGAAAGCCAATCGCGGAGCTTTAACCATGGCGGAGGCAACAACGTAAGGAAGAGAAAAGTTTTGTCGGAGGATACAAAACAAAGAAAGCGAGAGAAAAACAAGCTGAATGCTCGGACCAGAATAAACATCGGTTCGGCGTTCACTCGCTGGCGTGAAATAAAAGACAAGGAGGGATGTCTGACTACTGTCAGGTATGTTGGGCGACTAATTTATGACGAAGTTCCTCAAAAAACTTGACAGGAAAAAAAGTACAGCACAACAAATCCAGAACGTACCAGTATGTAGTTTTGTTCAAGTGTGTGATATCAGCAGCTCGTCGTTGTCTTTACTTTTATTTACTTTATCGCTTCAACAGGACGGGGGCGGGGGCGACTTCACGGTAATAAAACCAAGTTGAACTTGGCGATTTTTAACATCGTCATTTAGTCAAAAATAAATACATTACCTCATCGCTATCCATCCTGCAAACAGCCACTGAAGACAGAAGAATTCTTTTAGCGAAGTCCTAGCTTCTGTGATTTGCCTACAAAACAAATGCACGCGACCGGCAGATCTGTATCCTTACGACAGTATGCGCGCTAGAGCTCATGGGTAGTTGAGTTCCCTATCCAGTCAAGCGGAGATCTTCCGTAGTGCTGCTTTAATCACAATCAAAGCAACCTGCTTACCTATGGAGCGTCCCAGGTATTCCTTGAGCATTTAAGGTCTTTCTCAGACTTCTCCTGACATAGCTCTTTATAGAGAATGCTGAATACATCAAATTCAGAATGTGTAAGCTACAATAATAACAATAATAATAATATAAACATATGTCCATGGTTTAAAAAGTAAAATATTGTCTTTGTGCTGTATTTAACATAATAAAAGTTTAAAAAGATTTGTATGCTGATGTCTCCTATATTAATTCACATTTTACAAAACATCCTTTTTTTTGGAAAAGAATTTTTATTCAATATAATTCCTGTAATACAATTTTCATTTTCATTTTGTACTTTTGATGTCCTCTTCTGATGAGTTGCATGTATTTCTTAGACTTTTTGTTTTAATTAATATCAGTGATACTCTGATAAAAAATGATTTTTATTATATTGCTATTATAATAAAAATAATGGATAAATCTCAAAGATTACAAACATTAAAGCTGAAAGAAAATAAAACTTATTTAGACCCGATTAATGGCAGGTCTTGCTGAAATCAAATCAATATAACTGATCTGAAGTCCACTACTATTTTTAAAAATGTTATTTCGGTCAAGGATTACTCCCCTTTCCTATTTAATACTGATTGGTTTTTCATTTGTGTCACTGGAAAAGCTGATTACTCACTTTTACAACAAGGTACAACTTGTAAGCATGGTGCATTTGTGAGCGGCACAGCTGAATGTTTGTTTGGAAACAAAATCTACTGCAACTGGAGACTGGTGTTCCAGTATGCAGAGTTGCAGTATTATTTGGTGTCTTCCTTGGTGCCATTTCTAAACGTAAGACTACTAGGACTACATTTCAAGTGAGTCCATTGGAAAAAACACCTTCAGACTGCAAGGCGGTTGTTCCAGCTCCTCAATAGTCTTTCTTCCATGGGAGGAGGGGATTTTGGCACATTGTTAAGGGAGGGTTGCCACCCACACAATTGGCTATGTTGCTCATTCCATCTTTACAAAGCTGTGTCTCATTGTGAAGGTGACTATTCATACTTTTACACAAGTTTAAATACAAACCAATTGGTACTATTTCTAAGGGCAGAAAATATTGACTGAAATAAAGTACCAAATTTCCAAACTCTTTTGAGAGGTATAAATCCAATAGCTAAAATTATCAAGCTAAAACTGTTTAAATCATTGATGCTGCTGACTAATAGAGTAGCTAAAAAAATGCACATTATTTGTTGTGGAACTGTTTAACCTGTTTGTATTTTATAAATAAGTGACTGTTGATTTATGAATTCTTGAGTTCAACCTCAATGAAAAGCACAATGAGTTTTCCTGCAATAAAATGTGCCCCATGGACTAAAATTGCTTTTGCTATCTTGCTCTTGTTTACTTTTAACCATCAGAAGAAATTGAGATTTTAAGGGTGATGATGCTCTATCCCTAATTCAGAACTGTAAGATGTGGTAAGACATGGTATTACAGGTTGACTATCACATTTGCCCAGGTGAGGTAATTGTTCACTCTGTGAGCCTGTGCTGAAGGAACTATGACAGCTAAAAGAGGCCCAATTACTGTCTTAAGAAGACCAGATAAAGCACAGAATACAATCAAGTACACATCAAACTAATTCCAACTTTGAGTCCACTTCAACTAACAGCCAAAAAAAGTCAGAACAAACTTGTTTCAGACTGAAGGCACTTTGCAAACATGCAGCTTCCTGTTTCCTTTACTGTATGTTCCTGTGGACTGTGTAGTAATGAGGCCCAGGGAGGCTTAAATCTGCATCAATCATTCTCCCTGTGGACCACAGTCCCTTTTTCTTGGCCACTAATCCTTCCTTTGCAGATTCCCAAGGTAAGGTAAACAGGGGGGGACAGTGCAGCGGTTGCAGTTCAACAGTTTATTTTTAGAGAACATTTCTGATATGTGTTGATATAATTCGTCTCACGCAAGGACAGCTGACTTCAGGATCACAGGCCCTCTTTAATGTTAAAAGAGATGGCATTGCAGTTTCAGTGGACAGTTTTTCATGGCACAATTAAGGGATTAGACATAAAAAGAACTTGAAAAATTGACAATTAATGACTTTGAAGCTTGGGTCTGAATATTCGTTTTGCTTGGAGGCAGTTATTCTTGTACTTTTGATAAGCAAGAACATTTCTCAGATCTGCCGATGGGGGTTATAACAGGTGCTGCCTTAATAAAGCTTCAAATAAAATCACTTTGACCTGTATCAAGCATTGCGTCAGGAGGCTCAGTGAACTAATGATAACCCTGATGCAAAACTCTGCAAAGTGGCTATCATAGAGATATTTGGAGAGTGAAATGACAGAAAAAGAAGGAACTCTAGACATCATGGATTAAAGATATGAAATCTACATATATGTTGAAAGAAGATATCAAGAGGTGGTCACATGTTGAAATATTAATTATGCCATGGGGTAAATTTTTGGCTCAGTGGATCCCAAGATAATAATCCAATGATAGCAATAAAAGTTTGAAATATTTATCTTGTAATGTTTTTCTTATGACAGGACCATGATCATGGGAAGACTGAATAATTTCTCTTTTACCTATTATCCTTCTGAGACTCTAGATTTGAGTTTTACTGTATGTATTTTACAATCTCTCATCTGTACTCCTCGAAATAAGTTTGGAAATGTTATTTTGGTCAATGATTTCTCCCCCTTGATAATACCAATTGTGTCTTTATACAGTTGGAAAGCCTGACTGTTCACCTTCACCAATAGAAAGCACCCAGACAATGCAAAACTCCTTCAAGGTTAGTCATATATTGCTGTTACATCTTTAAGTACTAGTTCCATGATAAGGTTACCATCATAATATGATCCCCTGACCCTAAAATCCACGCAGAGCACTCAGAATCATGTTGATATCATTTTTAGACATTTATTGAATAAAACAATCATATGATAATGGTGGTTTGGATCACCACTAAAATCTAATCACTTGTAAGTTGGGCCATTACCAATATCTCCTGAAAATTTCAACAGAATCCGTCCAGTAGTTTTACAAATTCTTGTAAGCAAAAATACTAACAAACAGACAACAGACAAACAAAACATATGCTGGCAAAAAAATAACCTCCTTGTCAGAGGTAATGAAGTACCAATTATAAAGATCTTGCTTTCTTGGAATTAGTATCACAGCAAGATGTGTGTGTAGTGCTACCAAAATTGAGCTGATGTATTGCAATTGTGGTTTGCACACATCTAAAACCCTGCAGAGGTTGTGTGTTTAACTTTGCGCTCCAAGTCAAATCCTACACTTGGCTGACAAGCTTAAAGGAGACATATCATGCTGATGCATGATTTAATACTTACATATAATATAATAAATTTGAAAACAAGACCTTACACCCCCTTAATTTTCAAAAAATTAGATATTGTATTTTTTCTGATATCCTACAACGAGATTTGATGCCTCTGAAAATAGGTCATTGCGAGATGTCCGCGAGATTTAAATCGTCATGACGACACGAGGTACCTTTCTTTTTATTGGAGTAATCTGATAAAACACTTCCTCCTCTGTGATGTCCGTTAGCCACAAAACCATCACCGAGGAACACATCCACCAGCAACAGTATATAGATCCCTAGCTCACACTCGCTCATTACCAGCTCTGACCTGTAGGGGGACTCAATACGCGGTCGCTGCTTTGAGCCTGCTGGAAAATACAATAGAAGAAGAAGGACAGGCTGGCTCAACCCCCGATAGAACTGACCAATCAGAGGGGCTGTGACGTTGCAAGGTAACTTTAGGTCATCCTGAGATCCGAGTGTTTCAACGAGAGCTTGATAATGGCCTAAAATGAGAATTTTGCAAACGCAATTGTGGGGCAATGAAGGAACTAAATGACTTGTACTGAGGGCAGAAATGCTTTACAGGCATCCTAGTCTGGCATAGTGAAAAGGAGAAACAAGCATGATATGTCCCCTTTAAGTGCATTTGTTCACACAAGCAGCCAAACTTTTTCGGTTTTCATATGTATGGCATCATTCCAACAACAACAACAACTTGTTGTTTATTGAGGCTTTGCCCCAATTTTGAACAATGCAGTCAAACTATGATAACTTATGAATGGAAAATGTGTTATTATGGATATGCTTAACTAATTCAAGCCTTGCCTTTGATGAAATAGAGCTGGGACAGAGCCACATTACATAACCTCTACCCTCTCCATTCAAACTCTTACACAGAATGGAGACTGTGTGCAGGTTCCTGCACAAACTGTGCCTCTGCTAAGCAGGAAATTCAGGCACACATGTTTCGATCCCTCCCTTGACAATCACTTTGATGGTGATTCGCTTGTCTCTTTGCATTCACAGCAACTGTCCTGAATTTTGCACAAGTCAATTTTCCCAGCTTGTATACACAAGATGCTTTAAAATTGTCTCATTTCCTGCCTCCAACTGTCAGGGACAGAATCGGAGATGTCATGGTTAAAATAATTATACCTCAAGAAGTGGCATGATGACTTTATCATTGTCATACAGACTTACGTATATACAATTAAATGTTCATTGATGTTGCTCTGCTCTTTTGTATTTCATTGTTTTTTGTCACCAGGTTACTTTCAAAACAAACTGATGAGAAATACAGAATTTTTTTACTTAATTTGCCTGAAGTCTTAAAGTTGCTGGGTGTAAAGCATTTATGTAGTATGAAAGTGATGATATTGGACAGCACCCAGTTTTAATACCATTAATCTTGTCCCACATTTTCTTGTCTTATACTGCACAACCATCACATGATTAAAAAAATCACATTATACAAGAATCAGTTCCAACTAAGCCCATGCAGCTGAAGACCTTTTCATGCTTCACTGCAGGTGACCTAGTTGTCAAGTACATTAAGCTACATTTGTTTATTGAAGATGCTATCCAAAATGAAGCTCAGAAACACCCTTTTTAACTGGAGTCAGAGGAATGTGTCTGTGGTCAGCGTGTTTCTGTATTTTAAACACAAGTGTTTGAATTATTCCGAAAGTGTTTCTCTCACCAGGTCAAACAAACTTGGTGTTGCAACAGCACTGGAAGTAGAATAATCAGTGTTGTTCACACACTTCACTGAAAGTGGTACACTGGTACACTTTACCAGCTTCACTGGCAAACTGGTTTGTTGTTATTGGTTGTCTATACTCACCATCAAATTCTGTTTTGTTTCCTTTTTTTGACCTACATTCAAAATTGCACACACTTTGAAAACGAAAACGTTTCCGAAACTTTTACTCTGGACACCAGTTTCAAAAGTTTGCAGATCTAGGCACCCCAGGCACAGTCCTCATGTTAACAGAAGGTGCAAACGCAACAAAAACTCTCAGTTTTTCATCTGTTTACATTGTTGTGTAATCTGGCCCTCAGTGTAAAGGTGAGGTAGAGCTAGTGGTCCTCTAATCAATAGTTCAGTAGCTTGTTCCCATTTAGTCCACATAGTGATCCTATTGGTCCTGGGGTCAAGACACTTTACCTTGAATTGTGTAGCCTAATAGCATATGCACATGTTTGATGGGTAGTTGGCACTTTGCATCGAGGCCCCTGTGCTACTGTTGTGTGTGTGTGTGAAATAGGGACTGCAGTGTAAGTGGTCTGAGCAATGTGGAAAGCTGAAAGGCTATATGTCATTTTTAAGACCTTTGACATAAACTATAACTGAAAATGTATGAAACAGTGCTGTGCAGTAATGTAATAGCAGGTTTACTACTCACTTCCATGTGCTTTGAAATATGCAATAATGTAATGTAAATATCTGGTAATGTTAGCTTGGGGAAAAAATTGTAACAGTGAAAATAAAAAACCCTGCTGTAAGGAACATGTTATATGTTGCAGACCAATCCTTCCCTGTCAATTCCTTCAAAACTGTAGGAGTCCTGAATGGCCAAATGCCAATGTTTGGTTTTAATGTAATGTTAAAGCCAGTTTTACAATCGAACATTTGACCATGCAACCCTCTGCTTTCTTCAAACAAAATTTAATGCTGTTAGCATTGTGCTAACCCCTCTAGATTTGTACTAACCTTGTATGACATTTAGCTTTACAGTGTAAATCATCCTTTATATTTATAAATAGATTTTAAATAGATTTCATCCAGAGCATGATTATGTGCTGCTAATAAGTTCAACAGATATACAGCTCCAGATACATTACTAAATGCATAACAATAGGATTTATAAAATGTTTTTATCAAAAGAAGTAAAAAAGCAAGCACTTTTGTTAGGAAGCATATGTATAAAACAGTATACAGAAATTTAAATATTTAGAAATGTTGATTTTGAAATTAAAATAGATGTCCTCAGTATTTTAAATCAACATGACAAAACCACTGAAAAGGGGATATCTCGATGTCACACTCTGAGATCCCCCTTGAACTGACAGGAAAGCTGCTGTGCTGCTTCACAGCACAAAGACGGCCTGCCTCAGTGGGTACCAACAACAGATGGCGATCACACTGAATGCATGTTGGCTTGTAGGAAAACTTAAGCTTTCAAGTGGTCTTCAAAACAAACATAAAAGTAAGGGGGATGGGGGGGAAATGATGACAGTATAAAACTGGCAGGAAACAGCATGGCTTTTTAGAAGACTGTGCCTGATTATAAAAAAGAAGAAAAGCTGCAATTTTCAGTGGTCCAAATAGATGAAAATGAGAAATGAGAACCATATTCTTCAGTGGCACTTCATTATTAAACAAAACGTGTTTTCTTTGTGAATAAAAATGTTATTAAATTGATACACATGAAATTGTATACTGTCTTGCCTATTAATCAATTTTTAAAATGCATAGTTTGAGAAAATGTTGCCAGAGTTGACAAAGATGACAATCCTGTTTTACTTTATTTTCAATCATTTACAGTAAATTTTGGTTATTTTCTTGATATCTCACCTCATATAAAGTAAGATCTCAGGATGACATCACCGTTTCTCATGATAATGAGATAATTTTACAAGCTCCTAGAAAAAAAAAAACAGATAACATTTTACCTCATGCAGAACATGCAGTGATGTCCCAAGGTAGCAAGATAAACAAATTAAAAGTCCCATGTCATGCAGAAATCCATTTTCTTTGCCTTTAATGTTTTTAGTAGGTTGGGGAGTAGAGGAATATTACACCTTTAACTAAACCCCCAGCTCATGGAGAAATGTGCGATGCCTTTTTAAAGAAAATGTCCTCTCAAATGCTCTTTTTTTACTTCCTGGAGTTTGTGATGTAAAAGCTATACAGCCTCCACTTACATGTGTGTTTTCTGCTAATCTCTAGCTGATGCCATGGTTGTTTTGAAAGTCAGCTCAATGGCCAGTAACTTGCTCTCCCCACTTCCATTAGACAACATTTAGGCAGCCAATCACCACAGAGCTCATTAGCATAGTCTCCCGTGGCCTTCCCATCCCCTCAGATTAAAGCATTTCCAAAGGAGAAGGAAATGCTCCGTCTGATCCTCTACATATTCAACTTAAATCAGACCCTTGCTTAATAGATGCCCAAGAAATGATGTAAACCTTTAATTTGTACAATCCCATAATAAAATGATTGTAATTATCACCGGAAAATGAAATGCATGAAAATATGTGGATGTATTTCCTTTAAGGGCTCCCATACAGGCCATCATACAAACTGGTACATAGTGTCAGTTTATGAAGGATATTCTTCCATCTTCTCTGAAAACAAGTGTTTGTCAGGACTGTGCTGAAATGATTGAGTAGCGTCATTTATCACAGAAAATGTGCTGTGTACAGCTGTTTGGCCTGTGGGCACATAAACTAACAGCCTCTTTGCTCTAACTTTATTCCATTTTAAACCCAATTATTCAGTTGAAAAATCTCATTTTGGGGTAAGGACAGAATATTTCCCTGGTGCAGCCACTCTAATCTTCTGATTGGCTTCTTCCTGCTGTGATTCCTGCAGAGGGATCATTTTACAGTGAACCACATAAAGTTGCCTGAATTGGAGTCTAAATACAGTATTTCACACTTACATAATATCTAAGCTTATGTCTTGGATTTAACAGAAGGGGCAGAAAAGTCAAAAATGCCTGTGACATTTTACTCACCACTTGATACTTACATGTTCATTCATGAACAGAATCTGTTCATCTTTTTTCTTCTTTACCTTTGCTTGTGATATTGCAGCCTTTTCACCGGGATACGTGTTGCAATTTATATCATAGCACTGTAGTTAAAGAAAACACATGTCTAAATACAAGTTTCTATGACATACATCATATTGACTATTTAACAATAATTTGTTGCTTTGTTCAGAGCAATCTTAATGTGTCCTTATTTTTGAATTTTTAAGCAGGCTAATTGGACAGGATAATACTAACTCAATTTGCTGCATGGTGGTTTGACTTCACACAACAGATAGACCGTTTAATATATTTCACTTGTCCATCAGGGCCACAGCCCATAGAAAGTGTTTAGGGAAATGACAGAATCATTCAAAAGCATTTGCAGCAGGTGACTGGACAATCATTGTCATATTTTTGAATTACCCTCAGGATCTATAAAGTGTCTATCTTTCTATATATATTTATTCTGCTTCAATTATGCAGTAAACTTGGGCTGTACTCCCTCTGTGTTAAAAACAAAGCCTAAACCACTCCATAGAACAAACCATCACCACAACACGTCAGATGTGGAGTGAAACATCCACATGTAAGTGTTTTCAGCATCGCTATTTGTTTTTCTTTCAATAAAAAAATGTGGTCCTGATCTCATAAAACATTTACTAAAACTAAACATCTATGCTAATCTCTGTAAGCAAATCAAAGAGGTTTGAAATGCAAGCATTTGCCCAGATAAGACTTTTATTGTGAGCAGTTTTCAAAGGTCCCCTTTCATCACTGACAGAACTTTACGTGCTTTTTTTAAATGTATTTTTTGGGCATTTTGTGCCTTTATTAATAGGAGAGAGACAGTGGACAGGCTTGTGAAAGGGGGAGAGAGAGTAGGGAAAGACACTCTGCAAAGTGGTCATAGGCTGGATCCGAACCCGAGCTGACAGAATCATGTATATGGGACGTGCATGGTCCGCCAAACCAGCATCCCAGAACTTTACATGCTTGATGCAAGTGGTGGACCATGCCAGCAACTTTGGATCTTTTTGGATTAAACATGCAATATATAATTTTAAACTCCATCTCCATACCAGTTTACACAGAGACATACAGTCTGCAGCCTTGGATCAGACCAAATCAGATCAGTCTCTGTCAATGAGTAAGTCTGTGCCTGAGCTTCATAAAGACAACAGCTCTTTGTTAAGCAGACACGCTAATATATGTTGCTTTAAACCTGCACAGGAGGGGTCATACTGAACATTGGGTAGACACAATGCTGTTTGGTGTGTGTGTTTGACTGTACTTGTGTTTCAGCACCACTCTGCTCTTTGTGTCTGAAACATCTCTCTGTTGTGCTGAGGTTATCCTTCGGCCCATGCGGCTGAATAAGTTTCAGGTAGTCCCCCAGTTATGAATACAAGCCAAATACTGTATAAAAGCCATCCCTTCGCTTGTTGCCAAAGTTTTAAAAAAGTTGATCTTTTCAGGCGATGTCGTGGGTGGCTGTGTGGTAATGGCCTATCAGCGGCATGTGCGTGTGTGACAGTACCCGTGACAGACAGTTTTTCTTCCGGACTGCAGAGTAACAATCTATGTTTGTGTGGGAAACATTAGTCAGTGAGTACATTAGTTCCACCTAGAATGACCGCAGAGAACTCACAAATGATGCTGCTGCAGGGCCAGCAGCTGTAGTGTTTTGTGTTTGATAAGAGAGTGAAAAGGATACATTTGGAATAACGTGAGCTTATCCTATTATATAATATGTGATATGATCGCGGTGAAACTCGAGCAGACATGACATCACCCAGCCACTGCGACGGGTGTCGGTGACCGAAGCAAGATATTTATGGACACGCGATGCGACTTCAGTGGGCAACACGATTTTGATCACGGAGTCGCATTTGGTGTGAACGTTGCGTAAGTATGATTATTGCATTTTTTTAAATCAAACTGTTATCGCCCATATCAGTATATTATGACAGTGTTAGTGACCATGCATGAACCATATGTGAAAGCTCTTGATCGTGACCTGCTCTGATTTCCCCTTTTTGAGTTCATCCCCTGTCTCTGTGTCAAAAAAGGCCCAGAATGCCCCAAAATAACCCAAATGCTGTGTTCACACCAAATGCTATTAAATATTAGTGTAGTGATTTTGTAAAAAAAAAATTTGTGCATGCTTGTTCAATGGTTCATGATAACTGAGGCAAATTGTAACCCTTCAGACTTGGAGGCGACAAGGCTTCTCGAGCCACAACAAAGTGCTTTTCTGCCCTCTTGGTCCATGATAAACCACAGTGGATATTTCTACAATCGTTATTTTATTCCTGTTCTCAAAAACAAGAAGCTAAATGTCCCAGAAAAGCCAGAAATAGAAACACATTAATCTGATGATTCAAAACATCCTTTGGAGCCACACATGGAGTTTCCCCACGATGTCTGGGTAATGGTCCTTTTGTTGCCAAATCTGCAGACATCCCTTTTCTTTTTTTTTTTTTCCAGTACAGCCAGAGACCAACTTCTCTGAGCCTGGTCTGTACTCCCTCTTGTAAGTGCTTTAGAAGTTCTTCCTTAGGTTTTTGATGCATTTTCTCTGGTAAAAAAAAACACAATGAATAACTGCCCGTAATCCAGAAAAACACACCATTAGCTAGCTGGCTGTTGTGCTAGCTGCTGTTGTGCCATTATTTGTTTGCTTCATCTCATTCACTGTCAGTGTATTTTTATTGATCAAGCTTAAGAAAACTAATTGCATTGCTCTTTTTTCCTGCTGTATAAATCTACTTTAATTACACAGATGATATCCACCTCAAGAATGCAGCATGAGCATCCCCTTTGAACAAAAGTAACCGCAGTGGGATTGACTGCCTTTTCTACAGGACATATCTAATGGAAGGCTGTTTTAACTAAAAATGGTCCCTCAGTTAAAAACAACAACTGGAGGATCTCAGTGGTGCATTTGGTAAATAAACAGTATATGCATGCAACTAACACTGAAATTTGATTAATTTGGGGTTAAGTCTTTTGCCCAATTACACATCATCCTGTGACTGCTAAAAGCTGGCATTGAACCTGGGCAAATTTGGTTGAATGGAGGAAGTATTTTCAGGTTGCCCTCTTTTCACTGATAATAAAAAATGGAAAACATCTTTATTTATAAAGAAACACATGAAAATTAAACCAGTGTGATTTTGGTCAGATGAAAGCTGATTGCACAGCCAATGGGATTATGTCAAGCCTAAATATTCCTTCCTTATATGGTCATCACTCACAAACCAGGGTCATTAGATGTATGGGAATAGCGTACTTCTAAAAAAAAAAGCGGTTTGAAATGTTACTTTGGTCAATTATTTCTCCTGTTTAACAATACCAATTGTTGATGTGTTTTATATCAATGGAAAGCTAGATTAGTCACCTTTAACTCATTAATGCAACTCATAAGGATTGTGCATCCATGAAAGGCGCAACACAAATGAACGTGTGGGCAGTGACTGAAAAAATAAGAAGTTAAAATCCCCTGCAATTAGAAGCTGATGTTCTGATATGGAGAGTGGCAGCTTTTTGGGTGTCAGCCCTGGAACCATTTCCAAGCTTAGGATCAAGTGCTGTGAGACTGGTGAAGTCAAAGACAGACCCCGAAGTAGGTGTCAACAACACCAACCCAATCAAGCTTTCAGGAATAGGGGCTATTGCCCCTTTTTGATTCTCATTTCATGAAAGCACAGTCCCAGGTGACCAATCAGGCTTTCCAGCTATGTATGGAATTTGGGACTTCTTGGTTATATGAAAGGAGAGAGACAATAAACCAATCTTTCTTTTCGAGGACCATCCTATGACTATTTAGTTTTAGAGATTTGATGATATATTATCTGTATTGAAGACAATGTGCAAATTAAAGCCATGGCATATTTTGGCATTTCGGTGGCGATGAATAGTATACTTTTCATTATTGTGGCACAGCCATAAGTCTCAGTACTGACGGAGCTCCTCTTACAAGCAGTTTGATTTTGCTCTGAAAAAGGCCAGTGTTGCAGTCTCTTTGTTTTACCCTCCAAGTTTTCAAAAAGTGACACTTAATTTTGTTTTTTCGTCACCAAACAACAAAGATAAAGAAGTTCTTACATCTGGGAACTTAATTAGAAGTCTGTAAAGTTTTGATTCCACTAATAGCCCTCCCCTCTCTCCCTCATTGTGCTGAGCAGGTGCAGCCATTGGAACAGGTAGTCAACATTTAAATAAGTTGCTCAAAGCTGATTTCACTTTTTTATTTTTTATGCTTTGTGTGTTTTGTTTTTAGATCGAACAAAGCTTTACTATTGCGACTTTAAGACAGGTTCACTCCACAAGATGATTGCCCCAAGTTTAGGATTATTTTCCCCTTAACTGATGCTCTACTAAAAGCTATGTCACAAGTGTATACTTGATCATTTTATTACACATCCTTGAGTGGAAAGGGTCAACTCTCTTTTTCCCCTCATGGCCGAAGAGAAAAAGGTTGAATATGGAGGAGTTTATGTTACAATGTTGTCTTATAGAAGTTTGGGTTTGTTGTTCTCTGCTCTTTTTTCATGCAGGCAAGAAAGCAATTACACCATCTTGTTTGTTTTTAAAACAACGGGCTTAGAGGGAGCTTAACTTTAGATGTCCTGATTGATTCTGATTGTAATTATCACATGCAGCTTTGAGGTATTTATATTGAATGTTAAAATGGCTTGTATTGTTCTTTAAAATGATGTGGACAGCTGATTTTGTTTTAATTGTTTCACTGTGGATTGAGGATAACAATTTAATGACTATTACTTTTCAAAAAACATACAGCAAATAAGTCAAGATTAAAACAAAATGGGCAATTTTTTTTATGGCAAAAATATTGCAGCAGTAAGTCTGACT
The DNA here is from genome assembly GCA_036419115.1 of Scarus forsteni. Classification (NCBI taxonomy): domain Eukaryota; kingdom Metazoa; phylum Chordata; class Actinopteri; order Labriformes; family Labridae; genus Scarus; species Scarus forsteni. The sequence continues at coordinate 7,459,375 of JAZDUH010000461.1, forward strand.
TAGAGAGTGACATATTTGCACTGACATATGTGTCTGTTTCTTTTCTGATTTTAATTAAATCAAAGCTTTTTCAATTAAAGTTGTTCTCTGGAAATTGGAGGCCCTCCCTAACAACACCTGAGGCTCATGCTCTCTATCGGTAACCACAACTGTGAAATTGGCCTCTTCACTGCAGCAATTTGACCTCTAAGGCCCCTAATTTCACTGTGGCTGGCCCACAGTTTTATCCAAACCTGCCACAGGCCTGACAAGTTAAAGAGAGCCTCTTGCCACGGGCCTGACTTATTCTCCCGAGTCTCATTGTTCTGTTTTTAAGCTCTTACCTGGAAGGCATGCTTTTCATATAACGCTTTTTTTCAGCTTTAGCTTTGGAAGTCAGTCAGTTTTATCTTCGTCAGCAGCCACAGTCACTGAGTGAGTGGGGTTGAATCAGCCAAAATTTCACTTGGCATTGAGGCAGTTGGTTGGAGGTGGGATATGGGGATGTCCTCCAAAATATGGATGCCCACAGTCTCTGCGGAAACAAGCATCTGCTGTTTAGAAAATTGGTGGCACTTTAACATATGTTATATTTTCAAACAAACTAACCCTAGACAAACACATGAAGTGCAAAATGCATGTTTTATTTGTTTGTTGGATATTATTGCTGAAAAATAAGTTAAACAGATAATTATATAAACACATTCATATCATCATCAATTACGAATAAAATAAACTGTTTCCATTGTTCTAGGAGCTCATAGACTCATCATGTAGGCATCAAAAATTGTTATTACATTATTTTAGAGCATGTCTGTTGTTTTGAGTGAGTTTTAATTGCTGTGGTCATTATACAACATGGGCACAGCAGGTAGAGTATGTGCCTCACAGCAAGAAGGTATCCGGTTCGATTCCCAGGACGGGCAGGGCCTTTCTGTGTGAGGTTTGCATGTTCTTCCCATGCACTCTGTGGGTTCTCTCCAGGCACTTCAGGTTCCTCCCACAGACCAAAAACATGCTCATTAGGTTAATTGGTGACTCCTAATTGCCCTTAGGTATGAGTGTGAGGGTGAATGGTTGTCTGTCTCTCTATGTTGCCACTGTGATTGACTGGTTCAGGGTGTGCTCCAGCCCCCCCAACTCCACAGGAATAAAGGGATATAGCAAATGAATTAATTTTACATTTTGCTCTGTGTTGTGACTATATGTCAGTGTTTTTCAAATGGTTGGGGTGCGATCCTTTAGGGGTGTATGGCCACATTGCGAGAGGGCATGGCCTGGTTAGACAGGAACCAATCCAAAATTCTGCACCATGATAAGGTTTGCCAGGTCATCATTGGGATTCATGTGAAAATCAAAAGACATTTTTTCCGTAAACATTCAATGTGTGAGCATCAGATGGAAAATGTTTGTATTGTGACTCATGCCGTTGATCTTCTTGTTAAGTCTTCAAAGACATATCTATGTGTTGCCATGTAGTTTTTTTTTTCATTTTACTTAAAAAGGGTAGGGCTAGAATTTAAATTACAAGTTGCATCAATATGAAAAGGTAAAAAAAATACTATTGTATGATGTTTTTACACAAATATACTGAATCATGAAATCAGAATCTACACAATTGAAAAATCTTACCTTCGTCTTTAAGCAACTTCTTGGATGGTTTGCAGTCACAACAAAATAGTAATCAAGAAGTAGAGCACGACAGAAAGTAATTGAAAACCACTGTCATAAGTGATGCAGTTACCTGTCATAATGAGGTACAGTAATAGGGCTAGATCTTTTTAATATGTGCTTTTTCACATCTGCTTAAATTGTAACTACAAGAGGTCATGTTTTGCTTTGTCATTCTTAATATTCCCTATAGCAGAATTACTACACCTCCCCCTCCTGATAGAGTACTTTAAAGGACAAGGAAAATAGTCCAAGACTTGTTCTTCTCCCTCTGTTCACAGTGCCAGTTACAGCCTACCCCAGCCTTTCTTATTAATAGACCTACAAGCATCCTACCATTGTATGGTCAGCAGTTTAGGTTGAATTGGCTCAGGGTTGTGAGCCCAGTGCAGAGCACTGACAAAATAGCTGTTAACAAAAATCCAAAAACCAGAGATTAGACCAAAGATGGTAGAAGAATTAGACAAAGTGTGATGTGACATCGGCCCCTTCATTTTCAAATGAGCCTTTAAAATGTTGATGGTACCTTGTAATGAATGCTGCCAGCCATGTCAATTTAAGTGACCCACACTCTTACTGATAACCTTTGTCAGTAAGAGGGTGAAGATGTGAATAATACATTAATTTGTGAAAGGCAACTTTAATTTTTCAGGAGGTCAGAGGTTGGACTGTATTACAGAACAGTTACCATGAACTGGCATAAAAACAGCGTATTTCTAAAAGACACGTATTTTCAATCAGAGAAATGGAAGCAGAGATGGATCATTAGACATGACCTGGCACCAGGGAGGTCATAATGTTAAGTTAGATCATATGAATAAACTATTCTATGTCCTCTTCTCGTTATGCCCTGTTTAATATTGAAGTTGGCAGTTTCCTGGTTGGACTCCAGTTATGTTCCATCTTTCTCATTTTAAATCATAAAAGGTCATATTTTGCCTTGCATCAGGTTCATTTATTCATTTTGGATGACTGCAAGGGTGCATTAACAATCACTTCTGTTAATGCCACTGACATTTTATCGTGATCAAAGAGTTCTATCATGTGGAGGAGACGTATTGAACACACCAATCAGTTTTTTCTAAACACAGCGAGTTTAATACACTCATATTTATTCATTGCCACGCTATACGTAGTCCTCCATGTCATGTTGTTATTGTATTTTCAGCAAATTTTACATAATGTATCTTGAATACAATTGTATGCAACTTCTGTACTTTAAAAGTGTTGTTATAAATCAGTCAAAAGTTAAATTAATCAACAGAGAGTTTTGTCGAGAACCATCAGTACGTGAATGTGATCGTGAACGAGAGTGAATGACCTGTGATGTAAAAGTTAAATGACAACAAAAGGGCTATAAGCTTGAATCAATTTCCATATCCTATGCCTACATCATGTCTACATTATGCATGGTTTTAGTCCACAAACTAGCCTTAATCACAAAGAAGCCAGCTAGCCAATCTCAGGAAAGCTAAATGGCTAAAAGAGACCAAGAGAAGTGGACAGTATGGGATGTAGCTAAGAAAAGAAGAAATAGGGTTACTGTTACCTTGCAGTGCAGCTGGATCTGTCTTATGCAATGTCTGTAATCAGGCAGATCAATGTTCCCAAGCCCCAATCTGCAATGAATGTAAACAGCCTAAAATGGCACAGCTCAATGAGTATCCTATAAGGCAGGAAGATGTGGTAGCTACTACCAAGATGACAGAAGGAAGTGGCTGCTTGTTTACAGATTAAGATGCTTAACAGCACAAATAACAAGTAAAAAAAGCATATTTCTGCTCCATTTCCACCATGTTTTAGCAAAAGTAGCTCCAAGAATTAACTCCTACATGGTATTATAGGCCTTGTCTGATTGGCCCATAATAAATGTGATTGAAGGAACAATGATCCAGTCACCTGCTGGGTATGCTTTTGAAAGGCTCTACCAATTCCCAAACACTTTCTGTGGGCTGTTGCCTGGATGGACAAGTAGGATTCCTCAAATTCTCATAGTTTTAGACGAATCACATGACTCATGATGCCCAATTAAACAACTGACCCCTTCACTGAAAAAGACTTGACATATTCCTTTGGGCCTTTCTATCCAGAATGCAATATACATTAAAACAGATTTTATCATGCTCCTAAAACAAACTAGCACAACATAAATATAAGCTAATCATAAGACCGTAGTTGTTTCACAATGCCAATGTTGCCTACTGTGACATGTGGGTATGTTTTAAATCTACAGGATGGACTTCACCCTATGAAAGCATCCTTAAGTAATACACAGACAGGCATGAAGGCGTCTGACTTGGCCTTATGGTTCTCTCATCTCATTAGTCTGCCTAATTAGATAATAATGACTGCTTTCCATTACTGATTGCTGTAACACACACAGTGTTCAGAGCTTCAAATCACTTTCTCATGCCAAGACAAGTCCGCTCAGCTGACAAAGTGGTTCAGAGATCTCTTGCTCCCTCACATCTCTCCTCTTTCATGTCTTTGTGATAACTGCCCCCACCCCACACACACACACACATACACCTACACATACACACACATCTCTTTTTTGCTTTCTCAGCTGGTTCCAGAGTTAAGCTCATGCTGAAATGTTTCTCTGATGGACATGCAAGCAGGCTGCCCATTAGCAGTTTTTGCTTGTACCGTATGTGTTCACCACAGGAACATAAAAGGAATGCAGCACTCACATGACAGGGTTTGTCAAAGGATGTACACTTTCTGAGGTAATGAATACTGCAAAGCATTTACTCTTCAAGTACACCCTTGAAAAAGAATCTTAAACTGCCTGGTGGGTTTATGCCTCATGCCTTATGTACACAAGTGTCAGGCAGTAAAGATGAAATGGGGGATCAAGAAGAGAGTTTGTGGTATTTGCTTCCTGTACACTGCATAAATTATCTGCAAGGGATAACATTAGGGTTCAGTTACCTTAAACTTTGAATAGTGCCAACCAATTTCTTATCAGTTGATCATTTTGTGAGAGAAAAAAATAAACGGGGTGGGCGCGCACATCCTATGTAGGGTGCTGGATCCAAAAGATTCAAAACATGAAAAATGAATAAAGAGATCCGCACATCAGAAAAGTAGCTCCCTTGAAGTATTTATTTACAGATAGTGACGTTTCGAGCGTGATCGCTCTTCCTCAGACTTTTCTTCCTCAAAAATTTGTGAGAGAAGACATTTCTGAAAAATTTGTCAGAAATTCCTGAATGAGATCTTGACGTATCTCAGTCATGAGAGGGGATGATCACGGGGATGAAGGACAATGGAGTTTGGCCTTTTCAAAATGTAATCAGAAAAGCCATGCATCAGAGGGAACATTTGAGTGAAATAATTAAAAAAAATCTCTGGAGGCATTATTGAGGTACCACGTTCACAAGCAAGAGACAAACATGGGGCCCTTTGCTCTTGACCTTTGACCTCCAAAATCTAATGGACTGGTTGATTTTCAGACAGAAAAGAGAAGTCAGAGGATTATCAGTAATCCCTCAAAGACTTGATGTCCCTGCTCTTTTTAATATACCATGTCCACAAGCAACAGATGAATCAGGCCAAATGACTTTGCAAATGGTCTCCGAAAGTTGAAACGCCCATCCTGAAGTAAGATTCTCTGAAGCCATGTTTCTTTAGATACTCACAAGCAAAAGATAAGCAGAAACCCCAAAGCCCGAACCTTCGAACAATGAATGTCAATTAAGTGTTTGTTAATCTGAGAGTCAGAGTGGATATGCAGTCCTAAGATAATGCATGTGCCAATGCAAGCACATAAAGAAACGTAACCTTGCCCTTTGCTCTAAGACCACTGAATTAAATCTAAGATTTTTTTTAAAAAGGAAAGATGTTTGCAAAGTTTGAAAGAAATACCCCTTGAAGCAATGCTGTGATAGACCACTGAATTAATAAATTCAGATGTAAATGGATTGACAGTAAAAGGGACTGTTCATACAGAAACACAATGCCTCTTGCCACAGCTATCAATAGGATGAAGGCACAACAAAAAGATGTCTTTTTGCTCTTTTTTCTTTTTGCAAGAAAATGAAAACAAAAACGGCATTTATGATTAGAAAAACCTGAATAACTCAGATATTTTTTTGGGAAAAAAACTAAATCTAGACAACATCAGCTACTGCTGTTGGTTAGATTCTGTGATATAAATGGATGACTGTGTGGTACAAGCACAATTAGTCCAATATAGGTGGATAAAACAGGAAGTGTGTCAGAACTGTTCAAAACAGAACAAATGCATCCCTTTTCTGTGATCATGGAAATATCCCCATATGCATTTTCAAAAAGAATCATTATTCTTTCGTCCTGACAAAGACTATTTCATATTCCACAGATGATGACCTCGCTTGGAAATGTTAAAATGGGATTAATAGTCTTACTTTAGAGTTATTTGTGTTATAGATTTCAAGATGGCATTTTATTTAAATGTATTTAGTCCCCTTTATTATTAACAGCCTTTATACTGGTCTATCTGTCTTAGCAGCATGTAGAAGATTATAACAAGAAAAAAGTCAGTACTGTACTGTGGGTTCAAGAACAATCTATCATCTGTTTGGCTTCTCTCAACATTATGGATGAGACCCTGTTTTATTGTTACCAGTGTTGGGCACGTTACTTTAAAAAAGGAATTAGTCATAGTTACTAGTTACTTTCCCAAAAAAGCAATTGAATTTACTAACAAAAGTACTCCTTCAGAAATGTAATTAGTTACCAGGTAAAGTAATTGATGTGTTACTTTTTTGAAAAAGATTTTACTGCTTTAACTGTGTGTTTTCATCTCTTTCTCCCTCCGTGTTGTTACCTGCCTGCTGCAGAAGCGCTGACATCATCAGCGGAGTTCTTGGTATTTTTCCTAACTCGCTTTTTGAATTTCTTACAACAGACAAAAACTTTGCTTTAGGACATAATGTACATTCACATGTGTGTTCTTGCCTTTTTATTTGTAACCTAACAGACATGTCAGGCTTTTATCTAAGTTTTATCTTCATCATCTACAGCTTTATTATGGTGAAAACAGTAGTAGCTAGATTAGAAATCAATTTAAATCTGGCTTTAAGGATTTATTTTTTGGTGGAAACACTTGGTACCATAATTTGCGTTAGGGTGGGATAAAATAATTTTAATAACTTCAGAATCGAGTTTATATTGACGGTAGACTATGCAGCAGATTCCTCCTGAGTTTGGGAGCACAACAAGCCCAAATGAGCAACTGCACTATTGGAACAAGCCCAAAAGAGTGCAACCCACAACTCCCAATATACACATGCAAGTTAGAAAAAGAAGCTGAAAGCCGCTTATAATAAGCGGACCTGGCAACTCTGGGATCCCGTTCTCTCGTCCGTCTGTTAGCGGCGCAGCTCCTGTCTGTGTCTGGCTGAGCGAGGCAGGTCGGATCACAGCTGCTTGACATCAGTGCAAAGTAATGCGCCACATTTTACTGTCAGTAACGGCAACGGCGTTATAACGTATGAAAAAGTAATTAATTAGATTACCCAACAGTTGTTGAAACCAACAAGAATACCCACAAAACTTTTTCAAAACAGAATTTGATCAAGATTATCAGATATCTTGTAAAGAAACATAATCAGAGAACTTTTTACCCAACATGCTTGCTAACACCAGTCAACATAGCCATGAGTAAAACCGTCACACTAATTGGACATTGTGATAAGAATAATGATTGCAAAACCTTTTATACTACGGACACAGTTACAAGGCCGGTGACAGGTGACAGGGATGTAGTTTTAATGCACCTGTGTTGAAAGGATACCCTTAAAAACAGAGGAGGAAAACCTCTGTTTTTAAAAACATCTGTGGACATTATTTGAAGGTACAACATTGGTGATAAGTGTTGAGTCAACTCAGATGTACAACAAAGCAGAAAACTTTAAAAAGTGAGTTGTCAGTTTTCAGAAAAATCCTAAATATATGTACATTTATACTCCATCTTGGCACATTGGCAGGCAGCTGCAGCAGAACAGTGAGACACAGATCAGACAAGAGCTGGGTGTCAACTGACAGCAGCAAAAAAAAAAGAAAGAAAAAGAGGCGGAGGCCTTTTTGAGACTATGTCATCAATGAGCCTTTAAGTACCTGAGCAGCCATTTTGTGACTGAGTTTATGTCAGCAAGATTTATGGCTTTTTCATTATGGCTTTTTTTAATATCATAGATAGAATAGTGTATGAAACTGTGTGATCATGGTTTCTGTCCCAAAACAAATTATTTAAAATATAACTAACACATAGAACCAGCTTTATCTGCTTTCTTGAACTTATGGCCCAATCATCAAATAACAGCTATCAGATACAAATGTAAAAAGAGATGTAGTTTGGATTCATTCACTGAGGGCATTTCTGTCCAATATGCTGTGAGGGTGTAAGAGTCCAAACAACATACGTATCCCGGTTAAAGTGATATATTTCACCAAAAAAGAGAGCCTGTGTTGTACTGAAACATTTGAGCCCTTTTTGCCAAATCCTTCAGAGCAAATGAATAAATAAATCCATAACTATAAGCAGCAGTTCACAACACACACATAAACGTTATGAACTGCTGCCGGTAATTATGGATCTCAGAAACATTTTTTTTGTTATCATGGTATAAAAGCATCTAGCTTCTCTTTGGTATTCTGGAAGAATTCTTTTCATGGAGTTCAACAGACCAGCTCTCAACTCCTCAGTTTATTATCTCCTTGTAAAGTCTGGGAAAAGAACATTGGGGTTAGAGCTGCATGGCTAAAATGAAAAGTTTCTGCAGTCAGTCATTATTAGTGGGTCTCTGTCACACTTTGTGTCACCCACAGTGAAGAGCACAGTCTGATAGCTTCTTTTATAAATTCAGCCATTGACCACTTTGATGGGTAGAATTCAACACAGACCTATCATGCTGGGTTCTCAATCACTGTGTATATCTTATTCAGTTCTGCCACGACATGGATATCTGCACCATGATAGTCATGAATGTAAATGCACATGCTGTGCTGTTGTATTCACAGAATTTCAAACCGACATAACTCCAATAGCTCATGGCCTCAAAGTACCAGCCACAGAGGAAGGTAGACAGATAGTTGTACTGGCAGAGTGATTTGTGACGCATACAGAATAGCTTTGTTTCTACCAAGCTAAACTGAACCTGACAGCTTGGTAAGTTGTCCGGTTCAGCGGTTTAGCTTGGTACAGTAAATAATTACAGGTGTTTTCACTGCCAAATGAGGACCAAGGGTATCCAGAGAACTGACTTGTGCCATCAAACTACAGTATTTTGATTGGTCACAAAAATAGCCCCAAACATACCCACGCAACAGCATCCAAAAAAAAAGAAAGAAAATTGCATCGTTTGAATACCATCTTTAGCATTTTTTCCTTTAATACTGTAAGAGCAAAGTGAATTAGAATCATATACACACTGACTGTGTGTTTACATTGGACATTTGTTACTGCTCCTGAATACGGTAAACATTTTCTCACTTCCTCAAACTTTAGCAAAGTCATATCTGCAATTGTCACCAAATAAATATGGTGTTTGCCTTGTTGATTGCATCAGCCTACAGACAATGTGTGCTACAATGCAGTAACAGTTCTTGGGCTATAATTTCTTGGCGCAACACAGGGTGGCGCAGGTTAGTGGAGCGTGGCACACCCCGCGCAGTGGTAATTTCATCTGGTCTACCACCGTGCGCAACCAATTTGGCAATTGGTAGACCAGCTGCACTGAGATGGGTTTGGCGGCACACCAGGGTAGGTGATAACTGATTCAGCATGCAGTAACAATTCTGTGCTAACAAATTGTACTGAAACTCACCAGCCCCATACTGGTCTACTCTCAGCACAGGCGAAGTGTGCCCAGTGCAGCGGTAGCTTGGCCAATAGGCATGAAGTGCGCACACACTACCAAAACCTTACAAGCAGGTTTTGCCTTTGTCGGGTCATCCTTCTTCATGTGCCATACTCCCTAATTTTTTTGTTTCCAGCATCACCGGTGTTCTTAGTGTTTGTGGTTTGTTTTTTTCAGTTGAGCCTCTTTGTAGTGGTTTTGATTTGTACTTTGAGTTTAGTTTGTAGTGTTTGTCTTTTTTTGTTTCGTCAGGGGTGTTTTTGTCACTTTGTTAGTTTTCGTTTGGTGTTCAGACACTTTTGGTAAAGGAGTAGTTTGGGGTTTTCTGAGCTTTTTATTGAATACAATTTTTTGTGTTAATCTGCATTTGGGTACTTCTCCTTGTTTTTTGTAAGTTATTTTTTTTGTATTCTGACACACTTAAAAATAAAATGTGCAACATTCATTGTAGATTTTCTTTACATGTAAAACTTAAGCATCAGTCTTGAGCCAAAATAAATAGTTTCTGTTTCTCCTCATCCCTCAGTGTTTTGTTGTGATAAAGATATGTTGTGGGCTGAGCTTCATTCAGCTATACTTCTTAAAGTCTTCGTCTTATGATAAGGGCAGATTAATGATCTGGGTATCCATCATATCCTTAATTGTTTTTTTTGTCCCTAAGTTTTGTTTGGGGTTTAATGCAGTGCCCTTTTTTTCCTTTAATGTTTCTTGCAACAACAGCACAAGTTATTTTCATGTACATAGATAAAAAAACAATGGAATTACATTTGTCAAGATGAACAAAATAAGTTGGTTGCTGTTGTCTTTGGTTCATTACAACAAAGTTTCTTCCAGCCTGAACCTCTGGTGGTATTGACTATTTTTAATACAGTAATCAATGTCAGCATTTCCTACATGGGGGATTCAAAATCGGCTCCCGCTATGACTGCAGCCTAAGACAAATCCATTTTTGGTATTCACAAAATGATTTTCCTCACCTCAGACTCCACAGAAACTGCAGACGTCCCTTCACACTCTGCCTGACGTTATGAAACTGTCAAACTGATGAACTGTGCAAGCTACTACTGCACTGGGATTGACTGACACATAAATAGATCATCAGCAGTGAGCATTAACTTGCAGGGAATTTTTGAAGATTCGATTAGTTAGTTTGGGAACATATTTGGAAACAGCATTGACTGACATATAAATACACAAATCAGTGTTGTTCAGACAGTAAAATGTTTTAGTATCTGCTTTAGGTTGATTGAAAAAAAAGACAGGGACTCTCCCATACTTAGACATGTTAAAGTGCATTCACACTGAACTCCACATGGTGACCTAGATCGTGTCTCCTACTCAAGTCGCGTCCCCTGTCCATACATACCACATTTTGTCACTGTCATCGTTGCTCAGTGATTTCATGCCCACCCAGGTTTCACCATGATCATATCATATAATAGCTGACATTATTTCAATCAGGAGAGACTTACACCAGAAAGGATTATGAACGGATTTAATGCAGAAAACAGATTTGGTGGTTAGACCCCATCAAGCATGTGAATGATAAATGTAGAGGGGAGTAGAACTCTTGAAAAATTATGAATATCCCCCAATGGAGTCTAGACACTGGTGGTGGTACTAAAAGTCTTGAGAGAATGGAACTTGGAGAGCCGATGAAGACTGTGGAGCTGAACCCAGGAGGTGCATCAGGAGGGGGAGGGTCGCGACCCGGTGGTGCATGGGGAGGAGGAGGGACGCGCAGAGAGCCTGAAAGACAACTGACAGCAGAAGAGGCAGAATTAAAACTTTGACAGCTAAGTGATGATTGGCTAACCAATGAAGCACGGAAGTTGTGATTGGATAGATAGAACTGGCACGCCTCCCTCCCAGACAGCTGATGAGAGAGTGAAGGAATATCGGGTTACGCAGACAAGTCTTCCTGACTGAATTTATGCAATAACTTCATTTCAACTGTATCCTTTTCATCCACCTACCAACCACAAAGCACTGCAGCTGATGGCCCTGCAGCAGCATCATCTGTGAGTTTTCTGCGGTCCCATCTAGGCAAATCTAATGCACTCACTAACTTATGTGGGGGCACAGACATGGATTGTCACTCTAATCCAGAATATAAACAGACTGTCACAGGTGTCATGTCAGGAGTATAAATTTTTCAACTTTGGTGACCAAGCAACACAACCTGGTCATGCATCCAGAGCAACCAGATCACCCAGACCACGTCCTTGCATCGCTGAGGGTTTATCCCATCCCATCGGCTGGATATTAACTTTATATGTGGAGTAGTTGCTATTAGGTGTGAACGCACCTGTAGAGTTTTTGAGATGTTTGTGGGCACAGGGGACACTAAGGGCGTTTTCACACCAACCACATTTAGTGCGCACCAAAGAAGTTTTGGCCCAGGGTTTGGTACGTTAGTATCAATGTGAATGCAACCACCGCTCTTTGGTGCGCACCAAATCAGCAGGTCCGAGACCTCCATGGAGGGGTGGTCTCGATCCGCTCCATCTCCCTACGTTTGGTGCGGTTTCACTGGTGTGAAACAGAGTGGTCCAAACCGATCTACTTTTGATGCATTACTTCCTGTTAACCCCACGGTTGAATCTTTTGCTTACTCAATTTGTCGATTTGTTTATTCTGGTTGAGGATTACGATGATTTACGAGGGTCCAGAAGGCCGCTGATGCCGTCTCAAACACAATTAAAAATACATTTGAAGGAAAATGTAGAAGAGAGCAAAACGTAAACATTGGTTGTCTGGTGTAGGAAATGGTAACCATGGTAGCCTCTTCTTCGTTCTCCTCCGTAACTGGTAACCAGTTACGTGCATATCGCCCCCTGCTGTTTCAAACTGAGTAAATACACAAGTGGGCCCAAGTGGCATGGTTCAATATTGGAAGTGTGAATGCAAGCCAGCGGGGAAGGGGGAGGGGGGCGAACCAGGCCGCAGCACGGTTCGAAACAAGTGGACCTAATGTGAAAGTGCCCTAAGGCTGGAAACAGGATGGTCCCTCCTCAATCAGGACATCCAGTCACACTCCATCTTCCCTTATTCTCACTGCCCCTTTCTGAGTCAATCCGCTATCTCTCTACTATCAATAAAGGCTAAAAAAAATAACTTTAAAACAGAGCCAAATTTTGTCCTTAATGTCTGTGGAGATGATTCCTCTTTATTTTTTCTTGCTGGAATCCTCTGCACTTGTACCCCTGTGTGATAGAGGAGCTGCTCAGTTAAACTTCACTGTATTCACCAGGTTTGATGGAAACAAAGGGCCTCATAGCTCCAGTCTATCATGCACAGTTTGCTGTCAAGCTTTGCCCCATGCTCTGGTAAAATAATTGTTTTTCCTTAAATGGATATGCTGATGGAATCAATAGAGCCATTAGGTCCATCTATTCTCCCCTCCAACTGTATGCTAGCACAATGCATAGCAGAGAAGATGCAATTGCCGAGCTTGGAGCGATGATATAGCCTGTCTTTGATGTCATGAATATAGATGATGATTATCTTTTATGCTCCTCTAATGATGTTTACTTTCACATTTGTTAAAAAAAAGTCATGACTGTAGATCAAGGGAAGGAGAAGAACAAGAGATGCAGGATGCTAATTTTTTAGCATCTCAAAGACACTGAAAGTTTGACAATCTATAGACTTTGTATTGATAAAAAAAATCTATTACATACAAATATCAAACTATAAAGGTAGCAAAACTCAGGAAGAGCATCTTGGAAATATTGGCACATTTTGGAAAACCTTTTTTTTTGTTTCTTTGTCATTCTCTATTGTCCATCCTGTTGATGTGATTACTGTTTTTCACCCTTCTATAATATTTTTGTAACTTTGGTCTGATGTAATAAGAGTTTAAATGTAAACCAGAAGAAAATAAAGGTGTTGAGACAGCAAGTGCTCTGCTGACATTCTGATCTGAAATGCCAATAAAGCCCTCTGAATCTTTCATTTGTCTATTAGTACAGAATCCTTTCTATAGGAAAATATGACTTTATACAGGTGGAAAATGGAAAAACCAAGCATGAAACAAGGTACTTTTAATCTGACAATCTACTGTACCAACTGTACTTTGTAGTGATGGGTCTGGCGACACCAATGCATCGGCGCATGCGTCGAGCTCATAGAGCAAAACCCCGTGTCGGTGGGCGTGTCGCTTCAAGAAAGTCACGTGACCGATACTGGAACTGTTTCAAACTGACGCCAAACTGTGTTTAGAAAGAAGCACATCTGTCAATGGGATGTATTGGCCATTTTGATGTCATGTCAGAAAATAAGGTATTTGTTTTATTATCCTTGTTGTTTCATCCTGTTCCTCTCAGAGTTTCCACTTGATCGATCTGAATTCAAATTAATTTTAAAGTGACTCTTAGTTTACTATTCATATTGTTTTCTACAGGTTAAGTGTCGCATTTGTTCACAGAACTATCCTATTTAAATTAAGTACTGGTCAACATCTGGAACCGGGCTGGATTATAAAGTGAACACTTGTTGGCTTTACATACTGTGTAACTACCCTCTATTTTACTGTAACTACTGATCAACATCTGGAACCGGGTTGTATTATAAAGTGAACACTTGTTGGCTTTACTTACTGTGTAACTACCCTCTATTTTACTGTAACTACTGATCAACATCTGGAACCGGGTTGTATTATAAAGTGAACACTTGTTGGCTTTACTTACTGTGTAACTACCCTCTACTTTACTGTAACTACTGGTCAACATCTGGAACTGGGCTGGATTATGAAGTGAACACTTGTTGGCTTTACATACTGTGTAACTACCCTCTATTTTACTGTAAATACTGGTCAACATCTGAAACCGGGCTGGATTATAAAGTGAACACTTGTTGGCTTTACTTACTGTGTATCTACCCTCTACTTTACTGTAACTACTGATCAACATCTGGAACCGGGCTGGATTATAAAGTGAACACTTGTTGGCTTTATTTACTGTGTAACTACCCTTGATTTTACTGTAACTACTGGTCAACATCTGACACTGGGCTGGATTATGAAGTGAACACTTGTTGGCTTTACATACTGTGTAACTACCCTCTATTTTACTGTAACTACTGATCAACATCTGGAACCGGGCTGGATTATAAAGTGAACACTTGTTGGCTTTACTTACTGTGTAACTACCCTCTACTTTACTGTAAATACTGGTCAACATCTGGAACTGGGCTGGATTATGAAGTGAACACTTGTTGGCTTTACATACTGTGTAACTACCCTCTGCTTTACTGTAAATACTGGTTAACATCCGGAACCGGGCTGGATTATAAAGTGTTCACTTGTTGGCTTTACTTACTGTGTAACTATCCACTACTTTACTGTAACTACTGGTTAACATCTGGAACCGGGCTGTATTATAAAGTGAACACTTGTTGGCTTTACATACTGTGTAACTACCCTCAACTTTACCTGTAACTACGGGTCAACATCTGGAACCGGGCTGGATTATAAAGTGCTGTCTTGTTGGCTTTACTTACTGTGTAACTACCCTCTACTTTACCTGTAACTACTGGTCAACATCTGGAACCGGGCTGTATTATAAAGTGCTTTCTTGTTGGCTTTACTTACTGTGTAACTACCCTCTACTTTACCTGTAACTACTGGTCAACATCTGGAACCGGGCTGTATTATAAAGTGCTGTCTTGTTGGCTTTACTTACTGTGTAACTACCCTCTACTTTACCTGTAACTACTGGTCAACATCTGGAACCGGGCAGGATTATAAAGTGCTCAGTTGTTGGCTTCACTTACTGTGTAACTTCCCTCTACTTAACCTGTAACTACTGGTCAACATCTGGAACCGGGCTGGATTATAAAGTGAACACTTGTTGGCTTTACTTACTGTGTAACTACCCTCTACTTTACTGTAACTACTGGTCAACATCTGGAACCGGGCTGGATTATAAAGTGCTGTCTTGTTGGCTTTACTTACTGTGTAACTACCCTCTACTTTACCTGTAACTACTGGTCAACATCTGGAACCGGGCTGGATTATAAAGTGCTCAGTTGTTGGCTTTACTTACTGTGTAACTATCCACTACTTTACCTGTAACTACTGGTCAACATCTGGAACTGGGCTGTATTATAAAGTGAACACTTGTTGGCTTTACTTACTGTGTATCTACCCTCTACTTTACCTGTAAGTACTGGTCAACATCTGGAACCGGGCAGGATTATAAAGTGAACACTTGTTGGCTTTACTGTGCAACTACCCTCTACTTTACTGTAACTACTGGTCAACATCTGGAACCGGGCTGGATTATAAAGTGAACACTTGTTGGCTTTACTTACTGTGTATCTACCCTCTACTTTACCTGTAAGTACTGGTCAACATCTGGAACCGGGCAGGATTATAAAGTGAACACTTGTTGGCATTACTTACTGTGTAACTATCCACTACTTTACTGTAACTACTGGTCAACATCTGGAACCGGGCTGTATTATAAAGTGATCACTTGTTGGCTTTACTTACTGTGTAACTACCCTCGACTTTACTGTAACTACTGGTCAACATCTGGAACCGGGCTAGATTATAAAGTGAACACTTGTTGGCTTTACTTACTGTGTAACTATCCACTACTTTACTGTAACTACTAATTAACATCTGGAACCGGGCTAGATTATAAAGTGCTCAGTTGTTGGCTTTACTTACTGTGTAACTACCCTCTACTTTACTGTAACTACTGGTCAACATCCGGAACCGGGCTGTATTATAAAATGAACACTTATTGGCTTTACCTACTGTTTAACTACCCTCTACTTTACCTGTAAGTACCCAGGACTTCCCTAAGTTCATGGTAATGTAATTGTGGTTAAATATATTAAAATGAAAATATTAAAAAAAAAAAAAAAAACTCTGAATTGGTTCCTTAAAATCAAGTGGTGATCAGCAAGTTAAAACCAAGGAGACGACAATAAGATTGCTGTTAAAACCAGATCTTTTTTAAATTAAAAACTGTTTTTTATAAAATACAAGCAGGTGGGTTCAAAATGGAGCAGGCAACTGTCCTCTACAGGATGCAAAGTCTATTAAAAAGGATTAAAACGCCAGCCTGCAGTTAGGGTCCTTCCTCTTCCCTTGCTCCTCCAGTGACAGACAGGACCTCAGCCAAGGACACCTGGGGGTGCACAACGAAATACAAGCCGAGTGACCTCTTCCTCTTAAGCCAGAGTGCTACTACAGTGAAGAATACTTACGCAGCAGGCAGAGCTCCTCACTCTGCCGCTGTTGTAAGGATGCGTCGTAACACTCTGGACTTTCCTTCTCAGCTGGACTCTGCTCGGCAGCTGTCTGCTCCGTGGTGTTCGGGTGGTCTGCGGTGCTCGGCTGGTCCGTGGTGCTCGGCGACTGTCTGCTCAGCTGTGCTCGGCTGCTCCTCGTATTGCGTCCATGGATGTATTATTTTGCGTCCTGTCGACACGTGACACCCTGTTCCTGCTCCTTCCAGCGTTCCCCCACTTCCAGGTGTGCCACAGGTTAAATTGTCCCCTCTCTCGTCTGATTGGCCACAGACCCGCTCCGTTCTCTGGCCCCATTGGGAGTCACTGGGGGTAATAAAGTGCTCTACAGGTGCAGGTTATCAACATTAAGAGTGTCCCTGCAGGAAGTAATTAAAAACATACTAAAACCCATGCTATAAATAAACTAAAAACAATAAAAACAATCACACAAAATATAAAGACATGTAGAATAAAAACACAAAATAAAACCAATACATCTGCCGTGCGACAGTAAGACACGGGAAGCTACACTGTAAGACTCCAGGACTACACTGTAAGACACGAGTGTAACTACCCCTAGATACTGCAAAATATCATGGTACATGTGTGAGAGTTACCCCAACAGTTGAGGAAACTACACTGTAAAAGACAGGCTATAATCTAAAGTGCTACCTTAGACTAAAATAGAATTTATAATGTAATAAAAATATAAATGACATTAAGCTGTAATTTATGTTGATTTATAACGGTAAAATGTTAACTATTTGTGATTATGTTTTAATTCTTTAAATAAAGTAGGTATATAAGTAAAACATGAAGTTGCTGTTCAAAAAGTAACCATTCTTATGGAGTGACCCAGTGAAGTATGTTTGCTAATAGGTAATGACTATAAAAACTGTAATGACTGTAGGCTACTGTTGTTGACCATAGTAGCACCAAACCCTGCCTGATTATCAAACATCTCTTCTAGTGTATTCTACAGGCTTTATTTAAGATAAATATGTTTCAATGTAATTAATATATATTTTTTTAAATATTGACATGTGTTCATTAATTGATAATAGCTTTAAAAACTGTAATAACTTCACTGTTGTTGGCTGTAGAGGCACCAAAGTCAGCCTGATGATCAGACATATCTTCTAGTTTATAATACAGCTCTACCAAGATATATATGTTTAAATAAAAATCATATGGCTTTTTAATATAGTGAAGTTTGTTTATCAATAGGTTTATAATTAATTTATACTTTATTTTTATTTATATATAAATGACATATATCCCATATAAGTATTTTTTCAAATATTGATGTGTATGTATGTATATATATATATATATATATATATATATATATATATATATATATATATATATATATATATATATATATATATATATATATATATATATATATATATATATATTTATATATATATATATATATATGTGTGTGTGTATATATATCTATATCTATATCTATATATATATATATATATATCTATATATCTATATATCTATATATATATATATATATATACATGTGTGTGTGGGTGTGTGTGTGTGTGTGTATAAATTTTAAATTATATATTTATACATTTATTTTTCCTTCTTTAGTACGGCAAACTCACACACAAGTGGGCCAAAAACCTTTACTAGAAAAACAAAATATTTGTTTAGTACTAGTTGTAAACTCAAAATATCTCACTGGTACTACTAGCATACTTTTTCAGTCTACCAGTAGTACTAGTAAAGCCAAAAGATGAACTAGTAGTATGAGTAGAACAAATGCAAACAAGGTTTGATGGATTATAAGCAAATCCAGCACCCTGATGAGCTGTAATACTTTGAATAGCCAGTGGGAAGCTTAAATTTGCCTTTCCACTCCCTAGTAGCATATAAGACTTACTTTTATTACTAGTGAACATTTGAAGTCTACTAAAATAGACCTGAACAGTCTACTACTTTTACTAGTGGCCGTTTTTGATCTACTAGTCATAATAGTGACACATTTTGCTTCAGTAGTAAAGTCTACTGGTGCACTAGTTGACCTAAATTGAGTACCTGTCCTGAAAGTTCAAGTAACAGTCGAGCTTAACTACAGTTGATATTGCCAATATCTATTTCATATCCAAACAGCTTTCTGTATTATTGATTTTAGTTGAAGTAAAGTCAGAACAGAATTCAGCAGTTTTCAGTTATCAGTTAAAAGTACAGAACAGCACACAAGTGTTTTGACCCACTCACTGCTAAAGAAATAACTAGAAACAAATTATGATTACAAGATGTAAATTATAAATTACATATGAGTCATTATTGACCCTGTGAATATTTGACATAGTAATACAAAAACTGGTTCTCTTCATAGAATCAAAAGGGAAAAATGAAAATAAGGATATGTGGTAATCAAAAACCGGATACCCAAAAGTTACTTGTAATAACTAATCATAAGATGAATTGATTTAAAAAGATGAAACAAAGATAAAGTTAGCCAGCGTTAAATAGCCATTGAAATGAATGCGGGTCATTTCTGACCCATGTTGTGCATTAAACAGAGGGTAGCCTACCATGTTACGCATCAAAGGATTAAACAGAGCCTCTGTAAATGCACAGCACTGCGCTGTGGCACAATAAAATATCTGTTTTTATTTTGGTGTGTCTGGATTGAATACAGTGGTCTGAAAGTTCAAATGACTTTTCAGTGGATCACACATGGAGCAGCATAACTTAACAGATAAATGAGCTCAAACCCACTCCATCAGTTTCCTGTGTAAATTCAGTTATGAAGCTGGAGATTCTGCTTTTAAAGTAAGAGTTTTAAGGGTTTTGTATTTTAATTATAGTAGATTGAATTCTTACTTTTGTGTTATCCCATTTAATATGTTTGTCTTCTCTTGAATTTGTGACCTGTCAGGTTGAAACGTGTGTCAGTGAATGAATGACAGTTATCTGATTTATCAATTTTTAAGAGACGTTGCCTATAACCAAATAGAAGTACACATATAGAGAGTGAAAAGGCCAGTGACACTGTCTGTCATGATACATACATGGTGTGTCTTGGTCTTTTGGCCTGATCTAAGGTGTGCATTGAGCAGGACAAAATTAAATAAAACCACAGCTTTATATAGTTGTAGAAGGGACTGCTCTGAAATCACTGTAAAAGTTCAAATGTAAAGATTTATTGTAAATCCAGTCCTTTATACAGGGAGCTGTGTGGTAATATTAAAGTCATTGAGTTAAGTCATTTGACAGATGAGCAGTACATCAATAAGTCATTTAGTGAGGCCGAGGTTTTACTGTTTTGGACAGAAGTTTACAAGACTGCTTTTGTAAAATAAAAAATGTACATTGAAATAATAAAAATGAAATAAACAATTCAGTCAAAGTAAAACTAATTTGATTATAATTTCTGTATTTTTAAATGAGTATCTGAAGTTTGTGTGAGTATATTGAAGTGTTTTCTGCTGCCTGGACAGATTTACTGACCATTGGGGTTTGTTTCTGATATAAAATCTCAGTTTAAATGTTCTCCTGATATCAGGGTTTCTTTTCTGACTTTATTTGATCAGTTTATTTCTCTGTGTGGTTATTTTGTGCAGAGAAGTAGGACTTAGATTTCTAATCTTTTTCCTGTCAGCAGTTCTTCACTGTTACCATAGCAACAACAAGCATCTTACAAACTATAAGCATCGGCATAGTAACATCTGTGGGGCATATAAACCAGCTCCACTGAAGTTCTTCCCTTTTCACCAAGCCACTTGGAGGTAACTACACTCATTTTGTGTTTTCTTGCTAGGCAGGGCTCATTAGCTTGCTTAAGCTAGCTAGTTCATGATCATTTCTGTTCCTTTTGTGTTTGGAATTAAATCATATTGTGTAGGACACAGACTTCTTCATTTCTTTTGTAGCCAAGTTACATTTGTCAGCGTGTATTAACTGAAGGAGTGAAACAGAAAGGTTTAGTACCCTGATTGATCCATGTTTTGAGAGTCATAGAGCACACCATGTATGAAAATAAAGTTTGAAGTGTTTTTAATGTGAAAATGAAACAATTGATGACAGTTTTTCAGCTTTTAGGCTTGATAAATGTTTACTTTAGTCTCTTTTCACATCTGACTTGAAGCTCGCCTTGAGCTTAACCGAGTGTGAATTAAACGGAGCCTCTGTAAATAAACACCACTTGCGACTTTATTAACTCGAAAAATTGCGATAAACTCATATTTCGGATCAATAATTCATCTATAAAAACAGCCTAGTTCAAAACCTGACCTCACATTTTACCATCGGAGGAATAGTGTGAAAGAAAATTCAATAACTTGACCGTAAAGACACCAAAGTACAAGTGTAGTGTAATGGCACCAAACTCAGCCTGATAATCACACATCTCTTGTAGTTTATACCACAGCTTTGACTTTAGAGAAATAGTTTTTAATGTTATTTATATTTTTAATATTGACGTATATTCATTGATAGGAAATTACTATGACTGTAATAACTGCTGTTGTTGACTGTAGTGGTACTAAAGTCATTTTTAAATATAATGTAATAAAAATAAAAAATGACATTAAGCTGTAATTTATGTTGATTTATAACGGTAAAATGCTAACTATTTGTGATTTTGTTTTAATTCTTGAAAGAAGGTATATAAGTAAAACATGAAGTTGCTGTTCAAAAAGTAACCATTCTCATGGAGTGACCCAGTGAAGTATGTTTGCTAATAGGTAATGACTATAAAAACTGTAATGACTGTACTGCTGTTGACCGTAGTAACACCAAACCCCGCCTGATTATCAAACATGTCTTCTAGTTTATAATACAGCTCTACCAATATATGTATATATGTATATATATAGATATAGATAGATAGATAGATAGATAGATAGATAGATAGATAGATAGATAGATAGATAGATAGATAGATAGATAGATAGATAAATGAGTTTGATGTCACTACAGTCAACAACAAAACAGATGTTACAGTTTTTATTGTCATTAATAAACATGATTCACTATATTAAAAGCCATATGAATTAAATTAAAACATTTCAATCAATCAGTCAATCAATCTTTATTTGTATAGCGCCAATTCATAACAATTGTTATCTCAAGACACTTTACAATAGAGCATAAAACTCTTCATATCATGGATACACATATATGCATAGATACATATATACATATAAAATATACATATACATATATAAAACATTTATCTTGGGTTGAGCTGTATTATAAAACAGAAAGTATGTCTGATCATCAGGCTGGCTTTGGTGTCACTTTAGTCAACAACAGTGAAGTTAACACAGTTTTTATAGTCGTTACCTATGAATGAATATATGTCAATATTTTAAAAAATGACATACATTAAATAGAAACCTATTTATCTTAAATAATAGTTGAAGATAAACTAGAAGAGATGTTTGATCATCAGGCTGACTTTTGTGTCACTTCAGTCTACAACATTTATTACAGTTTTTATACTCCTCATTACCTATTGATAAACATACTTTACTATATTCAAAGACATATGAATTGAATTTAAACATATTTATAGAGTAGAGCTGTATTATAAACTAGAAGATATGTCTGATCATCAGGCTGGCTTTGGTGCCACTACAGTCAACAACAGTGAAGTTATCACAGTTTTTTTAGTTATTAGCTATTAATAAATATATGTCCAAATGTAAAAATTGAGGGGTGCTGGTTTGGTGGAGTGGTTCGCAACCAGGCCCCTTCCCATGTACACGCTTCTGCTGGTCCGAGTTCCAATCCAGCCTGTGACCAGTGTGTCCTCCCCTACTCTCTCGTCCCCTTTCAAAAGCCTATCCACTGTCTCTCTCCAACAAAGGCACAAAATAAATCCCAAAATACATCTGAAAAATGTAAAAATTGACATTAAATACATTAAAACCTGTTAATCTTAAATAAGAGCTGTATAATCAACAGGAAGAGATGTTTGATGATTAAGCAGAGATTGGTGTTTCTGCAGTCAACAACAGTGCAGTTATTACAGTTTTTATAGTCATTACCTATTGATAAACATATTTCACTATATTAAAAACTATATGAATTGAATTTATTGGGTTTGGAACTACATTGTTGTTTTGATGAGTTATTGAACCAAAATATGAGTTTATTGCAAATTTTACTTTCTGAACTTGAAAATTTCAAGTTTAAATTATTTTTGTTTTATTTCTATAAGTGGCCCTAATACACCATCGTACCACTGAGCTGTGGTGCAGCAAAATATCTCTATATTTTTATTTGAAGTTAGGTTGTATGGCCTTTTCCACCGGAGTTTTAAAACTATTGATAGTCAGTTTTTGTGGCTGCTGTGTGTCTGCTGCTATACTTTGTTTGGATTGAATACAGCAGTCTGAAAGTTAAAATGACATATCAGTGGATCATAAATGGAGCAGCAGGACACACACTCAATCATAACTTACACAACAACAGATACAAACCCACTCCATTAGTTCAGTGTGTACATGAATTTAGTTATACAGCTGCAGATTCTGCTTTTAAACAAAGAGCTTTTAGTGTTTTGTTGTCGGTTGAACTTTAGCAGGTAGATTGAATTCTTACTTTTGTGTTATCCCATTTATACGTTTGTCTACCCTTGAATTTGTGACCTGTCAGGTTGAGATGTGTGTCAGTGAGTAAATGACAACTATCAGAGATAAATTTACTTTTGCTTCATTAGTACGGCAAACTCGCACACAAGTGGGCCAAAAACCTTTACTAGAAAAACAAAATATTTGTTTAGTACTAGTTGTAAACTCAAAATATCTCACTGGTACTACTAGCATACTTTTTCAGTCTACCAGTAGTACTAGTAAAGCCAAAAGATGAACTAGTAGTATGAGTAGAACAAATGCAAACAAGGTTTGATGGATTATAAGCAAATCCAGCACCCTGATGAGCTGTAATACTTTGAATAGCCAGTGGGAAGCTTAAATTTGCCTTTCCACTCCCCTAGTAGCATATAAGGCTTACTTTTAGTACTAGTGAACATTTGAAGTCTACTAAAATAGACCTGAACAGTCTACTACTTTTACTAGTGGCCGTTTTTGATCTACTAGTCATAATAGTGACACATTTTGCTTCAGTAGTAAAGTCTACTGGTGCACTAGTTGACCTAAATTGAGTACCTGTCCTGAAAGTTCAAGTAACAGTCGAGCTTAACTACAGTTGATATTGCCAATATCTATTTCATATCCAAACAGCTTTCTGTATTATTGATTTTAGTTGAAGTAAAGTCAGAACAGAATTCAGCAGTTTTCAGTTATCAATTAAAAGTACAGAACAGCACACAAGTGTTTTGACCCACTCACTGCTAAAGAAATAACTAGAAACAAATTATGATTACAAGATGTAAATTATAAATTACATATGAGTCATTATTGACCCATTTGTGGATATTTGACATAGTAATACAAAAACTGGTTCTCTTCATAGCATCAAAAGGGAAAAATGAAAATAAGGATATGTGGTAATCAAAAACCGGATACCCAAAAGTTACTTGTAATAACTAATCATAAGATGAATTGATTTAAAAAGATGAAACAAAGATAAACTTAGCCAGCATTAAATAGCCATTGAAATGAATACGGGTCATTTCTGACCCATGTTGTGCATTAAACAGAGGGTAGCCTACCATGTTACGCATCAAAGGATTAAACAGAGCCTCTGTAAATGCACAGCACTGCGCTGTGGCACAATAAAATATCTGTTTTTATTTTGGTGTGTCTGGATTGAATACAGTGGTCTGAAAGTTCAAATGACTTTTCAGTGGATCACACATGGAGCAGCATAACTTCTTAACAGATAAATGAGCTCAAACCCACTCCATCAGTTTCCTGTGTAAATTTAGTTATGAAGCTGGAGATTCTGCTTTTAAAGTAAGAGTTTTAAGGGTTTTGTATTTTAATTATAGTAGATTGAATTCTTACTTTTGTGTTATCCCATTTAATATGTTTGTCTTCTCTTGAATTTGTGACCTGTCAGGTTGAAACGTGTGTCAGTGAATGAATGACAGTTATCTGATTTATCAATTTTTAAGAGACGTTGCTTATCACTAACAACTTTTCTGCCTGGTCATCACATTACATTAAATCATACAGGAAATTTCCTTTCCACCTTTTTTTCTTTCATAATCTATGACATAATTTTTGCTCGTTGTCTCTTCTGGTTAATTTCAGGCGTCACTTTGAATGAATGTCAAATGGTTATTTCAACCAACCTCAATTACATGAAGATTTCTTTGTGTTATTTATTTCTTTGCTCCTTGCAAAGTATTTGAAATGCTTTTTAGTCGTCACTGTTTCTTGACTCTGTGAGGATCAATGAATCTTCATTCATGAGTGGTGCTCTATGAAAGATGACAGATTGTGAAGTTGTCCTGGCCAATGTCCTTCCTGTTTTAAACTGTAGAGCTGCACTGACATGATCTTATAAACTCAGACATTGACCTCCATGATGAGGAGGAAGTCTTAGTGCTGGACTCTGAGGAAAATATGAGTGAACTTTTAGTTTAGTGTGTTTTGAAAGTGTTACTGACATTGTTCTGGTTTGATCTTACAGAAAACTAAAGCCAGAGAAAAGCACAAACAAGGAGAGACAAGACACCATCGGATCGAGGACCAACACCAACGAAGGAGAGTGAGAGAGGGAGAGAGGAGGAAGGAGGAAGAGAAGGAAGAGGAAGAGGAGGAGGAGGACGAGGAGAAGGAGGACGAGGAGGTAAGTATCCAGGAGAGGAAGAAGAAAGAGTGAGGGAGGATAATGGGACTGAAGCAGTCAGTGAGATACAGGAGCAGGAGCAGGAGCAGGAGGGGGGAGATCTACAGAAAAGGGCAGGAGGAGAATTGGAGAGTGGAGGAGGAGGACAGATGGGGAAATAACCAGGGGAGGAGCAAGAAGGAGCAAGGATGGATGAAGGAGAAGAAGGGAAGAAAAAGGAGACAGAAGCAGTCAATTAGATTGAGACCGATGTGTTGGAGCAAGAAGGGGGGGGAGGAGATCTCTCAGGAGGAGAAGCAGAGAGTGGAGAAGGAGGTGTTGGAGAGCGAGAGAGGGAAAGAGGAGGAGGAGGACAGATGGGTAAGTATTGAAGGGAAAAACAAGAAGGAGCAAGGATGGATGAAGGGTGAGGAGAAAGGAAGGAGAAGGAGATGGAGACTGAGGCTGCCAAGTATATTCAGATGCATGAGTTGTTGCACGAAGGGGAGGGAGGAGATCTACAGAAAGGAGCAGGTGGAGAGGCAGAGAGTGGAGGAGGAGGTTTTGGAGAGGGAGAGAGGGAGAGGAGGAGATGTTAAAACAACAGGTTAGAATGTTGGAGAGCAGGAGAGAGGAGGAGGGACAGGAACAGGGGATACAGGTGAAGGATATGGAAGGTAGGAGATGGCTGGTGGAGCAGAGAATTGAGCTAGAGGAGAGAGAGGGCGAGGAGATGATTGAGAAGCAGGAGCAGGAGGAGAGAGTGAGGCAGGATATGATTGAGAAGCAGGAGCAGGAGGAGAGTGAGAGGCAGGAGATGATTGAGAAGCAGGAGCAGGAGGACAGTAAGAGGCAGGAGATGATTGAGAAGCAGGAGCAGAAGGCAAGTGAGAGTCAGGAGATGATTGAGAAGCAGGGGCAGGAGGAGAGAGATTGAGAAGCAGGAGGAGAAGGAGAGTGAGAGGCAGGAGGAGATGATTGAGAAGCAGGAGGAGGGTAAGAGGTCTGAGATGATTGAGAAACAGGAGCAGGAGGAGAGTAAAAGGCAGGAGATGATTGAGAGGCAGGAGCAGGAGGATAGTAAGAGGCAGGAGATGATTGAGAAGCAGGTGCAGGAGGAGAGTAAGAGGCAGGAGATGATTGAGAAGCAGGACCAGGAGGAGATTGAGAGGCAGGAGCTGATTGAGAAGCAGGGGCAGGAGGAGAGAGAGGTGGAGGAGATGATTGAGAAGCAGGAGCAGAAGGAGAGTGAGAGGCAGGAGATGATTGAGAAGCAGGAGCAGGAGGAGAGTAAGAGGCAGGAGATGATTGAGAAGCAGGGGCAGGAGGACAGTAAGAGGCAGGAGATGATTGAGAAGCAGGAGCAGGAGGAGAGTGATAGGCAGGAGGAGATGATTGAGAAGCAGGAGGAGGGTAGGAGGCAGGAGATGATTGAGAAGCAGGAGCAGAAGGAGAGTAAGAGACAGGAGATGATTGAGAAGCAGGAGCAGGAGGACAGTAAGAGGCAGGAGATGATTGAGAAGAAGAGGCAGCGGAGGCTGGAATGGAAAAGAAAGCAGAAGGAGAGGAAGAAACAGGAGAGAGAGAGGCAGGAGATGTTTGAGCAGCAGGAGCAAGAGGAGAGAGTGTGGCAGGAGATGATTGAGAAGCAGGAGCAGGAGGAGAGTAAGAGGCAGGAGATGATTGAGAAGCAGGAGCAGAAGGCGAGTGAGAGGCAGGAGATGATTGAGAAGCAGGGGCAGGAGGAGAGAGGAGGAGGAGATGATTGAGAAGCAGGAGGAGAGAAGGAGAGTGAGAGGCAGGAGGAGATGATTGAGAAGCAGGAGGAGGGTAAGAGGTGTGAGATGATTGAGAAGCAGGAGCAGGAGGAGAGTAAAAGGCAGGAGATGATTGAGAAGCAGGAGCAGGAGGAGATGATTGAGAAGCAGAGGCAGCGGAGGCTGGAATGGAAAAGAAAGCAGAAGGAGGAAGAAACAGGAGAGAGAGGCAGGATGATTGAGAAGCAGGGGCAGGAGGAGAGTAAAAGGGAGATGATTGAGAAGCAGGAGCAGGAGGAGAGTAAGAGGCAGGAGATGATTGAGAAGCAGGAGCAGGAGGAGAGAGAGAGGAGGAGATGATTGAGAAGCAGAGCAGGAGGAGAGTGATGGGCAGGATGATTGAGAAGCAGGAGCAGGAGGAGAGTAAGTGGCAGGAGATGATTGAGAAGCAGGAGCAGGATGAGAGTAAAAGGCAGGAGATGATTGAGAAGCAGGAGCAGGAGGAGAGTAAGAGGCAGGAGGCATGATTGAGAAGCAAAAAAAAAAATCACAAAAAAAAAAAAAAAAAAAAAATTGATGTTATATGTTGTTTGTGTAGATGTTTTGTCTTTATGTCCAAAAAAAATAGAAAATACAATAAAAAATAGATGTTATATGTAGTTCTGCAGGTTGTGATGTGTTTTTGTCTTTATGTCCAAGAAATAGAAAAAAACACAAAAAGTAGATGTTATATGTTGTTTTGTGTTGTGATGTGTTTTGTCTTTATGTCCAAAAAAAAAAAAAAAAACACAAAAAATAGATGTTATATGTTGTTTTGTGTAGAGATGTTTTGTCTATATGTCCAAAAAAAAAAAAAAAAAAACCCACAAAAAATAGATGTTATATGTTGTTCTGTGTTGTGATGTGTTTTGTCTTTATGTCCAAAAAAAGAAAAATCACAAAAAAATAGATGTTATATGTTGTTTTGTGTTGTGATGTGTTTTGTCTTTATGTCCAAAAAAACAACACAAAAAAATAGATGTTATATGTTGTTTTGTGTAGAGATGTTCTGTCTTTATGTCCAAAAAAATAGAAAAATACACAAAAAATAGATGTTATATGTTGTTTTGTGTTGTGATGTGTTTTGTCTTTATGTCCAAAAAAATAGAAAAAATCACACAAAAATAGATGTTATATGTTGTTTTGTGTTGTGATGTGTTTTGTCTTTATGTCAAAAAAAAAAAACACAAAAAAATAGAGATGTTATATGTTGTTTTGTTTTGTGATGTGTTTTGTCTTTATGTCCAAAAAAAAAAAAACCCACAAAAAAATAGATGTTATATGTTGTTTTGTGTTGTGATGTGTTTTGTCTTTATGTCCAAAAAAAAAAAAAAAAAAACACAAATAATAGATGTTATATGTTGTTTTGTGTTGTGATGTTTTGTCTTTATGTCCAAAAAAAAAAAAACCACAAAAAAATAGATGTTATATGTTGTTCTGTGTTGTGATGTTTTGTCTTTTTGCCCAGAAAAAAAAAAAATCCCACAAAAAATTGATTTTATATGTTGTTCTTTGTTGTGATGTGTTTTGTCTTTATTTTCAAAAAAAAAAAAAAAAACCCACAAAAAATAGATGTTATATGTTGTTTGTGTTGTGATGTTTTGTCTTTATGTCCAAAAAAAAAAAAATCAAAAAATAGATGTTATATGTTGTTTTGTGATGTGTTTTGTCTTTATGTCCAAAAAAAAAAAAAACAAAAAAATAGATGTTATATGTTGTTTTGTGTTAATGATGTTATATGTTGTTTTGATGTGTGGTTTGTGCTGCTGCCTCAGTGTTTTGTACTTCCTGCTGGTCACTGCGCTCACTGCTGCTGCTCTGTCTTCTAACAGGGTGAACAAAGGAGGAGATGGTTCACATCTTCTCCAACTGTCCACAGCCTCTCCACCACCAAGACCCCTGCAGTGCCTCCACGTGGCCACACACGGAAACTGGGTCTGTCACAGTCCCAGGCTAAACTGAAGGGGATCTCGGAGCAGCAGTGGTCCCCAGAGATGCAGTGTTCAGGGCGTCCTACAAACGGACAGGCCCTGGCACCATCAACCACTGCCCCAGCTATGGGAAAATAGCTAATTTCTCTGATACAAGCTACAGGACATTCTGCTTTTCTTGATATTTCACTTTAACAGGGTGGACAAGTTTGGCTTCACAACACCCTGTCCCAAAGACAATTTCACTAGCAAGGACCACACCACAAATGTGTGTGTTTGAAGGTTTAATGAATGTATAAGAATCTGAGGAATGATGATGATGAACGTGTGACATGAGATACAGTATGTTTAGAGGAGCACCGCCTAAAGAACGCCAGAAGCTTGGCAGAATGTGTGTGAGACTCCGGTAAACTGTAAATGTGTGTTTTATGCAGATAGATGTGTGTTGTGTTCTGCCCAACCTGATCTTGACCCCCACCTAGGATTAGGTGGGCAAGGAGCTGAGTGGAGAAAAGGAAAAACATGTTGAAAGAGAAGGGTGGGTTTAAGAGTCAGAGACAAACTGAGTAATGAGGGATGGTCGAGTATAAGTAGTCTAGTCAGCTGATTGGAGGTGTGGTTTGTGGCGTGGTCCTGCTCCCTTGTGCAAATAAAGAGTCTTTAAAGAAGGGATGGGAAGTGATAAGATTTTATTGATACAAGTGCTCTTGACAATCCTGCTAATCGATCCAATTCTTTAACAATTCCCTTATTGATTCCTGCAGATATTCCGTGAGCAAATGTTGGCCTGTAGATTTTCAGTGTCAACAATGTCAAACACACGTCACAGCATTGATAACTTTGGCAAGCTGCTGGTGTTTCCACTCACTTAAGGTTGTGCAGCAGGCGCCTTTTGTGAAAAATGAAGCCACAATTCTGGCGCTTCTGAACTCTGTCAGTGGAAGGAATTGATAAGGGAATTAGCAAAAGACTCATGATGACTTTGATGGAGCTGTTAACGATTCTCAACTGGAATTGGTTTTTGATTCCCATCCCTACTTTAAAGTATATTGTTAAAACTATTTGTGAAGTACAGATCTGTTTTAAGAATGAAGATAACAATTCCTGTTAGTTAACAATTAAATGGAATGTAATGTTTGGAGATAATTTTGTGAAAAAGATGTTGCTTAAAAGTTAAACATGAAAAGTTTTGGAGGACAAATTCTAGATAAGAAAATAGATGTGTCCACTTGTTCTGATTTACTGTTTTTTTCCAAGATAGATTTTAGGATGATTGGTGCTTTTTGGTCTTTATATTGTGTAGATAGGACCATAGGACCATAACAGCCTTATAAACTGTGTTATTAAGATGTACAAAGCTTCCAAATCGTAGACCATAGCTTTAATATCACACGTAAATGCTGAATATAAATGTAAACATTAAATATAAACACATATTAATTATTAATATAAAAATACATTTTTCATATAAATACTTGATAAAAACATAAATGTTAAATTTTAATATAAATGAAATTGTTCAATATATATGTTAATTTTAAATATAAATTGTAAATATTAATATGAATATATAAATGTTAAGTATAAATTTCTCAAGCACAACTAAATAGTTAGTAAACATGCACATTGTTTCTTGCAGTAACAGAAAGTACCAAAATGTATAAAAACTACATTCATATCATTACATTTTTTTTCAGTGAGCTGTATTATAAACAGCACCCCATATTTATAAGAGATAAAGGGACATAGTACAATGATAATGTGTAACAGGGAGTCTGTTGCAGCGCCGACGTCATGATTTGTGCCCCCCCAGTCCAGATTGACCTGTAGTACCCTACCCAGACCTGGCGGCATGGGCGGGCATTGGGGGCCGTGAGTCAGGTATGCCCGCCCTGGACTGACAGCAAAGGTTTCTGTTTTATTTGGGTTTTGTTTATTCCGTCAGAGTAGCCATCTTCACTTAATCCCATCTATGTCAGTCAATCAAACCAATCCAACCGAAGGTAGGCAACGCCTTAGCCAATTAAAGGTAGTGGGAGATGGGTCACTGAGTCATCGTGACCGATAGTGTGTCCCAAATCGCATACTTCCATACTCAAATACTCAAAATTTTGAGTATACTGCATAGATATGAAATACAGTATGCATAGTATGCAAAAGTACCCGGATGATGTACTCAAATCTGCCCGGATTTTGAGTATGCATCTGTGGACACTCAGCGTACAAGTATATGTCTTACATGTAAATACTTAATATCACACGTAAATGCTGAATATAAATTTAAACGTTAAATGTAAACATAGATATCAATTATTAATATAAAAATAAAATTTTCATATACAGTAAATGTTCAACCAAAATGTTACATTTTAATATAAAAATAAATGTTCAATAGGCCTATATATGTTAATTATAAATATAAATTGTAAATATGAATATGAATATATAAATGTTTCGTATAAATCTCTTGAGCACAACTAAAAACTGAAGATGCACATTTTTACCTCCAGTAACACGAAGTACAAAAATGTATTTTTTTATCATTCAAAATTTTTTTGAGTGAGCTGTATTACAAACAGCACCACATATTAGAGATAATGATGTAAGTTTTCAAAGTCTTCTTGTTAAACTGAGTTAAAAAATTTTGATCCATGAATGATGGATGTTTTTGAGACAAATTAAGAACACAACAGCAACGAAACTGCAAACTGAACTACATGTGAACAACAGAGACACTTTTATATACAGGCTGATGATAATACAGTTAAGTGGAGCACTACGTGATAACGAGAGAAAACAATATACAGGCTTGTACAGGGCTTTTATTATATATATAACAGACAGATCGCCGACAAAATTAGCATAAGAATTTTATGAAACCCCAACTTCAGCGATTACATCAGAGGACTTTTAACAGAACCGAAAAAACTTGAATGATTTTTTCAGAGAAATGGGTAGCACTCTTTCAGACAGCCATTAGATTACAGCCCGCTACCGGACAGTTATTTTGATCTTTACTGGAGAAATGGGTAGCACTTTAACTTGTAGTTTCCTCAACTGTTTGGGTAACTCTCACACATGTACTATGACATTTTGCAGTATCTATGGGGTAGTTACACTCACGTCTTGCAGTGTAAGTCCTGGACTCTTACAGTGTAGTTTCCTGTGTCTTACCATGAACTTATCAGGACTGTGTAATTTTCCTGGACATACGCTTTTGCTGTGCATACCTTGATGTGCCACTTCCTGTTAAGAATCAGCATAGATACAGATAATGTAGACCAGTGATGAACTTAAACACTGTAATGTATTGATGAGTATGTGTTTCACAAAATAATGACAAGACATGCAGACGTATACAATATCTTTATTTTTTTAAACACACAGACACCTCACATAGTAATTCACCTTTTAATTAACCTGGCCATTAAGATCACACTTGTCTTTGCCTACTGTTTAACTGTCCAGTACTTTCACTGCGACAACCCAGCACATTACCTGTAACTACTGGTCAACATCTGGAACCGGGCTGGATTATAAAGTGAACACTTGTTGGCTTTACATACTGTGTAACTACCCTCTACTTTACCTTTAAGTACTGGTCAACATCTGGAACCGAGTTGTATTATAAAATGAACACTTGTTGGCTTTACTTACTGTGTAACTACACTCTACTTTACTGTTAAGTACTGGTAAACATCTGGAACCGGGCTGTATTATAAAGTGAACACATGTTGGCTTTACTTACTGTGTAACTACCCTCTATTTTACTGTAACTACTGATCAACATCTGGAACCGGGTTGTATTATAAAGTGAACACTTGTTGGCTTTATTTACTGTGTAACTACCCTCGATTTTACTGTAAATACTGGTCATCATCCGGAACCGGGCTGTATTATAAAGTGAACACTTGTTGGCTTTACATACTGTGTAACTACCCTCTACTTTACTGTAACTACTGGTCAACATCTGGAACCGGGCTGGATTATAAAATGAACACTTGTTGGCTTTACTTACTGTGTAACTACCCTCTACTTTACTGTAACTACTGATCAACATCTGGAACCGGGCTGGATTATAAAGTGAACACTTGTTGGCTTTACTTACTGTGTAACTACCCTCTACTTTACTGTAACTACTGATCAACATCTGGAACCGGGCTGTATTATAAAGTGAACACTTGTTGGCTTTACTTACTGTGTAACTACCCTCTACTTTACTGTAACTACTGATCAACATCTGGAACCGGGCTGTATTATAAAGTGAACACTTGTTGGCTTTACTTACTGTGTAACTACCCTCTATTTTACTGTAACTACTGATCAACATCTGGAACTGGGCTGGATTATGAAGTGAACACTTGTTGGCTTTACATACTGTGTAACTACCCTCTATTTTACTGTAACTACTGATCAACATCTGGAACCGGGTTGTATTATAAAGTGAACACTTGTTGGCTTTACTTACTGTGTAACTACCCTCTACTTTACCTGTAAGTACTGGTCAACATCAGGAACCGGGCTGGATTATAAAGTGAACACTTGTTGGCTTTACATACTGTGTAACTACCCTCTATTTTACCTGTAACTACTGGTCAACATCTGGAACCGGGCTGTATTATAAAGTGCTGTCTTGTTGGCTTTACTTACTGTGTAACTACCCTCTATTTTACTGTAACTACTGGTCAACATCTGGAACCGGGCTGGATTATAAAGTGAACACTTGTTGGCTTTACTTACTGTGTAACTACCCTCTATTTTACTGTAACTACTGGTCAACATCTGGAACCGGGTTGGATTATAAAGTGAACACTTGTTGGCTTTACTTACTGTGTAACTACTTTACCTGTAACTACTGATCAACATCTGAAACCGGGCTGTATTATAAAGTGAACACTTGTTGGCTTTACTTACTGTGTAACTACCCTCTACTTTACTGTAACTACTGGTCAACATCTGGAATCGGGCTGTATTATAAAGTGAACACTTGTTGGCTTTACTTACTGTGTAACTACCCTCTATTTTACTGTAACTACTGGTCAACATCATCAGGAACCGGGCTGTATTATAAAGTGGACACTTGTTGGCTTTACTTACTGTGTAACTACCCTCTACTTTACTGTAACTACTGGTCAACATCTGGAACCGGGCTGGATTATAAAGTGCTGTCTCGTTGGCTTTACTTACTGTGTAACTACCTTCTACTTTACCTGTAACTACTGGTCAACATCTGGAACCGGGCTGGATTATAAAGTAAGCACTTGTTGGCTTTACTTACTGTGTAAAAGCGCTACTTTACTGTAACTACTGATCAACATCTGGAACCGGGCTGTATTATAAAGTGAACACTTGTTGGCTTTACTTACTGTGTAACTACCCTCTACTTTACTGTAACTACTGGTCAACATCTGGAACCGGGCTGGATTATAAAGTGAACACTTGTTGGCTTTACTTACTGTGTAACTACCCTCTACTTTACTGTAACTACTGGTCAACATCTGGAACCGGGCTGGATTATAAAGTGAACACTTGTTGGCTTTACTTACTGTGTAACTACCCTCTATTTTACTGTAACTACTGATCAACATCTGGAACCGGGTTGTATTATAAAGTGAACACTTGTTGGCTTTATTTACTGTGTAACTACCCTCGATTTTACTGTAAATACTGGTCATCATCCGGAACCGGGCTGTATTATAAAGTGAACACTTGTTGGCTTTACATACTGTGTAACTACCCTCTACTTTACTGTAACTACTGATCAACATCTGGAACCGGGCTGGATTATAAAGTGAACACTTGTTGGCTTTACTTACTGTGTAACTACCCTCTATTTTACTGTAACTACTGATCAACATCTGGAACCGGGCTGGATTATAAAGTGAACACTTGTTGGCTTCACATACAGTGTAACTACCCTCTACTTTACCTTTAAATACTGGTCAACATCTGGAACCAGGCTGGATTATAAAGTGAACACTTGTTGGCTTTACTTACTGTGTAACTACCCTCTGTTTTACTGTAACTACTGATCAACATCTGGAACCGGGCTGGATTATAAAGTGAACACTTGTTGGCTTTACTTACTGTGTAACTACCCTCTATTTTACTGTAACTACTGGTCAACATCTGGAACCGGGCTGGATTATAAAGTGAACACTTGTTGGCTTTACTTACTGTGTAACTACCCTCTATTTTACTGTAACTACTGGTCAACATCTGGAACCGGGCTGGATTATAAAGTGCTGTCTTGTTGGCTTTACTTACTGTGTAACTACCCTCTATTTTACTGTAACTACTGATCAACATCTGGAACCGGGTTGTATTATAAAGTGAACACTTGTTGGCTTTATTTACTGTGTAACTACCCTCGATTTTACTGTAAATACTGGTCATCATCCGGAACCGGGCTGTATTATAAAGTGAACACTTGTTGGCTTTACTTACTGTGTAACTACCCTCTACTTTACTGTAACTACTGGTCAACATCTGGAACCGGGCTGGATTATAAAGTGAACACTTGTTGGCTTTACTTACTGTGTAACTACCCTCTATTTTACTGTAACTACTGGTCAACATCTGGAACCGGGCTGGATTATAAAGTGAACACTTGTTGGCTTTACTTACTGTGTAACTACCCTCTACTTTACCTTTAAATACTGGTCAACATCTGGAACCAGGCTGGATTATAAAGTGAACACTTGTTGGCTTTACTTACTGTGTAACTACCCTCTGTTTTACTGTAACTACTGATCAACATCTGGAACTGGGCTGGATTATGAAGTGAACACTTGTTGGCTTTACTTACTGTGTAACTACCCTCTATTTTACTGTAACTACTGATCAACATCTGGAACCGGGCTGGATTATAAAGTGAACACTTGTTGGCTTTACATACTGTGTAACTACCCTCATTTTTACTGTAACTACTGGTCAACATCTGAAACCGGGCTGGATTATAAAGTGAACACTTGTTGGCTTTACTTACTGTGTAACTACCCTCTACTTTACTGTAACTACTGATCAACATCTGGAACCGGGCTGGATTATAAAGTGAACACTTGTTGGCTTTACATACTGTGTAACTACCTCTACTTTACTGTAACTACTGGTCAACATCTGGAACCAGGCTGGATTATAAAGTGAACACTTGTTGGCTTTACTTACTGTGTAACTACCCTCTGTTTTACTGTAACTACTGATCAACATCTGGAACTGGGCTGGATTATGAAGTGAACACTTGTTGGCTTTACATACTGTGTAACTACCCTCTATTTTACTGTAACTACTGATCAACATCTGGAACCGAGTTGTATTATAAAGTGAACACTTGTTGGCTTTACTTACTGTGTAACTACCCTCTATTTTACTGTAACTACTGATCAACATCTGGAACCGGGCTGGATTATAAAGTGAACACTTGTTGGCTTTACTTACTGTGTAACTACTCTCTATTTTACTGTAACTACTGGTCAACATCTCAAACCGGGCTGGATTATAAAGTGCTGTCTTGTTGGCTTTACTTACTGTGTAACTACCCTCTATTTTACTGTAACTACTGATCAACGTCTGGAACCGGGTTATATTATAAAGTGAACACTTGTTGGCTTTACTTACTGTGTAACTACCCTCTATTTTACTGTAACTACTGGTCAACATCTGGAACCGGGTTGGATTATAAAGTGAACACTTGTTGGCTTTACTTACTGTGTAACTACCCTCTACTTTACCTGTAAGTACTGGTCAACATCAGGAACCGGGCTGGATTATAAAGTGCTGACTTGTTGGCTTTACTTACTGTGTAACTACCCTCTACTTTACTGTAACTACTGATCAACATCTGGAACCGGGCTGGACTAGAAAGTGAACACTTGTTGGCTTTACATACTGTGTAACTACCTCTACTTTACTGTAACTACTGGTCAACATCAGGAACCGGGCTGGATTATAAAGTGAACACTTGTTGGCTTTACTTACTGTGTAACTACCCTCTACTTTACCTGTAACTACTGGTCAACATCTGGAACCGGGCTGGATTATAAAGTGCTGTCTCGTTGGCTTTACTTACTGTGTAACTACCTTCTACTTTACCTGTAACTACTGGTCAACATCTGGAACCGGGCTGGATTATAAAGTGAACACTTGTTGGCTTTACTTACTGTGTAACTTCCCTCTACTTTACCTGTAAGTACTGATCAACATCTGGAACCGGGCTGGATTATAAAGTGGACACTTGTTGGCTTTACATACTGTGTAACTACCCTCTATTTTACTGTAACAACTGGTCAACATCTGGAACCAGGTTGTATTATAAAGTGAACACTTGTTGGCTTTACTTACTGTGTAACTACCCTCTACTTTACTGTAACTACTGATCAACATCTGGAACCGGGCTGGATTATAAAGTGAACACTTGTTGGCTTTACTTACTGTGTAACTACCCTCTATTTTACTGTTACTACTGATCAACATCTGGAACCGGGTTGTATTATGAAGTGAACACATGTTGACTTTACTTACTGTGTAACTACCCTCTACTTTACTGTAACTGCTGATCAACATCTGGAACCGGGCTGGACTATAAAGTGAACACTTGTTGGCTTTACTTACTGTGTAACTTTCCTCTACTTTACCTTGAAGTGCTGGTCAACATCTGGAACCGGGGTGGATTATAAAGTGAACACTTGTTGGCTTTACTTACTGTGTAACTACCCTCTACTTTACTGTAACTACTGGTCAACATCTGGAACCGGGCTGGATTATAAAGTGAACACTTGTTGGCTTTACTTACTGTGTAACTTCCCTCTACTTTACCTGTAAGTACTGATCAACATCTGGAACCGGGCTGGATTATAAAGTGAACACTTGTTGGCTTTACATACTGTGTAACTACCCTCTACTTTACCTTCAAAGTACATCTTCAATGCTGAGGCATTATAGGGCCAGGCATGAGAATGAAGTCCTAGATTCACCCTGGATAAACTCTACAATTTACTCACAGTTGCGGTATTGATAGTTAATTCCTATTAATTTATTCTTTACTTTATTTTCAACCATCGAGCTTCCATGGAAGCAGATGCTGGATGAGGCTCTGCTAAATTTGATCCTGAAGGACTGCCAGCCCCTCAGAATTTTTGAGAGTGAAGGGTTCAGGGAAAATTTGTAAATGATCATATATATATATATATATATATATATATCAGTGGCGATTGCTCTAAGACTGCAAGGGAAGCTCAGCTTCCCCTAAAATGTCCCCCAAAAAAGTGGTGATATGTACTGCTGTGTGAACATTTCATTGACTAAATATGCGCTAGAA
Source organism: Scarus forsteni (assembly GCA_036419115.1). Classification (NCBI taxonomy): domain Eukaryota; kingdom Metazoa; phylum Chordata; class Actinopteri; order Labriformes; family Labridae; genus Scarus; species Scarus forsteni. Next base: position 7,497,875 of record JAZDUH010000461.1, read on the forward strand.
TACCTTCATCTTTTGTTCAGAATCAGCTACTTATCACAGGTAACTGGCGCTACTTCCTTCTCAGTTATCCCCGCAGCGTCCCAGCGCTTCAACACAGCCGGACGCTGAGCGTCTGCAGGCTTCAGCGCTTAAATATAGAGTGGGTTGTTCCACTTTGGAAACTGGACGGTCATTGGATAAACGCTGAGCTTTGTCCACCCATCGGACGCTCAGCGTCTCTGAGGTCTATGAGGCAGTGGGCTGGCCTGGACGCTCAGCTTCTGCATGATGATTGGATGATCTGTCTGAGGCGGAATCCTTTTTTGATTGACAGTGAAATGAGCCAATCAGCGATCTTGAAGGCTCACCCTTCACCGGGGTATCTTCTAAGTTTTACATTCAGTTGTTCTGGACTGATTCGGAGGATTTATCGGTCACCAGCGTTCTTAAAAACGACTAGCGTTGTGTTTGAAGATTCTCTCCTGCCACCTTCTCTTTTCACCAACGAGCAGCTGTGGCTGGGGAGCTTCTCTCCCTCTCACTCACACTCACAGTCTGTCAAACAGTGGTCTCACGTAGCAGCTCCAGCTGCTAGCAAGCTGCACGTCATGGCAGATAGTATGAATGTTGGAGACCAGATTTTGGCGAGGCCATTTGATTGTCTTCCTTACGAAGAGAAAATTAGAGTCAAACAGCAGGGCAGATCAACTCCTAAGATTGATTTAGTGCAAAAGGTGGGGAAAAGTAACAGGTCTTTTCAGCATTCCTGGTATAACAAGGTGAGCTGGCTCACTGTAAGTGCTGTCACAAATAAAATGTGTTGTCTGGTCAAAAGTGGGTTTTGGGGAGTAAAATCCCAGGAAAAGACACCTAGTTGGTACAACAGGGTCACAGATCATTTACATAAATAAATAAATTTATGATGTAGGCCAGAAAAAAAATGAGCTTCCCCTCCCTGACTGACCAGCAGCCGCCACTGATATATATATATATATATATATATATATATATATATATATATACATATATATATATATATATATATATATATATGTTTATATATATATATATGAATATATATATATATATATATATATATATATATATATATATATATATACATATATATCTGTGTGTGTGTGTATAAATTGGTAAATAAAAAAAAAAAATACCAGTCCACAAGCATCCTCATTCACAACACATTCACTTAGATTTTCACATTATGATACACGTTTACATTATTTATTGACCGTATCTAAAAATATCAGATATTTTAAAGTTAAATGAAGATATGAAATACTACAATATAAAATAAAATTAGATTATCAATTGTAAATCATACTAAACTAGGTCATCGAATCTGTGTCAGTTGAGTCTGTCCAAGAAGGTCCAGCAGGTGTCAGTATTCAGTGACACAGTATCAACACAGTATCAATACAGTTTGGTAATGTGTCGAAACGCTTCACGATGCCTCATCTACCCATCACTAGTACTTTGGGACTTTGAACAACAGTTTGATCAGAATTACTCAAAAGAACTATGGGTGTCAAGATTAATGAATGAATGTCATATTTTCATTTTCACACGTAGGACTTAACTCATGTGGTAAATTTTTTTTCATGTATATTGTCTTTTTATATATTTGCATGTATACAGTCCATCATACCAGCATCTCTCTCAATCTATCTTTACATATATGTATATCTATATATATATACAGTACCAATCTAGTCTACATTACATCACTGTCCTAAGCTAAAATAAACTCTGAAGAAGATACCTGTGCTTGTGTGAAAATTTTTCAAGTGCCAAAGATAGCTGAGAACAGGTGTCTTTGTGGATTCAGATGAGAGTAAGAGACATGGAAAGATTCTGGAGAGAGATCCATATGTGACATAAATATACTCTGATGTCTCCAGCTGTAGCTGTGGGCGGTGAACTCAAACTGACCTTGTTTAAGGTGTCAGCAACACACCAAGGAACCTCACCATGTGGAGTCACAGCAGGGTCAACTCTGCTGTACATACATAGATTCATATCTCTTATCAGAGTACAGCTCAGAGATTTAACACCCATGAGAAACACTGACCATACAAATAGATGTTTTGTTTCATGGCACACAAGATTGACCACTACGTATTTCACCAGTCCATCTGGGAGGGATCCCACAAAAAGTGTTTGCAGAGGGCAGAAACTTTCAGAGGCATATCCATTAAGTTATTGGAGGATTGTTCCCTCAGTCAATATTTATAATGGGCCAATCAGATGTAGTATGTAGCACCACAGAACAGAGCCTTTTAAAACAAACTGTCATCAAAAATGTATCAAAAGCTGAGGCAAAATATCTTCTCTATGTAGAGGTTTGAAATGTTATTTGCTTTTCATTTAATGAACAGTTTTGGGCAAGTTACTTCAAAAATGTAATGCATTATTTATTACTTGCCACTGTAATTTTAAAGTAATAAGTTACATTATAATACTACTGTATTTAAAATATAAGGCATTGCACTATTATCACATTACTTTTAGGTTACTCTCATCAAAGTTAGTGTCACGGCGGCAGATAGGACCCAGAAGCGAGACAGATTTTGCAGTTCACAATAATCAGCTTTATCGAACAGACACAGGAACAATTGAGTACAGAGCGGGTATCGTCCCCGCGATTCTTGGAATGCCAAGCACTGACATATTCCACTCAGCCATGCAGGAGCCACACACTCAAACAGCCACTCAGAGTCTGTAAGGTAAAGCAGGTTAGAACTCACTCTGTCTTTCAGAGCAGGAAACGGTTCAGATTGCCCGAGATCAGGCTGCCACCACTGATTCAGGCTCACAGACAGGTACTCGGCGAAACACACAGGCAGAAAGGTCAGATACCGGAGATCAGATCACCACCACAGATCAGGATTCACAAACAGGTACTTGGTGTCAGGAACAGAAGGCAAGGTCGGCAACCGGGGTTCAGGCAGGTAGGTAGGTCCAGGACAGAAACGGGTACCTTGTAGTCTAGCCGAGGATCAGGTGATAAAGGCGGAAACAGGAACAGAACAGCTTGGCAAGGGGTGATCAGTCCAGATAGCAGGTCTGGAGTTCTTGGCATGAGAGCAAAGACAGTCTGACGCTGAGTGAGTGTTGAGCTGGGGTTTAAGTAGGTGGTGTGATTGCAGCAGATGAGGTTCAGGTGTGAGCAGGAGCGCAGGAGACAGGAGTTGAGCTTGATTAGGCTGAAGCTGGAGTGTGGCTGGCTGAGACTGAGACTGAGGTTGTGACAGTGACAGGAAATATGGATTTGACATTCTAAATATAGCTCATTACATTCAAAAAGCTCATTACACATCCAGTGGAAGGTGATGTGGTGGCTATTTGACTGATTAGGCTTAAGGCTAAACACAGTAGAATATAATAGCCACATTGATGGCTCATGGCAACAATCATAGCAAAAACAGACAAAATGTAAAATTCTGGTAAATTGTGTTAGAGTTACCGTAACTTTAACCTGAGCCGAGGACTTTCCTGCTCCGCTGATCTCACAGAGTAATTGGCGATTTTGTATTTAAACAAACCAAAAAAACACCTCTTCATTTCGGGTTAAATTAAAAATAGATTTTAACTTGCATTACTGACATTTGTACCTAGTAAAATATTACTTATTTTTGATGCCTTACATTACTACGTTACAGTAAAATGGAATGCATTACAGTAATCACATTACTTTTGTAATGCATTACTCCCAACTCTGTTAATGAAAAACTGTAGTCCAGGTCTGATGAAACTGCTACTGAAGATGTTAGCATCTATGTTTATCCCTGTGCATGCCGTCACTTCCTGCTGTCATATAGCTTGTAGTTACCACTTCTTGCAGCTCTAAAGGATGCTCGTTGGACTATGCTGCTTAGAGCTGTGCCATCCATTGTATATTGGAGCTAGACAAGATCGATATGTCTAATTACAGACACTGAATCAGGCAGGTCCAGCTGCTCTGCATGATTTCAGAAATTGTTCTTTTCCTGAAAATGAAATTGCCACTCTGTTTAGATTCACCTGTAAACATCATATTTTTTCAGTCTACGGGCAAACATCTCGTTGTGCTGCATACGGTTTATTAAGAGGTAGTCAGTGTGAAAACAACACTTGTAGGGGAGATGATAAATGTCTACCAGTAAATAAACTCAGGCTCTTGTCACACGTTGATTCCAAGTTTCTCCTTCTACTTAAAAAAAAGTGTGGTAGATGCACTTGCAGATTTATTAGCCAGAGGGCTGAGTATTAAACTGTAACCATTTTTAGTTCCTCATGCAGTATTTTGGAACAGCAAATAAATCTTGTAACTTGTTTCCCTTATGGCCTTATGTTTTCACTCCTTAGCCTCAAAAAGAAGACAGCTCCAGGTCTGTTTATGTGATATTGGCAGACATTGCCAATTAGGGAGTTCTGTGAGAAACTTGTTTGATGAAAGTTTTGTTGTTTGGTTCTCTCTTAGCCAACAGATGATTAGATGATCGTGTAGAGGACAGTGAAAGTTGGTACATTTCAAAATTCAAAACAAAAACAGTGCGACATCCAACAAAATCAAATAACAAATGAATCATCACTCAAAACCAAAATGGCAGAGAACTTGAACCAGTGTAGTGATAGTGAAGCATGTGTTTGAAGGTGTTTTTGATGTTGTGTGGTGTGTTGTGTTGCAAAGAAGAACAAAATCATGAGCCAAAAGCAAGATACAACAGCACTCTTGAAGAATTTCAGGTCAAACACTGACTGATGTACTGCCAGGTGTAACCAGTCTTGTTAGTAACCCTTTGCCATTAGTCTTGTGGCCCAATGGCAGTCATCTTCTGTCACTATCTGATATACAACAAATGCCTCTGGGAATTGATGTGCATTTCACCCTTGTATCAGTGAAGCCAGATATAACTGTTGGCCGGACTTTCTTAAAATCATGGTGTTTTCATCCTCAGCTACCCTTTATTCTGTGTCCACAAAAGTAGAGCTTTTTTCCTGCTGAGCTTCGGTTCAACAGCACAATATAAGCCATGCAGTGGCTACACTTTTCATTTAAGCATTGTAAATGAAATACTTGTGAGCAAAGGAAGTTGCTCATGATTGAGGGGAGATAGTGCAAATTGTAAAGAGCGTCCTGGTGCATGTACCCCATTCTTTGATCTAAGTTTTGTGCACATTTTATGTGTCAAATTAAAGACTAATATAGGATTAAATTGCCAACATTTCTGTAAATCATTTTTGGAAATGATGTGCTAGAAAGTAATACTTCAGAGTTAACATTATCTATCTATCTATACCTAATGTTCTCTTTATTCTTTCGAAGAGATAACATAATATGTTTAAGATCAAAACAGAATTTGGGTATTACAGTGCACAAATGCTAGCTTGTGTTATTCAAGGAAAGCAGACTGCCAGTCTAAGTGGTAATTTGCTCTTCAAAAAAGACAATAACACAGTGAAGTGTTTTTGTACATTACCTGGGGTGTATTTTTGGAACACTGCATGTTTCAAGACAGTGTCCTGGACACCCATCCAAAAAGTTTTGAAAGCATTTAACAAATTAGACAAATTGTTCAAAATGATGGACAACTCAGTAGGTGAAAGATAGCAAAAATAATCTCCACTGATTAAAGCTAGGGTCTGCGATTTGATTTAGATACACTTTTTTTAATTCTCGTTAAAATGGTCTTTATGACCCGATGGTAATCAACTCATAGTGTGTTCTTAAAACAGAGCAAAAAATATCTGCTAACTACAGCAGGAGTAAAACAGGGAAAACCCCAACCAATAATCATGCCGGGATAGGGGGCTAGGCGGAGCCCTGAGGACATGCTACTTTCAAATTCATGCTAGTTTTCCAAAATCGCCGACCCCAGCTTTAAGAGACAGTATTACAAATTTTGCAAGGAAATGTGACACAACTAAAGGGTGTACATAAGATGTCCAAAAACAACTAACTGGCAAAAAAGCAAAAAAAAAAAAAAAATTGTAGAGACATTTGGAGCAAATTGAAGGAAACCCACATATTTTAGAAAGCATAATTACATTACGATACAAACTTGTGTCTTCCAATACAATGAGGACAGACAGTGGCAGTCAATGCACAGGAAGATACCATCATCACATAAGCTGGAGATACAATTGCAGTTTGTCCCTGCATTTGCTTTTGAGTCCATCAATGTCATTAGTGTTTTTCTTTATAGACTTGCCTATATATGACACCTGTTACTGGAGGACACTTCTAAGACCTCAGGCCTTTCATAACTACCTGTTGGTTAGAAGTATTCTGCAGAAATGGCATAATTCTGAGAATAAACAAAAAGGATTACTATCATCAAATGTTTGTTGTTAACTGATGACCAGTTGTCACCATCATCATTGTCTGAACTGCATTTCTAGGTGATTTTTTTCTATGCACCATCGGACCTATCTCATTGTGTGGGCGTAATGAGTTCGTGTTTACTGGTGTCTTGTGGCAGCCTGTGCTGATAGAGAAACACACCAGAAAGCAGAGGGTGTACCCTTCAATGCTTCACAGTCATTAATCATTATATCAAAAAATATTTTGTTTGTTTATATGTGAAGAAATGCAACCAAGGAAACCAAGCTACCTAATCCATCTACAGACAAAGTCAGCAATGTTGTCAACTGTCAACAATCTACTCGGTCACAAGTTAAATTACAACATCAAACCTACTTCTTTGTTTACTGATTCCTAAAGTATAATTTATCAGTCATCAGTTGGATGAACTGCCACATTTATTTCTGTACAATATCACACTTTATTTAGATGTTAATGTTTATGGGCTTGAATTATCAGCTTGTCTTTTAAGCTTTCTGTTATGGTTGTTTCTGCTGCTGTGATCAAGCCATCATTTCTCCTCCTGCACCTGCACTGATCAATCTGGTAACGTGGGAGGCAACGTATGTCTTTATCATCATACGTTTGTGTCTGTATAGTTAACAGCTAGTGAAGTACATCCCCAGCTTCAAGGTGAAGAAATCACAACAAACATACATTCAAGGCTATCTTGACCATTTTCTTCCAAACTACAGGCACAGTTTTAGAGGAGTGGAATCCAGAGGGGCAGGCATGATAGAGCAGCAGGTTAGTATATGTGCCTCACAACAAGAAGGCCCACAGTTTGATCCTTATGTCAGCCAGGGCCTCATGTTCTCCCCATGTTCTTCAACACTTCACCTTCTCCCACAGACCGAAAAATATTCTTGTTTAGTTAACTGGTGACTCAATTTTGCCTTAAAGTATGATTGTCTGTGTGACTGGTTTGCCTGTCTCATGTGGCATTGCGACCAGTCAAGGGTGTACCCTATTTCTCGTCCAATGTCAGCTGGGCATTCCCAAAACGGGAAAACGTGCCAAGATAATGTTGGATCAACTGGAAATAAACACTATTACAAACAGGTTCTAGAAAAACATTGAGAAAACATTTGAAGAAAGAGAGCACAACTGTGGAAAAAATGTTTTATTTATCATAATTTCATTTAAGACACTGTGCCAGGCTACACGGCCCACTCAGTAAAGCACTTTCTAACCCAAATACAGAACATAGCCTATTAACCTGATCGAACCATGTGTGACAAAGGAACATTTGAAAAAAATCTAGTTGCATTGTTTGGTTGATGTGTGATCTATAAACATTACATATACAGGTTATGTAGTTAGTAGTACTATTTTATTAGTAGTAGTAGTAGTACTAGTTTATTTCGAACACATCCGGTCACTAAACAGGTCAATACTAGAGCCCGGTGTCCTGTAAATACAGCTCATCATGCCCGCCGACAGGGGGGGACAAACGGGTATGTTGTCCCGGGCCCTGGGCAGGGGGGGGGCCCACAGCGGGGCCGTGATGCGCGAGGGGCCTGCTGCCCCAGAGCAGAGGCTCTCAGATGATCTTGTCCCAGGCCCAGCCAGGGCTGTCAGCTCATAATTATGTTTGTATTATTCCCTTTATCGATTTCTATTGTAATGCATTCAAATAAGTTGTCTAATGTCACTGACATATTTTCCACCACGTTAAATTTTAAAGTACAGTCTACAAAAAATGCAACCCCTCCTCCCCCTTTATTTTGCCGGTCCATGTGTATGAATTCATATCCCTTCAATTCAAAGTCTAAACTTTTTTCCTTGGTTATCCATGTCTCTGATATAGCAATAATACTGAATGGATGCAGAAACTGATCGAGGTAATCTTTTATGTTGGTAAAGTTGGCATATAGACTTCTACTATTTATGTGTATGACTGACAGATTGCTGATCCTGTTGATCGTATTAAACTGTTCAGAGGTGTAGTAGCAGCAGTCGCTGTCGATGGAGGTGAAAAAGTTATTGTCCCGGTCTATGTCATGTTCCACGACCTGCAAACTATGATCAGTGTATTAAAATGTTTGTAGTTCCAGATTGTTATGCTCGCTGATCCTTTCAAATATGTTGTTACAACCTTCAGATGTAAATGAGTGTCTTCTTTCCTATGTGTAGGTGTTTCCTCATGTTCCAGCGGATGATGATTATTGATACCTGTCCAGTTCCTCCATACTCCTTACCATCAGTATTTTAGCTTCCTCTGGTGTTCCGTTGAGTTTGATGAATACTTTGCAGTTTGTCGTTCAGGTGTGTTGTATCTTTTTCAGCTTCCTCAGGTATGGTGCTTTCTTGGCAATGTTGGCATTGTGCTTTGTCAGGTGCTCATTTATGAAAACGTTGGTACCTTTGAGTTTCCGACCTAATTTTGGCAGCGCTATCTTACGTTTTTTGTTGATGAACCTCATGAAGAGGTTCATAATGAGTTCTAAAGCCTTCAGTAACAATGTAATGCCTCCTAGGAAAAGCTTATCAAGTTCATAAAAATCCTTCAGGTTTTCCATTAATCCAAACATTATCAAGCAATCGAAAATTTGCTCATGGCCTCATCATCCACTCCTATGAAAATAACTGAGAAAATGTACTTAAAGTTCAAATTAGCATTCATGCATGCCAGAGTGTATGACTGCCTGGAATGTAATGAGTCTGTTCATGTCACATAAGTCACTAAGTATTCATTAACAAGACCTAATTACCATTTCAAAGCCAATGAAAACCGTCACATTGATATGGGAACAAGAGAGGCCTTTGGAATGAATCAAAACAATTTAAGGGTGAATTCCAGCAATGACTACCAATTCAAGTGACAAAATGAATGTTCCGCTTCATCAACTCAGGAGTAGGAAAATGAGTCTTCTCGTCCACTGTGAGTAAGAATTCATCGTCTTTATGCCACAAAGGTAACCTGGCAAACAGAAGAGGTTCCTCATCATGCGATCAAACAATCAATCACAAGACACAAGAGCAGCAGTGATCATTACTCACACAAATCAAACATTTCAGAAGCAGTAAATCACAGCAAATCACCTCAGCCAACAGAAAGTCATGCGACCACACTCAGAAATTATTGTGGTCAAATTTTTTCTATTTAAATGCAAATGAAGAAACAGGTTTCCCCCAAGCACAGAGCCACTCGCCAAGATGATTATTTTAATTAAATATTTTATACAGAGTCAGTGTTATTGTTTGGTGTTCCGGGCCAGTTCTTCATCCAGGGTACATGTAAGCAAAGGCACAGACATGGTTGAAGAGTTTTCACTGTGACATAGATTTTGGAGCTGAGTCTGTTGAATTTGGGATTGGTTCCAAATTTAGAGATCATAAGGCTTTCAACACAAGCCAAATTGATCCAGTTTTTCTCTCATGTAGAACAAAAATGTCCATAACACTGGGCATTCTCAACTTATAACAAGGGCTCTATGTCATAAATGTGTCTCCTTTAACCATCAGATACAGATACTGACATCAAAAGAAGCTGCAAAGTGATATGATACCTAAAGGGTTAGTTTGAGTTTTTTGAATTGGGGCTGCTACAGGTCCATGGCAAAAGTAGATATGCATGCCAAGGAACTTATGAGTCTTGTCTCCAATGGAGATATCAAGATGGTAGCCAGAACATAGCAGGACATGGTGCCACTAGAAGCCTCATAATTAACCCACTATTATGTTAGAACTAATGAAAAGTCTATGTTGGCTTGATAATAGGCCTACAATAGCTTAAGATTCTTTGCAGTGTTTAACTGTTCCTCAACAAAACTGTGATTAGAATTATTTTCTTATGCAGTGTAAGTCTTCCATATCCTTACGCCAGCAACTTCCCCTCATTAGAAAAGGTTAGATTGCTACAACAGGGTTGGGTATAGCGGGCTAAGTTTTGCTTGTTGTTTTAGATATGAACATCAGGACCCATCCCCTCTTCAGCGACAGAGTGTTGTTTATGCAGTGCCTGTTTGACCAATCAGGACTGTTACACACAACAGCAGTCTGAAGACTTACCGAAACTAAGGAGCTCTGATGAAAGATTCAAAAGAAGCAGTGTTACTAGTCCCACTCATACCAGCAATGGACCTCTGAGTTCACAGACACTGACCTCTCGCTCATGTATTTGCTCCACCAGGTAAGTTGTGATCTGTCCTGCTCCTCCGTTCTCCATCCCTCTTTTTACCTGTGTGCTCTGGTTCATAAAGACATCCTCTCGTACCCACAACTAATTGAATTTTGAGTCACTTAAGTCAAAAGCTGTCATTTTTAGTTAAGTTTTAGCAAAGTTAGTGGTTGTTTTTTCTCCGACCACCTCATTATATTATTGAGTTAACATTGTTTTTTGAGTATTTTTAACTTATAAGTGAGATAATTACAAAATTTTCAGTGGCACAATGTACTGCCAAGTTCTGACTACCATCCACCCCAGGAAATCTCCCAGAGGAACAAAGCGAGTGCCAGTCAGAGATTTAGTTGAGGGGCACTGCTGCTAAAGAGCAGCAGTGTGAATGGTCTTTAGTCTACCCTATTGCAGACATCACCCAGTCTGTGGCCCTGAACTGGCTTCAGATCCCTCATGGACAGCTACGTATTGAATGATATTGATAATAGGGATGACATTTAAATTGAACCCGATTATGATTAGGATGAAGATAAAGATAAAGATAATGATGATGTTCTTTATGTTAGTAAGATTGAGTATATGGCTGATTATGTTAAATGATGATGATAAAAAGAAAAACTGTGTCCATACACCCAAAGCTCAACCTGTCAGCCAAGTTTAAAAACTGGACTTGGAGTTGTACTTGTTAGAATTGTAATTATGTTGTTCTGAGGGACTGAAATGTAACATTTTAACAATAGCTAAAAGGTTCTGATCAGCTCCCTGAAATTTGAGCTTGTGAGTACTTGCTTCAGTGTAATGGTTGCAGCTTTAAAACCACACTGCTCTTTGGGAAGTATTAACCAGCATAATATTCTATAAAGACACTTAGGTGATGCTATGTTCCTTTTCAATGTGTTTCTAAATCTGCAACCACAGCCCATAACCCATGTGTACACTAACTGCTAAAGAAGTAGGGAGGGGGCTGGATGCCCTCCTCAATCACTTTCTATTGGCTCACTTTTATTCACCAGATCCTCATTTAAAACATTTTCTGTCCTTTCAACCCCCATCCCCCCAATAAGCCCAATCTAGTTTGATGGTCCATCTCTAGAACTGGATGTGTTTTTTGTAATTGCTCAGAGGATTCAGCATTTTGATACTTACACATGACTAATTGGACTAGTTCTACAAAAGCACTGACAAACTAAACAAAGGAAACTGAAGTCATGACTTTGACAATATGGAACATTTATTTCGTTTTACTTTATTTATTATGATGTTCAAAAATCAATCTTAGGACTGATTCCCAGAAATGTATCTTTTTTTTTAAAATGGACATTCAGCTAGCCAAAGTTTAAATCAGTGCACTGACTTAAAGCTCCGTATGTCCATCTGTCCAAGAGAAGACAAAGGCACACTTCATCTAGATTTGGATCTTGGTCCATCTTATCTGGGGCTTCATCTGAATTTTCACTTTGTGTCTCATTCTCTTCCCCTGCACTCCATTCTTTGACAGACTTATGTCTGAGTCTGCATCATTGATTTTGTGAAGAATTATTTCTGCCTCTGTCCTTTAGCTGTCATTTTAAATATAGTGTTAACAGGAGCAAAAGTTGGGCGTATAGAAAATATGTTTGTTTTTTTGTTTTTTTTAATGAACAAATTTCTGTTCTGAAAA